>SNVD02009889.1:0-416805 GCA_013180625.2 Boswellia sacra
TTTTGTGGGGCAGTTATAGAACTTAAAAGACCTATAATCAATAATCATATTCTATGAAAAGATTTCATGAGTCTTAAAGTTTTGCTTATAAATTATAAACATGTTTTTACTTATTATGAAATTTGTCAACAAATCAGTATTAATTAACAGAAGAGTAATGCCATAATTGATGACTAATAGGATAATGCTTTACAATGTTATATATTAAGGAAACCATTATCATTGGGCATAACATGTACGTAGCATTATTCTTAAAGTATTTCGTACCTCAAAAATTACACTATTTAGTCAATAATCCCACATCTAATTTCTGGGATTCTCAATTTGGGCTCCAAAATTTTTGACTCTACAGTCTGGAGTCTCGATCCATCCCCTCTTTCAGCTTGCTATGCTGATAATTAAACTGAAAAAGGAGGGGATTGTACGCTTTTTGATATTATTATTTTGTTAGCAAAAACTTCAATTTTGTGCCATGCATGCATGGTTGAAGCACTACTTTCACAGCTTGCATATTCAGAATTAGTGTAGCATTCAGAATCATAACTACATATTCATTTGTTGTACCAAATTGAAGATTAAGAAATTAATGAAAGTGCACAAAAACAATCTAAACTAAGAGCTAGAACATCTCTTTTGCTGGCTAGTCGTGTGATTTGATGACATATGCATATATACCAGGAGCTCAATTTTCAGACCACGAAAAACGTTTAAAATGATTAAAATACCTAAATACGGCTTATAGGGCATAATAATAAAATTGCGTCCAATTTTCATCTCTATATGGCCCAATTGCTTGACACTGCTCCTTGAGTGTTACTGAACTTTTGATCTTCCGGGATTTGTTGACCAAGAATAGATAGATTGCTGGTGGGAATGGCTAACATGGTGGAGAAGGTGATGCATGCTGGCATATTGAGCCTATATCATGATCATTACCTCACAGTCAATTGGTTCGTCATGCATCATCCTGTGAAGAAGTAGGAGATTGAGGATGCTACGTACAAGGTGCTCTACACGTAAGTTTAGGAAGAAACTTGTTTTTCAGTAATGCATTTCTGCATGCCCTCGTATATTTAAGTGACAAGTTGAACGGTACATGATCTTGTCACAAATTCAATGAAGTTACCTAACTAAAATAGATAATGGACGCATTTACTTTACTCAATGTAAGTGCTATCAATCAGAATAGCCAGCGTTTTTTAAATATCATTATTATAAAAGTAGCTTACGTACACTTATGGGATTAACATTTTTCGTTCACGAAACTAAATCTCGCTAAATCCTCTATAACTATATAAGCCAGTGGTTGTTGTAATGATCGATAGAAACTTTGACCAACTTCCATTCATTGTCTTATATATATTTTTTCTTTGGACACAAACGTTAATGGGACCACCTGTCTAATATTGAATAACTATTGATAATGAAGGATCGCACGTTCATGCAAAAATTAAAATTTAAAGCAACAATAAAAAAGAAAAAAAAACACGAAAATGTATGTTAATGTTACGTACATATATTTGTGTGTGTATATATATATATATATTAGTGGGATTTTATTCTTAGTCGTAAAAATGGGATGCAATAAGATCACATGAGTAGCAGTGGAAGTCTGACACGACCAACGACAAACAACAACAGCTAGCTACTTAATTGTAATTCATGAATGCACAAGTAATCTCCTCAAACTTAATCTGTAAGTGTTGGAATTGGAATATGAATTTTGCCAATTCAAACCCCACACAAGAAAAAATAAAGAAAAAGCCATTCCTTCGTAGAAGAAAGGGGTAAAAAAACCAATAGCAAGTTGAAACACATATGAGTTGAGTGCTGAATTTAGGAAGTATAAATAGTATTCGAGATGCGTACTTTATTCAGAAATGTAAAATAATTGCATAAATCTTTAAAGAAACAAAAAGAAAGCTTAAACTAAGTTACTAAACAAGCTTTCTTTTGTATCGATATATTGTATTTCTCCAAGGATTCGGCTGATGAGCTGAAACTAAAGGCAAGCATTTAAAAAGAAAAAAAAATGAAAGCTTTGTCCAAGGTATCATCAGCAGAAAAGTAGGACATAAAAAAACAATTAATGCTTTTCTTTGATTCCATACCCTCTCCTCATCTCCACAACTACAAGGTTGAAGATGCTGATTCTTGACCAGTTCTAGCAGTCTTACACTGGAAAATAAATATTTTGAACAAAAACTAATCATTAATCTACCTAACAAGTTAAGAATTTTATTATAATGATACTCAGAATTTTCTAAACATTAGTAATAGAACCAAATTAATTAATATGAAACCGATTATGTGAGGACTACAGAGGCTTCATGATGGTAATAATAAAATGCTTCGCATAGTAATGGTCATCAATATTATAGTCAAAATAATTAAAAGTATGGTCAATTACGTCCACTTTTTTCCGACTTCCCTAAGCTTTATTAACATCCACAAAACCACGTTGAGTGGCAAAAAAATCACTAATTTACACACCCTTTTTTCTTTAATACCTTTATAGCTTTTTCAAAACAACTTAAAGCAAAGGAAAAGTGGTTTTATTAAAGAAGGTAAAAGCATCGGTGAGAAGCAGAAATTGGAGCACAAACATGAGATGAGATGAAATGTAGGGTAATGAATTCAAATTCATCATCCCATTTAGTTAGTGGAGAAGGGTGATGTGTTACTGTTGCAAGTGCTCCACATCAATCGTTTCATGTACGTTAGACTTGGAAGGAGTTAGTTAACACACGGAATGTCAACTTGATTTGATTTTTTTTTTGTTTGTTTATTATTATTTTATATATATACATGACGCTTCTTCTTTTCATGAAATATTCCCATTTACAATTCACCAAACTTTACAAAAGATATATGATAAATAAACCAAAAAGATTTTCTTATGTATCAATAATATCTTAGAGAAAATCCATACACTAGCTCGAATAGTTGCATATCCAAGGAATCCAATGATATATAAAACTTATATCACTGAGCATGTTACTCTTTTTGCATCCCACACCATAAAATATATTCTAACAATAGATTATATACAAGTTGTTGAGATTGATACATATAATAAATATTTGAATAATATATTATACTTATAAATTCTCTATATAAAATTAATGTGATATTACTTATATAATATTATATGATTTATCAGTATTTATAATATTAATAATTTATATTGATTTTTTTTATTTTTATTTGATGTTAAATCGATTTTATATATAAAATTTGTAAATTTAGTAATAAATTGCTGATCTTTTTGTTTATTTTTGTTTGATATTAAGCTAATAAAATTTATAGAGTAATATTTTTGTATATGGTTTTACATTGGAAGATATATAAACAAATGATGGAATGTCATAATCAATGAATGATATAAAACGAAAGATGAATTGAGATAGAAGAATAACGTAAAACTTAGGGAGAGAGTAGAATATGATCAAAGAAGTGAAAATCATTAAACAACCATTTAATGAGAGGACTTTAATTACAATGATGATGATGGGATGGGGATGGAGCAGTATTACAGATGAAGTCATCTCCATCATGAATGACTATGACCATTCAAATCAAATGGGTGCAATCCAACGTGGACCACCACATCCATGGATTTTTTCGGGCCTTCTTGGGATTATAAAATAACAATTATACCCTCCTCAAATAGGTAGATAATATTATACTTATAATCAAATTTTATAATTAATTATTTATAATTTAGATTAATAAAAATTTATTAAAAGAAAATAAAAATTAAAAAAATTATGTATCTAATAAATTTTTATTAAATTAAATTATAAGATTTAACGATAAATATAGTATTATTCTCTATAAATTCGTTTACCGCGAAGCCCAGTGTCCCCTCACCTTCTCGGCACTTTCCCTCCCTTTTCCTCTCTTTTTCACATTTGTGGTCAATTATAATAATTAATTTTCCCTGTAAGTCGTAGGATGGGGTCCACTGTCGGATGTCATGTCCTCAAAGGGTAACGTGGCAGCAGATGATTAGCAAAGAAACGCAAGGCCCTCCATCTAGTGTGTTTTACCCAACATACCCCACCCTGACAACTTTGAAGGGGAAGAAGTAAATGGGAATGTGGGGTAAATATGAGAAAGAGGAAAAGTTTTACGCGGAATATACATGGGCTTTCAAAACGCGGCTGTCATAGAAGAAAACGACATAAAGTATTTGTCGTACCAATCGAGAGCTTGGAGCTTCTTTCCTTTTCTTTTTCTTTATATTGCTCTCTGCTTTCTCCTCAAGAAAGCTCTCCATGGCCCATCATCTTCACACTTAGAAAAAGACTGCAAAAGCGTTCAAAGCATATAAAATAGTGAATATATCTCTCTGAAATTTTAGGGTTTCTCTTGAAAAGTTTCAAGCTTTCAGCTTTCAAAAAAAAATTAAAAATTAAAAAATGGCAGTTTTGTCTTTGAGTTCACTTCCGTTGGGCTTCCGATTCCGACCAACGGATGAGGAACTCGTTGATTTCTACCTGAGAATGAAGATCAATGGCAATCACAAAGAAGTCTGCGTTATTACCGAGATTGATGTCTGCAAACGAGAGCCCTGGGACTTGCCCGGTGAAAAAAAATATATAAATTCATAAATTTAGTTGCTTCTTGTTGATTTACGATCTCTGATTGTTGTTGTTTTTCTTTTATTGGGTTTTGTGCAGCTTTATCAGCTATCAGGACGACCGATCCCGAGTGGTTCTTTTTCTGTCCACAGGACAGAAAGTACCCAAATGGCCAACGATTGAACAGGGCTACCGAGGCTGGCTACTGGAAAGCAACTGGGAAGGATCGCAAAATCAAGTCTGGGAACAGCTTGATTGGCATGAAGAAAACATTGGTTTTCCATATTGGCCGCGCCCCTAAAGGTAGAAGAACCAATTGGGTTATGCATGAGTACCGTGCCACCACCAAAGATCTTGATGGCACCCGTCCTGGCCAGGTAATTTCTATGTCTTTTGAATTCTACAACTTCTGCTTGAGAGTTTTGATATCTTGTTAATTGTCTAATTTTTTTTAATTTATCGAATTTACTTTTTTGCAGAGCGCGTTTGTGCTTTGTCGTTTGTTTAAGAAACAAGATGAAAGTGTTGAAATTGAGCCTGCCAATTCATCTCCTACTCCAGATGATAAGGAGTCTGAGTTGGAATTGGATCAAGAGTCTCTGACTCCGGCGTTGGATGTTAAAGATGAGAAGAGTCCAACGATTGTTGAATCTTCCCTTCCTTGCTTGTCTGATGGAAATTCTAATGGAAATTCTGATATGGGACCTCCTCCTCTTGAGTGTCAAGGAAATGGATGTACTGAGGTTAGAAAAATCAACTCAATCTCAATGTTTTTTTAGTTATCTGTCGATTGCACAATGGCTAACACAATTATGTACTTAATATTATTCAGATGAAACATGACTTCTTTGAGTTAGATGACCTGCTGCGGGAGCCGGCAGTTGGCAACCTCTTGTGCCCAATGTACTCACCCTCACCGATGTCAGCAGAGATAGAATCTTTTGAAGTGGGTGACTTGAGCAAGAGTAGGGAGGAGGAACAGTTTCAAGATCAATCAGAAGCTGAGTTCTTTTATTCGCTTCTTAATTTGGACCCTATTCTTAACACTGCGGAGGATTATTCGGTTGATGAGTCTGGCAGTCAGAGGAATTCAACCTTTGAAAATGAGACCCCTAAGAACACGGCTGTTGTTAAGGATAGTGGATCGTGCAATGGGTCAGATGCAGAAGTAGCCCAAGCACTGGTAAGTGGAAGCTACTAATTTTAGTTGTATCAGCATTACAGTTAGAGCTTCCTTTTGTGGGCACTTTTGTATTCTTCTGACATGTTTGTTTTCTTCTGCAACAGCCTGAGCCAGAATCTCTCGTTTCTTTTTGGCCTGAGGAGGCTTCTCGACAGATGGAAATAACCCCAGAAGATCACAGAACTTTCCCTTTTGACAACAGTGTCAATAATCTCTGGGCTGACCTGTCTTTCTTAGATACTGAATCTTGCAAACCAGATGCCTTCTTATCTGGTTCTACTGCAGGCCAATTCTACAATGGTCATGATAAGCCACACAATAACACCTGGGCAATTGACAACAGCAATATTGTTGGACCTCGGATCAAGATTAGGAGACGGCAACAACAAACTGATCCTCAAATTGAGGGCTCTGCAATTCAGGGTAGTGCTCCAAGAAGATTACGTCTTCAGCGTAAACTTCAAGTTGGGCCAGTTAAGATGGAGTCAGGTGATGGGAGCTTCATGCCAGAGGAACATGAACCAAAGCCCATTGTTACAGAGGTTAGAAAGCTTTTAAGTGGAGACTATGTAAAAGCTCTTATGATACCTATATGTGGATTATAAACTTGATTAAATTTGAATGTGCAGGGAGTAAAAGGTGCAGAAAATGAAATTGTTCTTGATGGTCGTCCTGCTGCAGGTGCTGTGCGCGAACTGCAGATGAATACCCCCTCTGAGTCAACCGAGAACATTACTATTTCTGAAGAAATTGACAATGATAGGCCAGTCAGAAAATCAAGGAGCGCAATTTTAATGGACGGGGAGATGAGAAAGGCTTCTCGACGCTTCTCGTTTTCATCATTTGCAGTTTTGTTTAGGGTAGCTGCTCTTGTAGTGATGTTTTCAGTCATAGTTAGTACCATGAGATATCTTTATATTTAATTTATATATCCTCTGTTTAGAGAGGTTTTGCTGTGTATAGGCTGCCATTTAGTTCTTCTTTGGGCTTACACTAACTACGGTTATGCAGATAGATTTGTGACCTTATTTTTATGTCCATCTATGTAGCTAGCTATCGCAGTATGTTGTTGGACCTAGCCCTGTATTTTTGTATTCTCGCTGTATATAATAACCATCTTTTTCCTTTTGTATATTCCTCTCCTTTGGAAACTTGTGGCACTACTCCAGTATACAAAGATAATGGTTTTGAAAAATGTAGAGAATCACTCTGTGATTCTAATTAACAGAAGAATGCATGTTCAATCTGCGGGTAGGTAAAGTTTAATAGTTAAACCGCACAAATCTAGAAGAATTTTAGATGAGCTTAAATATCGTATCTTCATCATTCCAACCTTTACCCCAGCCAAGTAAAGGGAGAACATTCGGCGGTATAAATATAACAATATTAATATCTGGGAGCAAATTTTGACTTGATTTTCATATTTTTGAACTTGCTACGAAATTGTCTGAACCTTGACGCGCATCTTCACTCTAACACGCGTTGAATGGTGGATGGGCTCTATTCGTGCAAAGCGCAAACAGGGTACCATTTCCAATCCAATGGTACCCGCCATTTTATTTTATAAATTAAAAACCAATAATTTATTTTTAATTGTATTAGCTGCCAGACAACGCAACAGTTGAGATTCTCGACTATAACGATGAGATGCTCGTCCAACCTCCACAAGTACACTCTTTTACTCATTTTGCAGTAATCCTTCAAATGGGGTTTCTCTCGATTCCTTATCTGCTGTTCATTTTTCTTCTCTTCTGCTCCTACCTTGCTGCACCGATTCTTGGAAATTATGAACATCATCAACTTCTAACCACTGCTTGCCACCACAAAGATTGGTTAGTCTCAGTCAGAAGACAAATCCACGAAAACCCAGAACTCGCTTTCCATGAACACAACACAAGTGCTCTCATCCGTTCAGAGCTTGACAAACTTGGCATCACTTATACATACCCAGTTGCTAAAACTGGCATAGTAGCTCAAATTGGCTCCGGTTCTCGCCCCGTCGTTGCTCTTCGGGCTGACATGGATGCCCTCCCATTGCAAGTAATTAAATGACTCTCTTTCTCTCTCTTTGGCTTAAGTGCATTTATAGTAGGAGTCGCCAGTGATTGATCGATGCTGGACATGTGCAGGAACTGGTGGAGTGGAAGCATAAGAGCAAAATAGACGGAAAAATGCATGGTTGTGGACATGATGCTCACACCACCATGCTTCTTGGTGCTGCCAAGTTGCTTCATCAACGTCAACACAAACTTAAGGTCAGTTTTCGGTTCGAAGCATTTAAAATTTTGGAGGAGATGTTGTAGTTTTATTACTGCTCCTTTATAGTCACAAATGGTGTTGTAGGTAGTATAAGAGGATGCTTAACTGGAATGTTGAAAAGGTGTTGTTAATGTGGCAATATTCATATTTAACCCAACAATTTTCTGGTTTTGAAAAAGGATATCTAAATGGAGTTGATAGCTAATGACAGCATTTGAATGCTGAATTCAAGTTCTTAATGTGGCAATTCAAATTAAACTCAACAATATTATGGTTTGGGAAAATATCTAGATGGAGTTGCTAGCTGATATTTAGTTCATGTCATTATTTAGTTTTCAATGTCCAAACAGTAGTGAGATATGCTTTGATGTTTCTTTAGTTTAATTTCCTAATACCAGTAATTGCATTATGACTAAGTAGCATGACGTTTGGAGTTTACCAAGGTTGGATATGAAATGCATAATAAACTAGATTGCAGGAACGTTATATTGTTGAACAATCTGCTTGTAATCACCATTTTTCACTGAAAATAACATGACAAAACCCCATTATAAAGAATGACAAAGGAAAGAATTTCGGTCCATTTTTTAGTATGAAAAGTCATTTTTTGTTTCTGCTGCATCAAGTCCTGTCAGTGGATAGGATTAAGGCTGAAGTTAGGTAACATCCTAGTTCTATTTGTTAGAGGACTTTTGAGTTGAAACCAACACACCTTTTGAAATTTCATAGGACATAGATATAAATTCTATTATCGGATCAATGTGGAAAGAAAGAAGGATGAGATTGACTTTGCTAACACCATCCATAATCAAGTTATTTTAAGCATAATCATCGCACAAACATATAACATGGTGGTAATATAAAATAGCATGTTCATGTGTTAGTGTGTGTGTGTGTGTGTGTGTGTGAGAGAGAGAGAGAGAGAGAGAGAGAGAGAGTTTGGATATGAGACTGGTTTAATTAGTTTCCCGGGACAGGGAGGCCAGGACAGGCCCTGGCTCTCCCAAATTTACATTTTTTTTTTCAAAATTTATTGTAATATATTGGAAATTTTTACCCCATAAAATTACATTTTTTAACCAATGGGCTCTCCTTTTCTGGCTTTCCAAAATTGGCCCCCAAATTCAGAACTCTGGTTCCACCCCTGCCCATGGATCTCTGTTGTTGATATTATTTACTTTAGTTAATGTTAGCTTGAGCTCTGTTTATCTGTAGTCATTTATTTTTGTTGCCTAATAATGAATTGCTTAATGACTTGTGGTGTTTAAGTGCTATATTTTGTATGATTGATTGCTTCAATCTATCCTTCCGTCGGAAAATAAAAATGAGTTAAAAAGTATTTGTGCTGCTGTTTCTCTAAAAATCATGCTTCTGCATCCGTTCTTACTTGTTCTTGGTTTGCAAGGGAACTGTGAGGCTTCTTTTCCAACCTGCTGAGGAGGGAGCTGCCGGCGCTTCTCACATGATAAAAGAAGGTGCTCTTGGTGATGCTGAAGCCATATTCGGAATGCATGTTGATTATCTAATACCGACAGGAAGCATAAGATCCCTTTCGGGGCCATTCCTGGCTGCTGTATGCTGTTTTCAAGCAAAAATATTTGGAATCGGTGGGCATGCTGCAGGTCCCCATAATACTGTGGATCCAATTCTTGCTGCTTCATTTGCAATATTGGCATTGCAACAACTCATATCAAGAGAAGCTGATCCCCTCCACAGTCAAGTATGTCCCATTTTTTCTGCCAATTCTTATAATCTGCGTCATCTTGCTATCATTCCATGAAATGATATATGATAGATAAGTTGCTTGATGACCTTGAAAGCATGGTAGTTATAAACTCCTTAACTGTATCATCTCAAATAGACTTCAACTATTTGTCCTTATAGCTTCTCTGAAGGTTTCACTGGCATTTTTTTAGAACCTTGAATACAGCACCGTAGTCTCTTGAGCAGTGAATTCTTAACCAAAGCCACAAGAAATTCTGTTTTTCACCCCTAGAGTAGCCCATGGAGGGATTTCCGGTGAACATTTATTGTAAATAAAGACATTCTTTAGCTATCTATTCACGTGACAGTGAATGCTTGGATTGATTTAAAGCATATAAGCCATTCAGTGTGACTTAATACTACTACATTTTCGTTTGTGCTGAAGGTACTGTCTGTTACTTATGTCAGAGGTGGGACTGCATTGAACGTAATTCCCCCATCTGTTGAATTTGGGGGCACTTTAAGAAGTCTTACAACTGAGGGCTTGTATCAACTCCGAAAAAGGTTGAATGAGGTATAAACCATTTCTTAAATTTTCACTCTTGGGCTTAAATGACATATTGTTCTTTTTCACTGTTTATAACGTACAAGTGGTAGGAAGGGACCTCAATTGTCCTTAACCCTCGTTTTGTTGTTTTGATAGAACATAAACACTCTAGTGACAAAAGTGGTGTGCAAGCATGCTTTTCCTCTTATAAAGTGGGAATATATGGAGATTGATCTTTGCTCCTTGGCCTTCTGGGAGTATTTCTGTAGTAGCTAGTGTTTTTTTTTTCAGCATAATCTCCATTATGTTGATTTTGTATTTGAGTTTTCATTGTCAGTGGGCAACTGCAACCTGGCTTATTTTAACAAGAACAAAACTTGAAAAGATTGAAGTGGTTTATTTTATCCGTGTATAATAATCCTTAATAATTGGAGTTTTTTTAGGTTGTCAAGCAACAGGCAGCTGTACACAGATGTACTGCATATATTGACATGAAAGAAGAAGATTATCCTGCTTGTCCTGCCGTTGTTAATGACAATACCTTGCATCTTCTCGTTGAGAGGACTGGTAGAAATTTGCTTGGTCCGGAGAATGTAAGGGCTGGCAAGAAGTTTATGGCAGCGGAGGACTTTGCTTTCTATCAGGAACTGATTCCTGGAGTCTTGTTTACCATTGGAATTAGAAACGAGCAGAAGGGTTCAATTCATTCACCGCATTCCCCTCACTTCTTTCTTGATGAGGATGTTTTGCCAATTGGCGCAGCATTACACGCGAGTCTTGCTGAAACCTATCTGAATGAGTACCAACATTCCATTGTGCGGTAAAAGTCTGCAAAAACTTGTTCAGGACAATCACAATTAATCTTCAAAAATTACAAATTTCCTGTGTATGCAGTAAAGCATATATGTATATGCTTGAAGAAAATGTTGGAGCTCTTCATACTACAGGTGCAAGGATGTACCTTATGATCACCACTGCATTTTAAATCTTCTTTAAAACAAAGATGATTATTCGGATCAGGATGATAGTTCAATCATATTGCATTGCAAACATGTGTATATCTGATTCTGGTTTGAGTTTGTAAAAAATTTAAAGAATTAAAAAAAAAAAAAGAAGGGAATTCAATTTGCGAGTTCTATTTATTTATCTCATTAAGAGTTTTTTTTATTTTTTTTATTTTTTTTACTTCATTTATTTTTACATTTGGCTGATATAAGTTGTAAATTTGTAATATCATGAAACAATTCATTCCCATATTATGCTCTTGGAGGTAATGCACTCCAAAACAGCACCACAGAAAAGAAACAATAAGACTGCTCGAACAAAATCTAAACTAAACTCTCGGTTGGTCGGCGGGAAGGTCCAACAAGCACGGCCCAGGACCAAGTATAGCTCGTCTATTATTTCGCTGGGAGATCAGCCATTACGATTATAGCAGTTAAAAAGATTACATAATTAAAATGTTATAAAATTATAATAATCTATAGAAATAAATATTGTATAAGCATCCGTATTATTTTTAAAAATTAAAATATATTATATATTACAGGTATAATTATGGCCACGTCCACCATTATATGAAAGAATTTTGTATTAATTATATGTTATATATTTAAATTATTAAGAATTTCTACAAAATATTTTTTATTTTATATTTTATAAAATACATAAAAAATGGATTTGTTAATTTTTAAAGAAGATAACAATGAATAACAATGCACAAATTTAATTAATTAACAGTGAAAATAGCCTTTTTCGTTAATTGTTCAGAAACCATTCTAACGTAGCATATGTAGATACGCACAAAGTTAATATAGATTTGTTAATTAACAGCTATAATTTCTACTTTCTGCTCAACAAGCATGTTGGTCCTCCCTGTTACAATTATTTTTGGTCCTTCCTGTTGCAATTAACACTAGTATGTCTAATTTGCTAGCGAGTAAAACCTCATGCAGAAAGGCTAGCTAGAAATTATATCATCAAACAACACATCCTAGCAAAAATAAATAAAAAATTTTCTCCCTAATTACAAATTCTACAGCTCAGAAACAATTTTTGGTCTTTGGTTACAAAAACTAGCACCAAGGAAAAAATTAATATGGCACTAACTAACAATATTTCTTGCTAGCTAGAATAGTTAGATTTTTAGGATTTTAGTAAGAATTCATGGTTAATTTGCTAGACTTACCACCACTTTGCTCTAATTTTCACTCCCCAACTTTTTTTTTTTTCAACAAGAAACTTTTAATCATAAACTACAAATCCTAGAATCAACAAAAGTTATGATCCAAGCATCGCATTCTAGCTAACTAGCTAACAAGAATTTTGGTTTGCTGGAATGTCAAACCCTTTGCTTGAATTTTTTCTCGTTAGCTACAATTTCTTCTATTCAACAAGAATTTTAGGGTCACATGGTTACAATATGGCTTGCACTCAACAAAACATTCTAATTTTAAGGAACAGATGTAGCCGAGTAGAATAGTTAGATTTGAACTTGAATTTTCGTTCAATTATAATTAATTTCTAATTAATATATACTCTTTCCACTAAAAGATTTTGTTTTTGCCTTTTAATTTCCATGAAATGCAAGACAAGACACGTCGGTCATAGGTCCACGAGGGGGTCCCCATGCACGCAGCAGATGATAATACAATTTTGTTTTTCTTACTGACATGATAGTGAACAAGGCTTGTTTTGCTTTGCTTTGTCAAGCTCTATCTCTTTTCTTTCGATCTCTCAATAGTTTTGGTAGGTCGCGAAGTAACCTTTCCTTTAATAAAGCAATGTCACCATTCATAGTCCCAACCTCATCTCTGATCATTAAACACTGCACCATTCGAGCTAGCCTATGAGTCAAATGCATGAATGAAACTTTTGAAATCTTGAATCTTGAAAACAATTATTAGTATGTAGTATGTACCAATATTATCGAATATATGGTTCAATAATGCATGAATGATACGAGTCCATCTGTATGTATGAATCTAAAGGATTCTTTGTCTCTTACGATTCAAATAACGAGGTACATGAATAGGTGTTATCGCTTCCTCCTCCTCCTCCTCCTTCTATATTTTTTCTTTTTTAATTATAATAAATATTGACTTCAAAATAATATCATGAATAATCAAGAAATCTTTGTGTTTTAGTGATGATTTTACTTTTCTTTATCCACGTGAGATGAGTTTTTTTTGAATAATGAGATTATAGTTTCTACATGGATAGCTAGTTCATGTCACCTTTTGCTCTGCATATATAATTTTACCATGTCTTAAAGATAAGTTAATTGCCATATATTAAGTTATTTATTAGAAATTAAAGAGGGTATATCACTCTTTTTAAGTTGTAGAAACCAATTATAATGCATGTGCATAATTAATTAAGTCACATCAGTAAGTCATTAATAGTCATAATAAAGATGATATGGATCCCATAACAATAGTCTGAAGAACTTTCTCTCCTCTCATAGTTAAAAAGAATTATAAAACATACACTTCAAATGATATGGCAGAAAGATAAAACGATCATATCACTTTTTATATCATCATACCATTTACTAGATAAGTCTATATTAAATACATATCATTTAAAATATAAAATTTAGAATATAATTTCAAAATAGTATCAATTATTCTTCCTGAAATGATGATTTATATACAGTTCATTGTGTTTGTTCTAGCTATCTCTAATTTAATTAGAATAATGATGTTCTTCTCGAATTGTATCATATATGATGTGTATTTAACATAAATTTGTTAAATAGATTGTATAATAATGTAATTAGTGATATGGTGTGATGTAATATGGTAATTTTAATTTTATATGATCATGTCATTCAAGTCAATTAATATTCTTTTTTCTTTCTTCTTTTTAGATTCAGAGAGTTGCTTGTTACTTTTTTCTTTCTTGTATTTTCTTGAACCAATTTTTCCACCTAACAAACAAAGTAATCACAAATTTAGAAGTTTTAGAACATTTAAAATTAATGAATTATTGGAATCGTATATATAGGATGAATGCCAATTCATGATATATACATATAATACAAGCTTTAGAAGATTTTACACACGCATTCATGTTGAATTCAACGTAACTCATAATAAACAACACCTCTATCTAACTCAAGATCCTACCCATCAAAGGAAATTAAATAAATAAATAAAAACAAGTTCATGATCACGAGTTTAAAAGTAACCAATCATAAGTAGACAGTCGAAGCACATACACACTCAATATGTGCAGGATCTTAACCATTGGGATGCTCACTGCTAGCCGCGCTAATTGATTAATTTTTGTGGCACACCAATGTCATCCTAGTGTGTTGAGAGACCTATCATTTGGATCGAAATGAGTCAAGAGGAATTAACAGTAAATTCTAAACTCATCAGAATCATGATAGCGTGGTCCCGGAGGTTAAGATTAATTCTAGAACTCATCAGGACTGTTCAATTCTCTGTCAACTTAAATTCTGTGAACGACATTATAACATAAAAATGGTCAAGCTGTTCCTTCAATTTTTAATCTTTCAGGTGCTAGCTACTAGCTAGAATTGTTAATGTGGGTACGTAGTTATAATAGAGTATTTACAAAAGAAAAATCTGCTATAAGCAAAGCACTTTCCATAGCTAATAGCGGCATGACATGTGTTCTAATTAGCAAATAATTTTAAATTCGTAACAGTTGACAGAAAATTCTAATTATGCATTGTAAAATCATAACTACTAGAACGTGAAAAGTGCTTAGAATAATGGATGGTTGAGTATGATTGCTTCATAACAAGTCCAAAAAATCATCTAGATTCCACAAACCGCCCATGCAATTAAAGAAATAGATAACTGGGGCACAGCACTCCCCTGATTAATTAGAACCCATCAATGATATTTGAGCCACTCATCGGATTCCTTAAAGAACAATAATTCTCATCCACACATATAAATCTCCTACTTTGATTATTAAAAAGGAAAAAGATCCACAATTAACGTACGGGTCAAACTAAAATCTCTGTAGTTTGGGTGGACATCTAGCCAAATGTTTAACTTTAATTGCATCGGATATTCAAGAGATACGCAGCCGGTTGGTGAAATGTGATGTGATTGGAATTTGAGCGGTTGTGACCAAATATTACGACCGATCGAGCTTTAATTCTTGTTTTGAGTTTGGAATTTGCGTCGTCGGTGGCCCATGCTGAGTCATTTCCACATGCGTAACCACACATGTGAGTCGAGCTTTCTCTCCTTTTTTCTGTATTAGTACAAAGTAAACAACTTTCTGTTTGGTCCAAAGTTTCTTTATCAACTTCGAGAGACTTATACCAAACATCAGCTTTTGATTTTCCTTCAACAAGAGCTACTTTGCTTCAATACCATCTTGTGGAGGACAATTTTATCAATTTACTGAAGTAATCTCTTTTAAGTAGTTGAGAGTGTAATTTGGTCTATAGGTGGTGAAGGTAATTCCACTAATCGTGTAAAAATATGTAAATAAATCCATATTTATATATTTTCAACTGCTAACAATTATTGATGAAACAATTAGTGTATGTTTGGTGATCTTAATATTGAAATTCACACACACACACACACACACATATATATATATATGAGATGAATTCAGCCATTTGTTGTACCTAACGTAGTTATACTCTCGGTGGTGAAACATCATGATCACGTTTAGGAAACCTGATGCGCCATCATTTGAGTGTAAAGAAGGGATCAAAGAAAGAAAGAGAGATGTTGGGAAAACCAATACAAGCTTTTTGATAACCTAAATAACAGCAATTGGAAAAAGGGAAAAAGGAAGCTTAACCCTTGGCGATTTCAAGGGCGGCAACCCATGTGCATATATCAACTTTCTAAAATGTAGAACTTTATACGCAAAAACTTAATGCACATTTTCGCATCCACACGTTTCATCCATCCCAACCCGTTTTATCGAAATGGAAATGCTTTACTTTGCCACTAATTTGTTAATAAATTACTCAACCATATAATTCTGTGCAAGGACAGTTTTTGAATCCTGCTATGCAATACATACTGTGAACATTTCATCGAAATTCTTAACTATTGATTAAACTTGATGGCTCGTACATAAAGTTGAGCACAATACAATGCACACATTAAAAGTTTGGTAATGATGCTAAAAGAGGCCAACAAGGCAACAAGGCGAATTCATCAATTAATGATAGAGCAAAGAAAATGATCTCCAAAACCTAAAAGAAAAAATAGATGGTCATTAAGTATATATCATTTATGGTGTCTTTATGACTGAGGGCTATGCAAGAATTGTTGACGATATAGCTATAGAATTGATACTATTATCTAACAAAGGATGAAACAATTAAAATATCTAATAAAGTAAGAGAGATTTTAAACATAAGTTGGACATGGAAATGTCATAAACCAATTTTTATCTTTCTTAAGTATAAATTGATACCGCGTGTTGATGCTAGGTCCAAATCAGAGTGGTAACTATATCTTGTATAGTAGATCGATTTGTGGCTTATAAAAAGAGGGTTTCTCCCCTTCTCCAGTGAGGGCTATCTTCAAAATAAATTATTATACATACTCTTATTCAAAACGAACAGTACCTCATAAAGATACAAATTCTATAAAAACTATGTATCAACAACGTATCACAACCCAATCCATAGGGTAATTTGTCCCACATTCTCTTTAGTGGATTATCATGAATTAATATTTCACGTCAAGATTCTATTAGATGCTAACTAATTAACAAATGTACTTAAATTCAACTTTACAGAAAGCCAAAAAGCACTATCAGTACATCAGATGATACTAGCTAGCAGCAATTATGATCACCCTATATGAAGTAATCGATATTATAACAATATGAAAAAAATTTACCAAGTGTCAAAAGAATAGACGGTCAATTAGATAGGATGAGGTCATGTATGCTTTTCCCCCACACCAGATCAACTTAAAATTCATGTAAACTAGCAAGATAGCAAAAGCAAAGTAACAAACGTACGTGTTGACACTATTTAACAATGTCTTGACACCTTGAGAATCTTGAAGTAATATTTAAAAAGCGTCCACAATATAATATGTACAATAACAAAAGATAAAAATTCTTTCGTTAAAGGATGATTGGTTAAGAAGCCACTTAACTTAAAAGCATTGCAAGAACTGAATCTTAAAATTCTTTTGGATCTTATAAGTGAGTAAATATAACAGTGCTAATTACTTGGACAATAAATTTAGTATTGATACAAAATTTTAATCAAATAAATTTATTTTCATTT
This sequence comes from Boswellia sacra, assembly GCA_013180625.2. Lineage (NCBI taxonomy): Eukaryota > Viridiplantae > Streptophyta > Magnoliopsida > Sapindales > Burseraceae > Boswellia > Boswellia sacra. The sequence goes on from SNVD02009889.1 coordinate 17,538, forward strand.
ATTCTTAATTAGCGAGTAAAATTTGTCCTAATTTTCAATTACTCTGACTCATCGCCACCTCTCTCATGAGAAAAAAACCAGAAAAAACCACGTAGAGGGTCGGTGGGTAAAGGACCTTTTTCGATGCCTCGCTTTTTTCACATTTCTCTCTGGGGCTCATCTGCCATCTCTATAAATCTGCATACCCTGCTCCACTGGTTTCCCCCCTTTGGTACCTCTTCAGCCTTGAAGATAGAAAAGAAATATATAATATTAAATTAAGAGGTTCTTTGTACATTTTAGTGGCACTGCATGTGCTCTGGAATCGCATAACAAAAGCTGTATATGGTATTAAGCCCACCGTCCATTCCATTAAATTGAATCACTCTTTACGTATATAAACTACTCTTACTCTGCTTTCGTATAAGCCCCATCCACCCGGTTCTCCACAATTTTGTCTCTTCTCAGTTTCATTTTCTTTGCATCTGTTTGAGTTAACTGTTCTTGCAAATGGGTGAAGAAGCTAAGCAGGTGACTAGCTGTTGATCAACTCATATACACTTTAATTAGTGCTGTGTATTGATTGTTTAAGGTGGTTCAATTTATTTGCTTATAACTTTGTTTACACACGCAGGAAGCTAAAGCAGAGACTCAGCCTGCTGAGGAGAAGAAAGAAGAGAAAGCAGAGGAGAAGCCAGCAGAAGCGCCCAAGGAGGAGCCAAAGCCACCACCTCCTTTTGTGTTGTATGTGGATTTGCATTGTGTTGGATGTGCCAAGAAGATTCAGAAGTCCATCATGAGGATAAGAGGTCTTTATCTCTCTCTTTCTCTCTATGTAGGAGTGTTTGTGTCAATCTTTGTTTTTCGTTTGTAACGCAGGACATTTTGCATTTGCCTCTTACTAACAGGAGTGGAGGGTGTGGGGATAGATATGGCTCAAAACCAAGTGACCATTAAGGGAATAGTGGAGCCTCAAGCAGTTTGCGAAAAAATTATGAAGAAAACTAAGAGAAGAGCAAAAGTTCTTTCTCCACTGCCAGCAGCAGAAGGTGAACCTATGCCAGAAGTCGTCACTTCACAGGTCTTGATCATTGAACCACCTTAGTGTCTTTTATCATAAAATCATGTATAGCGAAAAATCAATCGTGCAAATGTTAACTTTCAAGTACTTTTTCTGTAAATTGCTACAGGTTAGTGAATCAACAACCGTGGAGCTTAATGTAAACATGCACTGTGAGGCCTGTGCTGAGCAACTTAAGAGAAAGATCCTCAAAATGAGAGGTAGCCTCACTTTCTCAAGTTACAGTTCCACAAAAATTATATATAATAAATTTATGGATGAAATAACGCAATGGTACCGGGACACTTTTTTGTGTCTTTCAATTTTTTTCGTAAATGTTAATTCGAGTACGCATTGCCGTTTGTAAAGTGTTCATATTTGAGGGTGATGGGCCAGCAGCCTGAAATAATGAGCAAAGGTGACAAATAACAAAAAGGAATCCATAATGGGCGCTTTTCTTCTTGAGAAATTAATCTGAGTTTGGTGCAGCTAGCTAGTGCACAGATCTTGAGCAAGTGGTGCAGTGGGGTCTATATCTCATGCCTTTGTATATCGATTTAATTGAAAATCGACCCGATTCACTAAATCTACTTTTTATTGTAATTGTAAGTAATTAAAGTTATGATTGCTTAAAGGGTTGTTCCCTGCTGGCCCTACTGCATGCAGGCCAACAATATTTCCATCGGAAAAATGAAAGCTAAAAGCAACTAATTAGACACTAAAGATTAGCCAACACTTTCAACAATATTGCTTTTATGCATATGTATCTCTAATAATGAAGCTTAACGTACAGGAGTGCAAACAGCTGTGACCGAGTTTAGTACAGGGAAGGTAACTGTTACTGGGACCATGGACGCAAACAAGCTAGTAGACTACGTGTATAGACGCACCAAAAAGGAGGCAAAGATCGTGCCCCAACCCGAGCCTGAACCCGAGAAGCAAGAAGAGAAGAAGGAAGCTGAGGCCGAGGCCGAGAAGCCGGCGGTAGAAGAAGCTAAACCAGAAGAGAAAAAAGAAGAGGAAAAGCCAGCAGAAGAAGCTAAGAAAGAGGAAGGTGGTGAGAACAAGGAAGGAAAGGAAGAAGCGAAGAAGGAAGAAGGTGAAAGCACCAACGTTAACGACGTTGATGAAAATTTGAAGAGAATGATGTACCTATACCAACCAGTTTACATGATTGAACGGATCCCACCTCCTCAGCTCTTTAGCGATGAGAATCCCAACGCATGTTCTATCTCATAATAATAATTATAATATATAATATTTAACATGCATAATCAATTTTCATATGTAGTAATTAACAAAGTTGCTATGTAATATATATATATATCATCTTCTGTTGATTAATGAATACCCACTCGTGATGAGAATTTAAAGAGATATGCAGGAACATGCTGTCATATATGTTTAATTTGTGAAGGAATATATTTCTACAGATTCCAAGTTGGTAATTGATAATATAATCAATCATTATATGTATCTAATGTAGTATAATATATTGATCAAATAAATATGTAAAGAAGATAAATTTTTTATAGAATTACAGTTTCTTGTTGAACATCTGCCCTCCAGTGATCCTGTTCTTATATGCTATTGAGATAAGCCTTAATAATTTTATCCATATGAGCGTGTGGCAGAAAAAATGACCTTTCTTTGCCCCAAAACTCGAAGCCTTTGCCATTTTGGAATCATATGCTAATATGAAGAAGCATAATGATTAGTTTAATTAATTAGATGGAGGCTTATCCTCTCTACGCAGTTTTACATTCAATATATATTATACAAATAATGAAATTCAAGTGACATGATTAATTGAACCTTTTAGATGTTTCATGACTAAAAACAAAAAATCAAGAGAACAATTCATTAGCAAATTAAAGAAGTTCATATTACGTTAACATATAAAGCCAAGACAGAAATAGACCAAGCCAATCAAGTTTTTTATTATTATTATTATTATTATTATTATTATTATATTTCGTTTATTACTTCTCAGACTCGGTTAAAATTACATGCAATTCACTTCATTTTCTTTATAGTCCGGTCAATTGCGTAAGATATTCTGGTGAGAAAAACAGAGATATATATACTTGAACAAGTGCAGATTTTGCTGAGTATTTGAATGTTGAAGGTCATGAATGCCAATTGCCGTGGATGGTTAAGAAGAAAAAGTAATATACTATCCTAATATTATTTCAGACATGATCATTTCAATCATTTTCTGTTCTCTTGTTTTGGGACGTAGTGTTTTTCGTTTTGGTTTTGGCTTCATCTTCTTTATAGACAGAATCAAGATTCCCGCGCCCCCACATTCTTTCCTCCTTCCAACTCTTTCACCAAACTGTTAAGCAGTAATTAGAAATTTAAGATCGATGAAATTAAATTTAAGAATGAGGGTTGCTGTCATAATTGGCAATATATAATATAATATTTATCAATTATCAAAACTGACAAATAACTTCTAAATAATTGATGATGGCACCGGCACGTGGTATTCTAAATCAATTAATAAGGTCTGCTGAAGATAAAGATATTTTCCTAATTGAATAGAAGCCAACTAATTAGCTTAATTACAGGAGCATTATAATCTACGTGATTATTTTGATGGATAAATCATGATCTGACTTTATACTGATCACTTCATCAAGTGTACCATCACAATATCTTAACTCAGAATGACAGTGAAAAGAACAAATGAGAAAGGTTTTACTTTGATTGCTGCTCTTTATTTAGATTTCTCTTGTCTCTATAAAAGAGATCCTCTCATTTTCATGTTCTTTTTTCCCTCCATATAATTATAATAGATAAGACTGCTTGTAAACCTCATTTATCATATATAAGTGATAATTAAATTTGATTGGGCACATGTGAGAATGATGTGATACATTTATTATCTAAACCTTCTCTATTGATCATAAATTTAAAGATTTAATATATTGGGTTGTGATTATATAAGGTTTAAATCTTGATAGCAAATATCATATAAGGTTAAGTAATTATAGATACAAGCCATATATAGTGCTGCCACAGTACTCAAAAGAAGCAAATTAAAAGGCATTTAATATGCAGGCCATGACCCACGATCATCTACATAATTACATGCAATGCAATGAATTGTAGATTTTGGCTTGGAGTAAAGAGGCCAGAGAGCTTTTGTGGATGCCACATGTGAAGGGACAGGATTAAATTAATTTATAGCTAGGTCCAGATTCCCTGAAATACCAGAAGTGTGTGGATTTCACATGGTGGGATCCTCACTTTATTTGCGATCTGAGTCATCTGAATAAGCCAAGAGGGACACATAAAGAACAGATAATAGATATCTAACGTGGCATAGCGCGGCCGATTATGACTGATTGTGATGCCATGCATCGTCTCCACACCATCTGTCTATTTGTCTGTTTTGTCTCCTACAACACAAGTTAATTAGTCATCCTTTCATGGCGCCACCTGCTGCTCATCAAAAGTGGATCACGACACTAGCTAAGACTATGAGGTATATTAAATGATAAACTAAGAAGAGACGATGCTTTTGCTATTATGGTAGTTTGTTTAGCTTAGTAGCTGATGGAAGTCTCAAACAGATCATTTGAGATATACTTTATTATAATCTTGGGAAAGGTTGAGAAACTGAAGGATTAATGAAGATGGGAATCAATAAAAAAGATGAAGAAATGTGTACCTAACATTTTATTGGAAAACAAAGTTCAAGAAGAATGATATAGGCCAAAAATTTAATCAAAAGATCTTCTAATTATGAGATTAATGATTAAACATTTTGAATAATTAATAATTAATGACATGATCGTCTCGCTGAAATTATAAGGACGCATCCATGTGCATTGGTTTGAAATTAGTAGAACTTCTGCATGTGCGTGGCAATATAACCAATGCATGCTTAAACGATGATTGATTACTCGAGTATTGCATGAAAAATTAAAAAAAAAAATTAATTTCAGGTAGCAAACATAGTTTGAGATTTTCTTGAATGTGAGTTTCCCGAGTTCCAATTTTATAAAACAACTTCTTCGATAAGGAAAACAATCCACATGCAAGCCAAATTATCCACTTCCCCATGAAAAGGAGATCGATGTACAATGCACTTTTGATTAACCTAAATTAAAGAAAAGAAATGGCGCTGACACATCTTGGCACTCATCCAACTCACAAAGCCATATCATATCCCTCCAAAACAAGAGAATTAATTTCCATAGTCAATCTTTTGAGCTAAACCTCCGAAAAACAATATTGAATCACAATCCAAGCAGTCATGAACTCAGCAAAAATTGAAAAGTTAGATAAGAAAGAAAAAGAAAAGTAAAGCAAAAGAAAGCCACTGACTTTCTTTTCCTAGGGAATCCTGGATTAGCTGACGCCTGATAGCTTATAATTAATGCACTTGTACATGTTATATAAGACCTTCCTAGCTATGTACCGATTGATCCACAAACTTCTAGGGCAGAGGCGATAACGATAGCCATTACAAGACATCGCATACTAATTTCTAGCTGGAAGCTTAAGGCTGAAAATGGCGAATATGCAAATAGTTCCAGCTTACAAGAATGTGGAGGCACAGTATGTGGAGTTGATGGTACCTTTGTATTCTTACGGCTGTGAGAAGAAGGTTAAGAAGACCTTATCCAATCTCAAAGGTAAATCACATCAGTCAATGCTTTGTCTAAGTCTAACCCAACAACAAACCCTAGCTACTTAATTTTTTTTTTTCCCAACAAGAAAGAATTAAGGGCCTAATTTGCAGTGTGCATGTTAATTTCATGGTTTCTTCTTTCTTTTTTTTTTTTTCATTTTTCAATCTGTTTTCATATATTTTTGTTTTTGTTTCATACATATCATCACTTTAAAATAAGGCTTAAGTCATGACTTGGTTGATCGATGCAAATTTGGGCCTCCATACATTAATCTCCTAGCCCATGAGAGGAGGGGCATATCATCGATCCTATCAATAAAATATTGTTGACATTTCAGTCTGTAAGACAGATCTTAACTAATCTTATAGTTCCAACTACCGTGCTTACGTTAATTGAAATTGATTTAGTAGTCACAGACTCTCCAACATCATTAATTAGTATTAAAAAAATTACTTAGACAAGTTAGATTCATTATTGCATAGATAAAATTCAATTTAATTTATACAAAAGTCACTAATAATGACTAATGTACTGTTGATGTATATGTTCAATTATGGCAGGTATATATTCGGTAAACGTTGACTATTATCAACAGAAGGTGATAGTATGGGGCATTTGCAACAAATACGATGTGTTAGAAACAATAAAGAGCAAGAGAAAAGATGCTCGTTTTTGGAATCCAGAAGACAATATTGAAATGGAACAATCTGAACCAATTGATTCACCTGATTCACCTCCTCGCAAGAAGGTATCCAAGCCTTATTTGACTCTAATTAGAGCTGAGTCTTTAAACTGGAAAGCGTGGAAGAAGGTCTTCACCAGATCTTACTCTTTTTAACTCAATATTGAATTAATGTACAAGAAGCTCGAAAATCATCTTAATAAAGAATGTGTATAAATAATCCTCATCTCATCATATCATTAATTTGTTAAAAAATGCATGCATGCGTGCTTGAAATTATTCAAGCATTCCGGCTCTCCTAGTCTTTGTTCTTATGAAAACGAGGATGCTCTTTCTCCTCTTATCCTGTTTTTTGGTGGAATTTGGAACTTGTCATGTCTTGTAACGTGTTCTTTGAACTTGGAAGGGTAAATTTTTTCAAACTATTGAGAGAAAATATGAGTCTCCATTCCAAAAGAGCTTGCGTGTTAGGTGACAAATACCTGTGCTCTGTCGGTAGCCTACATGCACTTGCATATATAATTTGGTGCTGATTACCGACTACACATAAATAGAATTTACTATTGCAATTGGAAGCACACGTACAATCGTGAACATGGAATTTTCCTCCTTTAGAAAATTGAGAACCAATCATACCAAAAGCTTAAACTTAGGGGAGACGTAATTTGATACTTTAAGGATAGACTTTGCAGCGAACAAGCATAAATATATAAGGCCTTTCACTTCATTTACATGCTATACGATATCGTTAGGTCTCTAACGTACGTCTTTGATCGAATTTCCATAGATGCATGATGTTGATATCCATATATATAATCCAACGTCATCCTTTCCTCTTTCATTTACTAATATAACTTCTTCGATTTTTTAAAAATTACTATCCTCACACCCTTCGTACATTATGTGAAGGAACATTTTCATTTACTATCCAAATGTTTGTTAGAGGTATTGTTTGAGATTTGAAGATTATAATCTTTCCTAATCTATTCTACAATGATTGTATATGTAGTCATCTAATCATCACAGGAGTACAATACATACAGTTATAAAAAGATATGTGTTAACCTTATCACCAATCATATTATATCGATTGTCACGCCTACACATTTTTTTAATTATAATCTATTGTTTGACAATACCATTATTCAAAATCAAATAAAAATCAAATTTGTAACAATTTTGTTAAATATCAATCTTAATTATTCAATCTATGGTAATTTTAAAATCACTATGGGGGCGTTTGGGAAGGGGGACAAGGCCTGGATTGGACTATGTTTTGGGATTAATAGTCCAATCTTTTGTTTGGCTTCTTGAGATGAGATTGGGATTGGATTATTGTTAGTCCCAATAGTACCAATCTCATGGGACAACTAGTCCCATATGGAACCATGGGACTCAATAGTCCCAAGCTTTTATAAAATTTTTTTATTTTTATTATAATTTATAATATTATAATTAAAATATAGTATAATAATAAATAAAAATAAAAATTATTAATATTATTTTAAATAATATTAAAAATGCTTAATTCTTAATAAAAAAGTAATATTTAACAACTTTTTGATAAATAAAATTTTTAGCTATATTTAAATATTTAATTGTGATTTAATAAATAAATTTTTTTTATAAATATTTTATTTTCCATAATATTACACATTTTTTTATTATAATTGACAATATTATGATAAAAATATAATATAATAATAAATAAAAATAAAATATTATTAAATAATAAAATACTTATAAAATAGTAATATTTAATAATTTTTTAAATAAATATAATTTCTAACAATATTTAAATATTTAATAATGATGTTATAAAATTTTTTATAAATATTTTATTTTCCATTATAATACAATTTTTATTTTTATAATAATTCATAAAATTATAATTAAAATGTAATATAATAATAAATAAAAATAAAATGTTATTAAATTCATAATAAATGACATTAAAAATACCTAATTTTACATAAAAGAGTAATATTTAATAATTTTCAAATAAATATAATTTTAACTATAGTTAAATATTTAATTATGATGTAATAAAAATATTTTTATTATAAATATTTTATTTTTCATTATATTACAAATTTTTATTTTTATTATAATTCATAATATTATAGTTGAAATATAATAAATAATAAACAAAAATATAATATTATTAAATTTATATTAAATAATATTAAAAATCTTACTTTTTCATAAAATAGTGATATTTAATAATTTTCAAATAAATATACTCTTTAAATATATTTAAATATTTAATTAACTATAAATATGATAAAATAATAAATTAAACTTGAATAAAATTAAATTAGTTTATATTTAAAAATAGATATTTTAAAAGTTTATAATATACTAATATAGTCCAGTCCCATATTACACCAAACACAACATAGCACTATATCTAATCCAATCCAATCTAATCCAATCCCAATCCCAATCCCAATCTCAGTCCAATCCAGTCCAGTCCGGACTTCTAAACGTGCCCTATAAGATATAATTGTTATTATCAAATTAAATAAGTCAAAATCCGCATGCTAGTTTTTTTGACTACACGAGTACTAGATTCGAGACAAATTAATAGTAAAAGGATTTAGTTTTTTCTTTTTGAATAACACGAGGGAGGAGCTTGTGAATGCATGAGTGATGAGTCACATTGGGGATGACGTGGCATATTCTCATGCCGCAAAGAAAGACTAGATAGTAAGCATCCGCACAATACGAAGACTTTGAAGCCAGTCAAAGTCCAATCAAACCACTATTCTCCAATAGCTTCACGATACGTCATCTTTTAAAACTTGTTATATATTATTTTATATTTGCGTAGAAAACGTTAAAACGCGATTTCACAGAGGCAAGAAATTACCTAGAACTCGAATCCTCCATTATCTTATAATCACTTTAGTTGTTTATCAACAAAATGTGATGATTATGATATAAAGCGCGACAAGTTTCGCTCAAAATATGCTTTATTATTTGTAAAACGCGTTTAAAAAGGATGCTAATTATATATAATATAATATAATAAAGAGCGTAAAATGTTTAAGTTTGTAGACGTGGATTTAAACATCTCATATATCTCAACAGAACTTATAAGTGGGTCAAACAATAATATTTTTTTTAATTAATTTTTATATAGTACGAAAGATATTCAAACCTGACCATTAGGTCATTATAACTCTGATATCATGTTAAATTTATCACTTTTTTAAAAGCTTAACAAATTCAAAAGTGAATAAGTAGCAGCAAAATTTACAAAGCTAGGGATAAAGTTGGTCGATATTCTAAATCAGAGTCGCTTATAAATTTGGATTCGTTTTGCACTTTCGGCAAAGTTTGTGTATCAAAACTAGTTAAAGTCTAATATTACAAGTTCAACGTCTATTACGTGTCCACCAACTTGGAATTGATTTCGGGAAGGGCTGACCAGAAGATGATCACGGTGGCGATAATGGCGGAGCTACTGGAAGAGTACACGGTGGCGCTGGCAAGAGTTACAGAGCAGCTGTTGCGTCCAAGTTTTGGGGTTGAATTAGTTCACCAGCTCAGGAATAATCTTCGTTTTAGTTCTTCCTCCTTTCAAGACTCCTCTTCATTCATAGTCTATTTTTAATTATTCATCTTCATTCTTTCCTTGTTTCAATTCTTTTGCTGCACTTCTGATGTTGTTAAGAGTGATAGATATGTAAATATATGTAAATTAATGATCAGTTTTTTACTCATTTATCGCGTCAGAGAAGGTAACAAATGGAATTTTAGCGTTATAGTTGTGCTGATCGATTCGGTTTATGGTTCAAATTTCAGAGAGTTTCAGATTATATATATTAATTTTTTTTTTCTGATTTTGGGTTGTTATTAGTAGCAAATTATAATGAAACTGAAATTGGATTATTAATGCAAATTACAAGAGGTGTTTTCTTTACAATATTGATTCGAAAGAGAGAGATTAATATGAAAAATAGACTTTTTCTGTGGTGCTGAGGAGTTCTGCAATTCCGGCCTCTTGTAATATTTACGGCTTTTTTTATAATTATAGATTTTCATGAACTTTATGTTCAGATATTATTGCTCTTCTTCAACCTAGAAAAAGAGTAAGTGAATCCAATGCACGTATCACATGTATATTTTGCAACAAGACGAAGTACTTGGGACCTCATCTGTTTACTTGCAACTGTCTTCTTTGTTTTTTGTACTAAAAAATTATACACATCATGAAAGCAAATTATTACAAACCAAAGTTAGAAAAGGAAAAAAAACAAACAAAAAAAAAAAATCAGCTCTTAGTTTGACGATAAAGCTCAAGAAATTACTTCAAATTTTATTTTTTATTTTTTATTTTATTTTTATGTCGGCTAGCTATGTGTTGGGAGTGATAAATTATAATATTGTAATTGATTCAAATATTTCTAATATTGTGGCTACTATTTCTATTATTCAATCTACACGTGGTTTCACATGTTTTAAAAGATTTAATTAATTTCTCCTTCTGAAAAAATTAAAAAAAAAATTGACGCCCAAGTAAAGTACATAAATAACGTTAATATATGTACATTAAATACATATAACAACTACTGTTAACAAATCATAACTAAGACTGGTTTGTGACTATTTTTTAAATTAATCTTCGGAGAAATTTTGTGTAAAACCTGTTATTTATTGTGTTAAAAAAATTTATTATATTGAAAACAAAAATTAAAATGTCATTTTCGAAAAATGGAGATGGGGATCGTACTGGCTTCTATATATTTTGTCAAAAAAAAAATTCTCAAATTAAGAGTTTTGAAAATGGTAAATACCGTTTCGGCTGATATTCTGTAAACTATGGCACAACACAAAAAACCATTCACTCTTTTTATTAAAGAAAATAATAAAAATTCCCTCTTTTTAATAAAGAAAATAATAAAAACAGTGAAAACAAGTACTCTTTTTTTTTTTTTTTAATTTGCTGTGTTTTCTAACAAAGACTACTTCTCATTTATGAAACACATAAATAAACCCGTCACTTTCATTGTTAACTATAACTATAAATGCTGATCAATGACCTGCAAATAATAAATTCAAGCATCCATAAAGTAATATTATATTAAACACATTTAAACATATGATTAAATAAAAGATAATTTTAACGTGTTTCTTAAAAATATATATTAAATTTTACAAAATGTGTTAATTATCTTTAATATTATGTATATTTCTTTGAAAATTTAAATTGATATCTAAAAAACTATATAAAAATAATTAAATATATATATTTTAAATGAATCTATATAATTTTTAAGGATATAATATATGTCTTGAAGACACACTTTAAAACTATTCTTAAATGAAAGAACGCTGCTTTCTAGATTCAATACAATAAAATATGCTAACTACTAACAAAAAAAAAATTATAATTTAAGCCAACAAAATCTAATCATAATAACCTAAAAGATAATTTTGATACGACATTAAAAAAAAAATCTCGAACTGATTGATGAGGAATTTTTTTTTATCTGTTTCATAGTAAAACCTTCTTTTAGAGATTTTTATTTTTAATGTTAGGTAGTTGATAATGATAATGCATGAAATATACCAAACATTTATAATTTCCTTTCAGAATCTCTGGTATTTTCTTATGTTCCTCTAAGAGACAGAGACATCTCTTCGAAAACATTCAAACTTAGATAGTGAAGAAGCATAGATTTTTTTTTTTATGCACTAATTCGATTAGACAAAAACAAAATTTGAATTACTATCAGAACCTTATAAATTTTTATATTGCTGCAACTAGCTCTCTCTCTCTCTCTCCCCCCTTTTTTTTCTCTATCTCTCTCTATCTTGTTTATACGTTTTTCTTAATTACCTAAATATTATTATTATTATTTAAAATGAATAGTATTATTGTAAGCTTATTTATTTAATTTAATGATTAATCAATAAAATTAAGAATTAGTATAAACTATAGTACATATATGAATAATATTAGATTTTTTTATGTGCAAATTAATATGTAATAAGATAATCGGAAGAATAAATAAATTACTTCATTTAATGGTGAAGATAATATATTAGTCAATGAATAATGTAACTTCATTTTGCATATAAAAATTTATATACAGTAATAGTAAGCATTATTACAGATAAATTTAAATAGAAAAAAGGGATAATTAATTTGCCCCCTGAGGTTAGGCCTAAAACAATTGAGGACTTTAGTTTTCTGGAATTTAAGATTGCCCCCTAAGGTTACTGTATCACCGTTAGATTTAACGGAAAATGTTAGTGTTTATTAGCATCAAGTTACTATTTAATACATTTTCCGTTAAATCTAACGTTGATACAGTAACCTCAGGGGGCAATCTTAGATTTCAAAAAACTGAAGTCCTCAATTTCTTTAGTCCTAACCTTAGGGGGCAAATTGAAATATCCCTAGAAAAATTGATATGCTTATTAAATAAGATAAGAAATTGTAATTAAAATTTCTACTTTTAAGCCGATCCTGCTCTTATATTAAATGAAGGTTAAAGTGTGATTAAAATTTGATAAAAGCTTCATTTATCTCCTGTTATTACAATCGGTTAAGAAAGGGAGATGAATCAATTAAATTTCGTTTTAAATATTTAATTATATAAAAAATAATAAAAAATGATGTAAAACGGATCATATTTGAACAATAATGGTGATTAATGGTAGAAATAAGATAAATTTATTTGATAAACACTAATTTCGTTTTTTGTTTTAAAATCAAATACAACTCCTCTTACTTTGGAATTATCACAAACTTCTTTTATTTTATTAAAATCCTGTTTTACAAGTCGTCGAACAGACTAAAACAGAATTTTAATAAAATAAAATTCCTTAAAAAAACAAATAAAAATTTTTAAAATGTTCCACAAGTCAAAACTTGAAATTTAATTCGATATTTTTATTACTTAAGAAACAAACAAATTGTCAAAACAAAACAAAAATATCTAAAATAGTCCCTGTTAACACTTGCTTGTCTCTGCAGCGCAACGTTTTCTTCTCAGAACAATTCGATGATGATGATGATAATCAAGCTGATGATGATTATCCCCACACTGTATGTTTATTAGCTCTCTCTCTTCTTGGGTTCCTCGCTTCATCGCCTCCCATCACTTGTCCCGGTACTTTTTGTAATCATTTTCATGCTGTATTTTATCAAGGACTTGTTTTTTATTTTTCAAATTATTGATTGACCTGACATAAAGTTTTTTTTTTATAAAATTTGTTTTTATCAGTTTGGACTCAATTTATTGCAAATTGATCAGATGATGATGATGGGTTTCGGTGGTTATGGCAATGGAGGAGGAGGAGGAGGAGTTGTAGATGGGTCTTCATCTTCTTCTTCCTCCTCAAATTTATCACCTTTAGCTCAGCCTTTCACGGTTGACCGTTCTGTGCCCAAGCCGCTTGTTGATTTGACTGAACCACCCTTGAATTGGCTCAACACTCACTCCTTGAGCTTTGATTCGATGCCCATGCCTTCATCCAATGCTTATGGTGGGTACTCTTTCACCTCTCCGGCTCCTCCTCCGCACACCACCGATACTTTCCTGTATGGCCAGCCTTCTGATGCCATTATTACTAGTCTTGTTGAAGCCAAACCTTATTATCCTTCCTATGTTTCACCCACTAAATTTTCCTATGATGACTACACTCAAGCCCTGTCTGGCTTGTGGGAAGGATCAAGGGGTTGGGACTTTGCTAAAAAGATTGAAATTGCTGATCCTTTCGCCTCAAAGGACATGAATGTTGCTGATTTCCCCGTTTACAATGATTATCTGGATCAAGGTTGTATCTTTCTTCCTGATTAGTTGTTGAATTGCCAAAATGAAATTTTTACTTGCTATTTCTATGTCACATACATAATTTTTGTTCTTGCTTTTGTTGGTGTTAATTTTAATATCCTAAGACTTGGATAGAAATTTTTGGTTGGAATTTGCAGCACTTGTTGGAGTTAGTTGTCCTTGTTCTGTGCGTGTGGGTAATTAGATTACTGAACACTTCTCATTTCTTGACAATATAAACTAATCTTTGAAATAAATTTCGTCAGGATATGATAGAAGATAATTGGCATTCACCTTTATTTAGTAGAAATCTTAATTGTTGCTGAAATATATAAGTTTATGCTCATCCTTCTCAGCATTGAACTCTGTGTGAAATCTGAAGATGGATGAAAAGCCTGGATACAACATTTCATGCCATGCTGATTTTTATATAATCTTTGCTTTTTCATACTTGACAGAGTGACTTACATATCTATCATGGGAGGAGGGATTCATAATTCGTGTTAATAACATAGATATTGTATAGGAAATTATGGCAGAATTTATTTTTGTTTCATTGTAAATATATTTCCCTTCATTCACATCATCTTTTTTATTGCTTGATTGGCATTTCCTGGAACAAGATTGGCTGTTGCATTGTTAAAAAGTGAAGGGGAAAGAAAGTGCCAAAAGAGTATTATACATTAGAGTTTTATGATTTTCTGGCTTTTTTCCCTAAAAATATATGCAGGAGGCCATTCATCCAAGGTCCAGAAAACATGTGAAGAGCAATCCCATATGCTCGGCAGTGCAAAACACTTGGGATCTGATAACCGAGAACAGTTTGATTATAAATCCTACCCGGGGCAAAATACTGAGTTCATGCCTGTTGAGTATTCACGAAAATCATTTCTTGGATCTACTTCAGTATTTCCAGAAATCTTTCCTCGGGCATCATCCTCCGATCAAGTAAGGTCCAGGAACCATCAGATGCCATATGGCACTTCATATGAAAAAGGTGTGAAACAGTATGATAACAGTCCAAGTGATATTATGTCAGTCAGGAATGCTTCCCCTGGGCTTGTCATTAGATCACCTGTTGGTTCTGTTTCTTCAGCACCAAATACAAGTGCATTTAACAATGTGGAAATTGGCAGCATTGCAAACAATATAGAATTTTCTAGAAGTAGTAATTTCTCTAACACTAAGGATTTTCATCCGATCCAGAGCTCTGAGGGCAAAGTTTGCTTTGATTCTAACCAAGTTGGCTTTCACCTAGAACGAGATAATCATAGTTTTCCAGAATTATCCTTGGAAAAGCATGAAAACTTTTTGAGCAACATAAGTGTGACTAAGGATCCTTTCAAGGAAAATTCTGGACTTCAGGTTCCTCATATTAGTCCTGGTAGAATGAATTTGACACTTGATGGTACTGAATCCATCAATCGTTTCGAGAATTCTACTGAGAGCTTAGATCATTATAATCCTGCTGTGGACTCACCATGCTGGAAAGCTCGAGATCCTCACTATTCTCCACTTGAAACATCTGCACCTGTCACTCCACAGCTTACAAAGACAATAGAAGCCTACAGTGGTTCCAATTTTATTGAGCCAACCAATAATGCTGTAAAATTCTCCTCTCAGAATCCATGTGAATTTTCACTGAACCAGGGTAATATACGCCCAGAAAATGATTTAGCACCTTCTCCAGAGAGGCTTTCTGTTTCTAATTTGTTTAGGGAATTTAGATCACATGATGATGTGAAAGAAGGTTCCTATCATGTGAACTCAAGCTTTGGCATTGGATTTCAGCTTTCTCATGACATCGAAAAGCCAAAAGAAGAATTTGGCCTTTCCAAGAAGTCAATATGTGAGTTGAATACGAAACCTCGTTCCATGCAACAAAGTCTTGAAGAAGTTAAACTGACTTCTGAAAAAAAGTGTGAATCAGGGACTAGTTTTGCAGATGTTGCGATGAATAACAGTGATTCCTCAGAAGGTTGTTCATCACATGTGCCATTCCATGCTACAGAGCATGTCTTGGATTCACCTTGTGCTTCTGTAGAGGCTGCTCCTGCTAAGGTTACCAAATTGCTTGGTGAAGAATTAGCTCCGAAGATTTGTGTCCAGACTGTCATTAATACAATGCATAACCTGTCAGAACTGCTTCTATTTCATTGTTCAAACGAGGCATCTGTATTGATGGAACAAGATCTTGCTGCTCTCAAGAATGTGGTCAATAACCTTGATAAATGTATATTGAAGAATTTGGCACCAGTTGTCACATCACAAGAATCCTCGATTCCAGAGGAAACTTCCCAACTTCCTTCGAAGTCACCTGAGCTTCATGAGGTATGCTTTTTGTGTCAACGTTTTAATATTATATTAAAACTGGTTCTATGATAAATTGAAAAGAAGTGTATACTTCTAATAAAGAGTATATTTTGCAATTTCACTAAATTGATTCTGCTTCTGTTATTTCTGTGGTAATAGAGAACTTATTTGACACTTACAGAAACCATTACATATATATACCAGGCATTGAAAATCATTGCAATGCAAAATGTTCCATTTAGAAGTATTTGCGTAAAAGAGTGTTATGACTCTTCTATAAGGATGGCTTGCAAAATACGTAAATGGTCCAAACTTCTCTCTTTTGTGCTGCTTTAAAATCCCTTCTACACCTCCAGCTTTCAAAATTAAGCAACTGGATACTTTCCTTTGGTTATGTTGGTGAGATGGCCTGTTAGAATTCATATACTATTGTTGTTCCTTTTCTTTATGCTTTTGTTTCTGGAATGATTGATAGTTTAATGATCTTAATCTGAATGGTATTTTCTTCAGGGCGTGACTATGAGCAGGCCCCAGGGGAAAAAGCCAGAAGCTGTTGCTGTACTGAATCAGTCTGACTATCAGTGCATCGAGGGGAAAAGGAAGCACTCTATTATGTCTGATAAGTTAGATGAAAGCATTTCTGATTTTGCTTCTGGGACGGGTTATGCAGACAGTGTAAAAGATGATAAAATGACCCAGGTATTATATTTACTTGTTTCGATTTTTCATTTTTTACCCAAGTAATTATACTTGCTCATTGTCTTTTTAAAGCAAGGGCATATTTACCTTTTTATCATATGTTGAGATCTTAGTTTCTCTGTCATGACTCATGATTGCAGGCTATAAAGAAGATACTCAGTGAGAATTTTTCGGAAGAGGAAGGAACACAGGAACAGATACTGTTATATAAGAATCTATGGCTCGAGGCTGAAGCACAATTGTGTTCCATCGGTTACAGGGCTCGCTTTAATAGAATGAAGATTGAGATGGAGAAATGCAAGCCACTTAAAGCTAAAGGTTAACAAATTTCTTGAGGAACTCTTGCTTCCTTACCTTTGTTCGATCAATCACCCCTTATATTTAATATGTTTCTCTCTTGCTTCAGATTTGTCTGCATATGCTACAGTTGGTGCAGATTTGTCAAAAAATAATGTAGAGCTGCAGAAACAATCACAATCCATTGTGTCTCCGGATCTAAACATTGATATCAAATTGAAACCTGAGGTCAATGATGATTCTTGCCGAGATATTTCTGTTCCTGAGTTTCCTACCATGACGACAAGTAGTCATCCTGATGATGTTATGGCTAGATTTCATATTCTAAAACGCCAAGTGGAGAGTACAAGGTCTACTATTGCTACAGATGGAGAGAAACTCTCGAGCTCTAATGCTTCTCCTGCTGTGAGCAAGTCTGACAAAATGACATCTGAAACTATGGATGAGCAAACAGGGCTGGCCTCAACGGCCCAGGATTCACCTGTCCAGAGCCCGACTGGACAGTCTGATGATGTTGAGGCTTCGGTCATGGCTAGATTCCAGATCCTCAAAAACCGCACTGATAATTCAAGTTGTGGTGGTATTTTGGACGTAAATTTGGAATCTGTTGAGCATCCTGAAGACAAGTTAACCCTGAAGGAGTTCCATCTTCAAGTCAAGGATGATCCTGTGATTCCATTTCACCGGCTGAGCAGTGTAGGAAATAAACTTCCTGCTGCTGGTTATGATAGCTCATCATCAGACTGGGAACATGTATTGAAGGAGGAGCTGGCCGAGCAGAACTGTTGAACTTTGCATTTGGGTTCTGAATCATTAATACAATTAATACTGTCATGTTGTTATCCTTACTATATGTCAAGTAAAACGGACTTTAAACTTATCTACTTACTACACTGTCTGCTTGTAGTTATCGGATTATGACTATCTATGCTATTACGCTCTTAAGACGGAGGAAGTTGTAGATGGGCTGGCATGATATAATACGTCATTTCTACGTGCATCTAATGATCTTCTGAAATTTTGGAAAGCGATCAAAGTTATGACTCTGGTTTAAAAACAAATCATGATTTAGAAAATTTTGATTCTTTGACTCTAAAACAGTCAAAGCTTATGATGTATTTCCAACTCAAATTGTTTCAATGTTAATTGGATATCAAAAACAGTGGACCTTTGTATATATATCTTCTCACGAAGCTTAATAACAAAATTTTCTGAAAGGCCTAAGTTTAAATCCGGTAGGAAGGTTATTTAATTGGTATTTTATGTGCAAATTTTGTACATAATTTGATAATGTACAAAAATTGGCAAAAACAAATAAATTCTGTATCTAATTGGAAGGTTATTTTGATCTTACATCAGATATAAATTTTGTACATAATTTGATATACTACAAATTAATAAGAAATCAAATTAGTAAAATAATAATGAATAACGTAACAATAAAATAGCAGTATTAATTAGATTGTTATATATAAAAAAATTAATTAAGTTGGATGAACTCTTTGCAATTATTGAGTTGTAAGCAGACCCATCGTGGTTATTATCGTATAATGCAAATAGTAATCTAAATAATTATTCTCTTTATTTTCAGAGTGGTGCTGTTTGCATTTCACAGCACATATTAACTAGGGAGCCATCATCTCCTAATTTTAAGAGGGTAAACTGTACCCAAAATAAATAAATAAACCGGCTTCAAAACCCCAACATCACCAAAATCATCATTTCCGAACCCCATCCATAGTGAAAATGCCTTAAATGTTGAGAAATCAAAATCTATAATATAAAAAATCAAAGCTCTTGATTCTCTCGCAATATTGCAATATTACAATATTCTACTACAACTACCCAGAAGCCAAAACCTCTTTTTGTTTTCTTCTCAATTTTGTGACAGAAGATTGGGACTTGTTGTCTTGGAAGCGCAAGACCCGACAAGATCAGACTACAAGCCGCCATTCAAGGTGCTTGATTAATGGGAACCACGAGTGCAAGATTAGCAACAATGATTTAATCATGTTTTTATAAAATTTGGAGACGGTTTTGGATTATTTGGAAATGATGACGCTATCATTATCAACACCATGGTTTCTATTGCATATCCAAACCATATACAAAATTATCTTGATGGGGTTTAACTTTAACAACCCCAAAAAAAAAGTATTTCTTAATTATATATTTTTGTTTATAATTTTACAATCTTAAAATTAAAAGATGGGAATTATTTAGTTGAGAGATGGGGTGCAAATATCACCCTCCTATTCTATAATATAAGATTCATCTATGGTAGATTGGGCTTGTCTTCTTTGAATGTATTTTCTCCTACTAACAAGGAACCACTGTGCACGTGGATGGTATGTGCTGAAATCTTGTCTCATTGCTAGTATTCATTTTAATTTAAAAAATATCTCAAATTTAAGTGTGAATTGTAAAAATAATCATATTTCTAAAAATTTATATTTCATAACTCTCTGTTCAATGTAAAATACTATCTAATTTTATTGGACAATATCGAACACACCTATCGAATACTGTAAGATGCTACGTGATGCAATTGTCAGATAGAATTTGGCATATAAATTTTTAAGAATATGGTCAATTATTAAAAAAAAAAACCCATAATTTTGATTATTTTCTCAATTTTTTCTTTGATTTATAAGTTGAAGTAGATGGTGGCATACTCTCGAGATGCTTATTGTCTTATCAATGAGAGGCAAATTATATATGCAAACAACCTAAATCATTGGTGAGAGATACCAACCCTTGAATTAATATTCTAGACTTTTGTCATAAGAATTATATTATACTTAAGTAAACTCTTTTTACTAATTAACGCAATATAATCATTATGATTATTACCTCAAAATCCTTTTAGTCGTTAGGTTTATTTTTCTTTTTATATATGAAATAAATCAGATAAATAATTGGTAACTGCAATATTGACCGATAAATGATTAAGAGTAATGCTACTCATACAAACTATTTATACAAATTCACACGTACAAACTGATGTGGCATCCCTATATGATCGCCACATCATCCATTTTAATTAATGTCATTTATAATTAATATATATTTATCAAATCACTGCATTTATTTGTCAAATCATATTATGCCATGTCAGTTTGTATGGGTGAGTTTGTATAAGTAGTTTGTAAGAGTAGCATTACTCAATGATTAATTAAAAGAAGTGATAAATTTTTGAATTATTAAGAATAGCTGTTGTTATATCAAATAAAGTAATTGCCTGAATGTTCAAAATGAAAAGCAGTCTTGTGATCTTGATCACTGCCCACGTATGCTCTACATCTGGTTTAATCTCATCAATTAATAACCCTACAGTTTGCTCGAATTTCTCCAGCACTGCCCGTCAAGACATCAAGTTGGCCCATCTTTATCATCGCAGCAGTAAATTTGTTCTTCCAGAGCATGGGCCTCATGGCATTTTGATTCACTTGGCTTGCTGTTGCTGAGTCCGAAAGCAAAGTTTGGTCTGATGTGAACAAACCTCGGTTGTTGAGGATGTCAGCATAGTATCCAACGTCCATGATGTTTGGACTATTGGGGTTCATTGGGACGACCAAGTTCGGGTCCGTGCTTCCTTGTGGGCACTGGCTCTTCAACTGAGCTGCGTATGTGGGATTTAAACTTGGGTCCTGAATCGTCGTTGCACTAAAGTTGTATAATCTGTTAGTGAAGGATGTGCAATGAGAGCGTCCAATGGTGTGTGCTCCTGTACAAACTTTGTCTTATTAGAAACCTTTATATCTTTGATCAGAAAGATGATAATAACAAAAACCAGTTAAGTATTACCAGAAAGTGTAACCATTTCTTCTTGTGTGAAGCCCTTGTTTGCGAAGTTTTGAGTGAGTTGGTTGACGTTGAAAGTAGGAGGAGGTAAATTCGTTAATGTCTCGGAGGCTAGAGAAATTCTGCCATCTCTTCTTCCAGCAGGAACATCATAGCCAAACCCGCCACTCTGCATACATAAATATATGTTTGTAAATTAAACAAATCATATCAGGCTTATAAGGAATAGCAAGCTAGCTAGTGGTTCTGCTGCTTACTATCTCCACACTGTCTCTTGCTGCATATGCAAGTATATCAGCACATGATACAACTCCCTTGCACGCCGCTTCCAGTCTAGCCTTTGCGTTGTCAATCACTTCAAATCCTCGCAGACTAGGGTTATTTACAGGAGAGTCTTTCTCTGCTGTGCTTGAGGAAGTGGAGTCGACGAGGACGGATCCATCACAACCCTGAACAGTACAAATTAATTAATACATAATTAATTGAATTAAATATTATTCTCAAAACAACTAACTTAATTTAACACTTTTTGTCGTTTTAAATATATCCCTAAAATTTATTAGCCTCAGTTGAGGAGAAATTAAGAAAACAATTGGAATGTTTTGAATAAAACATGCATATAGACAAAAAGGAAAAAAAATACTTGTCTCAAAGGTATAACGTTTTGGAGTGAAGCAAAAAGTCTTAGACTAGTACTATGCATATTATAATTACATGTATATACTTTGTACTTACTTACCCTAACAAAACAATCGTGAAAATGCATTCTCACAAGCCCAGCTGCCACTCCTCTATCCCTAGAAAATGCTTTTCTAACCTCATCCTTGACAACAAACTCAGCAAAATTACATGAATTTTTATAAAACCCGACTTGAAGCTGAGAATTAACAGTACACGAAGAAAACAATGCCACAGCTAAAGTTGCAGACACTACTTGAATAAGTAAACGCGTTGTAGCATTCATTTCTCTCTACCAAGCTAGCTAGCTACTACAAGTTTAATAGATTGATCCTTGAACAAAAACTGAAGCAACTTATGCTTATATATAGTTGAACCTAGCCTTAATGAAGACTTGAAGAGAATAGTAATATTTATTTGTTTAGTGGTGTGTGAGAAGGCAATCGACTGGCATGTCGTTGTTGCTTGATCAGCAAAATAAGATTGCAGATATCGCGTGTGGCTGCAAGTGGATTAGATCAATATTGCCAACTGGGGTCTGTTTCGGTGACAATTAGATCATTTTATTTAGCAGAAGGCCTTTTCCAGGGTTTACGCGCCAACATGGACTTTAACTACTCCAAGAGGTTAATCAAATGTTGTTTGACTTGGCCATAAAATCCAATGATAGTAGTTAGAAATTAATATTATTATATTATCGTCTTTATTTTTAATGATTAGGGAGAAAGGGTTATGCATCCATATATGATGACAAAACAAAAAAGACATGCTTTGCTAAGATTGCATTGTCCATATGTTCTGATTCCGACTCGCTTCTATGTCCATGTTTGTTGCCAGATACCGTGCTGTTGATGTCATCGTTTTCTGTGTTTCACGAGTCACAAAATGAAGTAAGATACATAGAAGAAAACTAACACTTGTTTTTTCTCGGAAAATAAACTGGAAATACATCGATAACAAGAGAATCATTTGATAACCTATCAAAATCATAACTGAATTTACAAAAAACTAGTCCAAGGTGCTAACAGAAATCTTAAATTCTCCTAAACTTGATTATATAAAGAAAGAAATATATGTGTTAAATATAATTTTCAAAATTTATGGTTTAATTTTTGTCGTTCTAACAAATTATTAGGTAAAGTAACATCATTATTTTTCTCCAAAAAAAGTGCTTTAAGTGATGTGATATTTCTATATCACAAATCATCATCCATTTAATGAATACGATACCACTTGATATATCATTTAGAATGAGATTTTAAAATAATTATTTAGAAAAAGTAATATTATTGAAAGATAAATAATTAGTATTGTTTTATAGTATTAGTTAAAAACATGCATGCCTCGAAGAAAATCTGGAAGCATTGATTTGATCAATTTCAGCATTGATTTTGATGACTTCGATGGAATCTTCTGCCAACTAACCTTTATATAAATTGGCAAAAAGCCTAATTAGGTGTAGAATGTGTTAAAGTTAAACATATAAGTAACTAACCCATAATTGAATTTAATTGAATCTGTCAAACGAACTAGTCTTTGAAACCGTTAATTAACTTGTCACTTAATTTAAGGCTACACCAATACCCTTATAGTTACATCTGATAATTGGACATGTATACGTTGGAGAGCTCACAATCTGCTTTGTACTTTTGTTTGATCTTTTGGTTGAACATCTTGGTTCAGTTTGAATTGAACCAATCACCAAAGAATCTACTTAAACATTTCCATAAGTTTTAGGGTCAAGCGACTTGTGCAGAAATAGAGTAGATTACTTATCAACTCATTCAACAAGGAGAAGAAGTCAAAGCAGGTTAGTGAGAAAAAATTGCTCCTGTTGAAGCAACAAGATCTTTTCGAGGAGTAATAAAGTGGTCCTAGTTCAGGAATCACAAATTAATTTACTTAAGCAAGTGCTGCATGCAAATTGCAATTAACTAAACAAAAAGGCTAAAACTGCTTCCATCAAACAAGCTAACATATCATTAGTGAATGGATGATCTTAAAGTTCTCCGGCATCATACTTTCAATAATTGTTCTTCATACCAAATGAGCGATCAGATTTGATTCCTTCGACCCTAACCTTCAGCAATCTTTGTGTGATGCTTGTATCATGCTAGACACAGCCGATATGAAATTTCATTTACATATTGAAAAGTTATACTATTTCCTAGAAATCAAATTCTAAGAATGAATTTGACTCAAAAAGAGCAAAACACTACGCAATACTCCAAATACTATGTACTGTCAACTGCAACTGACTAACAAAAGCTTTAGAGGACATACCAAAAACTTCAAAGACCTTGTAGATTGTTCATTTCCGAACTGCATATTGCTGTTGTTGTTTCTTCGAATTCCTTTGGGATTCCCAATAACCAATATACTCTGAAGCATGGCAAAGTAACACTGCATTTCATGAAAAGCTTACAAAGATTCATTATTATCTCATCCAAAATAATGAGAACAAAGTACACAAATGATGAACTTTTGATTACCAGTTCACAGCAGCTCTCATGAGGTGTTAAGGCCTCGGAATGGGGCCTGCTAAGTGCACCTGGATTGCGAGACACTTGCTCTCCAGCCCGCACTTGGACAGCCCTGCACATTTAAAGAAAAAATATATTGCTTGCAAGATTCAAACACATGACCTAAGGGGTTGGATTATAGCTGTTTACCACTAGAACACACAGCTTTTTTGCTTGAATAATTGCATACAATTTTAATTAATGAATTCATTTGTATATTTAATTAAAACCAAAATCTTCAACAGAGTTGGGACTCGAACCTGGGTTACAAAACACCACTACAAGGAGGCTTCACTGCTTCTACCAACCATGCGCTTGGGATAGTTTCAACATTATATTATTTAGCCAATTCAAGGTCTGAAAAATTAAAAAAAAAATAAATTCATGAAAAATCCGGAGATTTTTTCCTTGTGTGGGTGTTTCATTCTAAACCCCACAATTACCCGCATCCGGAAAAACCCAGAAAAATCCGAGGATTTTGAGGGAATTGGGGAAGAGTTTTTTTGTCTAGTGCGGGTGCGAAAATGCCAAACCCGCACCCGCACCCGGATTTTGCCATCCCTACTCAAAACGCTTCATTTCCACTTTCTCTTTGAGATAAAATATGGCCCTGAGTGGTGTCCATTCCTCTTCTTCTTTCTTTTGCTTAGAAGTGCATAGCTATATTTCTATCACCCCCATCACACTTCCCCCTTTTAATTCTAACTTGCTCACAACACTAGGAGATCAGTGGAGAGGCATCGCTTTGTGTTGAAAAATACGAAAAGGCCATTGGGTTCCCGAAGGCCCAAACGGCGGTTTTCAATTTAATGATCAGCCCAAATTCTCACATTTCCATGCTTTCGAAATGATTTTAAGCCCAATCACCAAAATCCTCAACGCCACTTTCAAGGCTGGGTTGGGTTAGAGTCCATTTATTTGGGCTTGCCCATTTCATTGGTTCGATAACTATACCAGTCTTTTGTTCTATTCAATTGTCAAAAGAATTTTATCTTGACAAAGAATAAGATAAAATATTTAAAATAAAACAATAGTTTCTTTAACATTTCATCTTTTTCTTTTTAAAAAAAACTTTATACTATATTATTAAGAAATCTCAATTTTAAGTCTCCCTTTATAAGTATAAAAGAGCTTTTAATAAATAAATCAAAACAAATGGCAAAGAGAGCTTTTAATAGATAAATCAAAACGAATGCACTTTTGACATTTATAACTAAAAATTAAAGATTGTCACGGACTCCATTAAAAAATAATAAGTTTCTTTTTCTCAACGTATATTCAATCCCTATCCCTACCCTACATGTACATAAAATGAGAGCAAAAATGTTATAAATAAATAAATAGAAGGGATTTGAACTAATAAGTACATAGAAGAAGTCAAAAAGATTTGCCTTTCAGCAAATTAAAAGTCTAATTTATCACAAGAAAAGAATTCCCAGTCTACTTACAATTTAAAATTCTTAACATAGCAGAGCATGTGAACTTTGACCCGTAATCCAATCCAAATACAAATATTTATAGAACCACATTTAACACAATTAATTACTTTAAATTCACTGCCCAGCTATTCCATCTTAGATCTCAATATGAAAACCCGAAAGTTGATAATGATTATTCATGATTGCAATTTTATTGAAAGACTCCTTCAAGCAAGAAACATATTAATATGTTCCATCAAGATCAATTATACTTTGCTTAAAGATGGGTTGATATTATCTATGGACAAACCACAAACATTAAAAATGAGTTTGTTCATCAATCATTGTTTCAATTCCGTCTATTTACTCAAGTTTAACCGAATACCATTTCGAAAGGATCCAATTAAAATGGCTTTTTAATGCACCAATTAAATTTAGAGGAAAGATTATATAGTAATTGAATCAATGTTTAATTTGAGTCAAAACAGGACTAATAACATGTTATATATACATTAGCAAAAAGTGGTAGAAAGTTACGTAAACATGAACAAATACATGTACGGTTATTGTCTACAAATTAATTAATTAATTAATATACTAATTTACTGTTGAGATTTTTTTTTTTAATATGCTTAACTAACGATCATTATAAAAGATTACTATTAAGTTTTTATCTGATAGCCTAAACAAAAGATCCTAATTAAGCTACATATAGCTTACTTGTCTTATTTGATATAACATTTTTGGAGTTTTCATGTAGCCCAACCCTAAATTCGATTTCTTAAATTATCTAATAAATCACTTAAAATATCTTTATTAGAGTAAAATCTTCCAAATCGTGAAGCTAGTTATTAAAGCAACAATCAAGTTTCATAAATTATCTTGAATTTTATTTATTTCATTGTCGTCTTGGACCGACTTTGATTTATTCATCAAATATTGGTTAGTAACAGCTAGTAATATATTGATGGTTGTTAATGCATGGATTTTATGGGACTTGTGTCCCAACAAAGTATTGTCCATTTTGAGCCAAACCTCACACGATTTTGTTCTGAAAAAGACCCTTATGGGGGAAGGGAAGTAGTCCCTCCTCTTATAAGCCACAAGTCAATCCAGTACACAAAAAATATGAAACAAAGTCACCACTCTTGATTTGGACCCAGCGTCAACAGGCCCCCTAGTGGTTTGGGTTGTGGCACACTAGGACGAGGTATAGGTATGGACATTCCCACAGACAACACCAACTATTGATGCATGGATTTTACAAGGCTTGCATTGTCTGTTTTAGGCCAGAGCCTGAACGGTTTTGTCTTGAAAATGGCCATTGTTGAGAAAGAGGAGTGACTGTTGATACAAGGATTTTATGGAGCTTACGTCCCCACAAGATATTGTCTATTTTGGGTAGGAGCCCTCACAGTTTTGCTCTAAAAAGGGCCCTTGTTGGGGAAGGGGAGTAGTCCTTCCTCTTGTAAGCTATAAGTCAATCCAATATATAAAAGATGTGGGACAAAGTCACCACCCCTGATTTAGACCAAGCATCAACAGGCCCCCCAGTGGATTGAGTTGTGGCACAATGAGGTACCGGTATGAGCGCTCTCACAGACGGTGCCAACTATTGATGCATGAATTTTACGGGGCTTACGTCTTTACGAGGTATTGTCCACTTTAGGCCAGAACCTGCACGGTTTTCTCCTGAGAAGAGCTCTAGCTGGTGAAGAGGAGTAGCCCCTCCTTTTATAAGCCATAAATCAATCTAGTACATAAGAGATGTGGGACAAAGTCACCAAACCTAATTTGGACCCAACGTTAACAGGCCCCCAGTGGGTTAGGTTGTGACATGCTGGGACAGGGTGCCGGTATAGATGTTCCCATAGACTGTGTCAACTTTGATACATGGATTTTACGAGACTTACATTCCCACGAGGTATTATCTACTTTTAGGCCGGAGCTTGCATAGTTTTATCCTGAAAAAAGCCCTCATTAGGGAAGGGGAGTGGCCCATCCTCTTATAAGCCACAAGTCAATCTAGTACACAAGAGATGTGAGACAAAGTCACCACCCCTGATTTGAACCTAAAGTCAACAGGTGCCTTAGTGGGTTAGGTTGTGGCATGCTAGGACAAGGTATCGGTATGGACATTCCCACAAACAGCACCAACCATTAATGCATGGACTTTACAGGGCTTGCGTTTTCTACTTTAGGCCAAAGCCCGAACGGTTTTATCTTGAAAAAGGCCCTCGTTGAGGAAGTGGAGTGACTATTGATATATAAATTTTACAGGGCTTATGTCCTCACGAGGTATTGTCCACTTTGGGTCGAAGCCCTACAATTTTGCTTTAAAAAGGGTCATTGTTGGGGAAGGGAAGTAGCCCTTCCTCTTTTAAGCCATAAACCAATCCAATACACAAGAAATGTGGGACAAAGTCACCACCCCTAATTTGGACCCAGTGTCAACAAGTCCCCCAGTGGATTGAGTTGTGGCATGCTGGGACGGGGTACCGGTATTAGCGTTCCCATAGACAGTGCCAACTATTGATGCATGAATTTACGGGCTCACTTCCTCACGTCCTCACGAGATATTTTCCACTTTAGGCCAAAACCCGCACAATTTTCTCTTGAAAAGAGCTCTCATTGGGGAAGGAGAGTAGCCCCTCCTTTTATAAGCCACAAATCAATCTAGTACATAAGAGACGTGGGACAGAGTCACCACCTCTAATTTGGACCCAACATCAACAGGCCTCCAACAGGTTAGGTTGTGGCACGCTGGGATAGTGTGCCGGTATAGACGTTCTCACAGACGGCATCAACTGTTGATACATGAATTTTAGGAGGCTTGCATTCCCACAAGATATTATCCACTTTTGGGCTAAAGCCTGCATAGTTTCATCCTGAAAAGGAACCTCATTGAGTAAGGGAAGTAGCACATTCTCTTATAAGCCACAAACAAATCCAATACACAAAAGATGTGAGATAAAGTCACCATCCTTAATTTAGATCCAACGTCGATAGACCCCTCAGAGGGTTGGGTTCGCATCTTCATGATTTGAACTCATCATCAACAGTAATAATTAAGTTGTTATAATCATGTCAATGAAATAACCAACAATCATGTTGAGTTTATCACTTCATTTGGATTAAAAAAAATATGTTATATACGTAAGTCCGATTAAATTATTTACATGATAAAGATTAAATATGTTCAGGAAATCCTAGATAAGCTTGATTAATTTAAAATAAGGGGAAAAGAACTACAGAGAACAAATTTCAGTGTATCGTGATGACTTTTTCAATCAATATTAATTAATTTGTAAAAAAAATTGCTCCAACTAAAAGCTTAATGTTATTTATAGTTTTTTAATTTACACTTATTTGTGTAGAATTTGGTGGCACGTCGTCGTCATCCATCTATGTTACTTGTTTTATTTGTTAACATTAATAATTTGGGATCTCTCACATGCGCGCGCGCACACACAGTTATTAATTTACTTTGAATCTTCATTTTAACGACATAATTAATTGGAATTCAGGTAAGTGTTAAAGACTTGTTCGGCTGGTAGGTATATCATAATTAATATATTTTGAGAATTTAATACTCCATCAGGTATCCAAATTTGATATTTGCAATCAAATTCATGACTGGTTCAAATGTTATTCATTATATTACGAGAAAGGATAATTGGTTTGGTGGAGTGGTTCGGTGAAGAATGTAACGTTTAGTTCAAAAAAATTTTTTAAATGTAATTTAGTTATAATTAAATTAAGTAAGTTGCTTTCATAGCAAACTTGGGGTCAAATCATATTAGAGTTGGATTTGTATTTCTTGGTCCGATCCTTTAATGGCTAGCTGGTGCACTCCGTTGCTTGTCTCCATCTTTCTTCTTCGAAAGAGTAGGTGGGATAGGCACAAATTGGTCAATAAGCCCCTCACTTGTTGTCAACATTATCAAGTTTTACACTTCAACTCCCTTAATTTCTTTGCAATTCTTGTTCTTGTTTTATTCATCATTTGAAATTCATGGCAATGTTCAGGGGTTAGGTTATCTTAAGCTTTACTTGATTTACATTATTCTTTAATCTTAGCATACATTTAAGGGACGTTGACATAAGATCCACTTAACACATGATATGCGACCAATAATAATATCTCAGCTCAACTCATTCAATTCCATCCACGTCCATCTAGAATATCATATCTGTTTCATATCTATCTTGGTCAGATTTAACTAATAAATTATTCACAGTTAAGCCCTATTGATTTCATAGAAAACTACAGGATATAAGCTTATTTTTATAGTGAAAATCTTGAAGGGGTTTAAATAATCTCATTCGTCTATCTTGATGATCAGATTTAATTGCTAAATTTATTATAGTTAAACTGTATTAATTTCTCTTTATTAAAAAGGTTAAAATTAATGACCATAAACCTTCCATAGAATAAAGTTTATTTTATTGAATCGAGTGGATCAATTTGTTATCATATTAAACCTTAAGGTATATGAAACTTTTACCTTTATTATTTTGAACGAAAAGTTCTTTCAAAAAAGTTTCGTTGTTATTTTGGATATATATGAAATTCTGGATTAATTACTTTGATTAGCGTATAATATAATTTGTTTAAGTTTTCACATATATGACTTGGCTTCCAATTTTCTATGAACAAAAATTCTTTTATTAAAAAAAAATTCATTATAGAAATACTTTTTCTATAAAGCATTTTCAAAAGGTAGGTAGAAAAATTGTTTTCCAATTTTAACGATGTAAATTGGGAAACAACTTTTAATTTATTTCAACATTTTTTGAGTTCATTAATTCCCGAAAATATAAATCATATTTATTCATTTCTCGATGTTAAAATAAATCATATTTTTGAGTTCAATGAATGTTCACCTAATTATAACGAGTTACGAATTTTAGAAGTAAACAATGACTTTTATATTCATGTATGATTAATTATTATTTGCAAAATTAGGAATACCATATATATATATAAATTGAGCCACTCTTTTCAAAAATGTCGACTCCATCATTCCTAGAAGTACTGGTCCAGAGCTTAAAAAGAGAGGGCGTGCTTCGAAGCTTGACTTTCATGCTTCCCAATTTGTTTGAACACCATACTTAGATTTCTATTGTATTGTGACGTTCCTTCACATTTCTTTGTATTTGTTGATAAAATGTAAAAGACAACAGAAAATATCAACATCATACACGTAAAAGGGATCTTTAGTTTCATTGACTTTTCTTCTTCAACATAAAAAGAATAAAATTTCTCCTTAATCTTTGAAAATTTCTTTGAATTTTCTTATTCGTAAAAGTCCTTTCTCTCTTAATTTTTTAATGGAAACAAACATCTTTGGTTCGGTGATATATATGAAAAAATTTTAAATTGAAGGCATGTTTTTTATTTATGAAAATGTCGTTAAACTTCATGACTAGCTATTGTATTGAAAGTTTTTACCTTAAATTTTTTTAAGGAAACAAAGATCTTCGTTAAATTTATTTTTTTACTATGTGAAATATGTTGTTATTAATATTGAAGAAGGCTGATGATGTGAAGAGAACAAAAGCGAGAATTAAACAGAGGCAGTGGGTGGGGTCAATTGGTTTAGGTGTACAAATCATATGATGGCATGGCATGGTTGGTGACACAAAAAACCAATATATATAATACCATTAGCATCTCACGTTTCCACCATAACCATTCTTCACTTGCTTATACTGATCACAAAACCATCCATAATTCTTCAATTAAGAAATTAACAGGAGATGGGTTCTGCAGGTCATGAAACTCAGATGACTCCCACCCAAGTCTCAGACGAAGAAGCAAATCTGTTTGCCATGCA
Organism: Boswellia sacra; assembly: GCA_013180625.2. Classification (NCBI taxonomy): domain Eukaryota; kingdom Viridiplantae; phylum Streptophyta; class Magnoliopsida; order Sapindales; family Burseraceae; genus Boswellia; species Boswellia sacra. The sequence goes on from SNVD02009889.1 coordinate 49,266, forward strand.
ACTGACCAGTGCCTCAGTGTTGCCCATGGTCCTGAAGGCTGCCATTGAGCTCGACCTTTTGGAGATTATTGCGAAAGCTGGTCCTGGGGCTCTTGTTTCCCCAGCTGACATCGCTGCTCAGCTGCCCACCAAGAACCCAGATGCACCTGTCATGCTTGACCGTATTCTACGCCTGTTGGCTAGCTATTCGATTCTCACTTGCTCTTTGCGTAGCCTTCCTGACGAGAAAGTTGAGAGGGTCTATGGCCTTGCCCCTGTCTGCAAATACCTCACCAGGAATGAGGATGGCAGCTCTCTTGGTGATCTCTCTCTTATGAATCAGGACAAGGTTCTCATGGAGAGTTGGTACGTAATTCCTGCATTTTTCTTTCCTTAATTATCTTCTCCTAATTTCATATCTAATTTCTCACTAATTTCTATCAATATTGGTTAATTTCAATTAAAATTTATAAATAAATAATCTTACAATAATTCATATTTATTAGGTTAATAGAATAATACTGGGTGGTGGCAGCGAACTAATAATAATTATATACTTTTTCCTTATGCTTAATTAGTAGTCAAATATTCCTATCATATAATATGGATTTCGTAATCGTTATTTGAGTGGTAGTGGTAGGATTATAATATCATCCAGTCATGCTCATCAATCCCCATATCTATTATTAATTATAGCATATATTTAATCATTAATTGTTTGATTAGCCCACAATGCAGGACTTTGCAGTAGAGTCTCTGGCTTTGCAACGTTCAAATTAAGCCACATTTTCATATTGTTATTATATTACTTTAATTTCCATTTTCCCAAAGTAGACAAAATGATCCATAAACTCCATATGATGATTATTTAGGGAAAGCTTGAAACTTAGACTTGTAATATTGTACTATAAATAATTTGGTGATAAATAATCATTCACCTTTTACTTAATATTTCTTTCTTCTAATTGTCAAAATGTTGTACTGTTGGATATATAATCATTCCTCATTAGTTTATTTGATTTTTTGGTCCATAGAAAAGAAGTTTCATTGGATGAAGAAAGATACCAAACTTTTCCTACTCATATGAGTTTGGCTGACGAAGCATATGTATTCTCTACATTAGAGAAAACGTTAGCTTAACTGCAACACTAGTTGTGCAATAATTGACTACCCCATATCTATGCGTATATGTGTTGATGATGATGTGCTGTCGTGGCTATATTTTATTTTATTTTTACCTGTTATATTTATTGGTGGATATCATTGAAGTAAGGAAAGTAGCAAAAGGACTTTCTAGCATAAGGCAGGCCAGACCCACAAACTTCTTTACTATATAAATCACAAAACAGAGAGAGGTAGGACCACTTGAGAATTTAGATCCACCAAGTCAGCTTCACCACCTACCACCGCCCACTACCATATTTTTTATATATATAATATTTGGATGCAATCATGCAAATAACCCCATTTTTTATTAATTATATATCTTATTATGTTTTTTATTTTATGAAGAAAATATTATTTAAAAAACAAAAAAGAAAAGTAATGGTATAATTGATTAATGTTACTGAGTTGTTGTATTGTATGCACGTAGGTACCACTTGAAAGAAGCAGTGCTTGAAGGTGGCATTCCATTCAACAAGGCATATGGGATGACTGCATTTGAGTATCATGGAACAGATCCCAGATTCAACAAGGTTTTCAACAACGGAATGGCTTCTCACTCGACCATTACCATGAAAAAAATTCTCGAGGATTACAAGGGCTTTGAGGGCCTTGGCTCTTTGGTTGACGTTGGTGGTGGAATTGGATTAACTCTTCACATGATTGTCTCCAAGTACCCTTCAATTAAAGGCATTAACTTCGATTTGCCTCACGTTATTGATGATGCTCCATCTCTCCCTGGTATTAATCAATTAATTATTTGTTTTCAAAGCTACAAGCAAGCATGCATTTAAGTGATCATATTATTCCTATAATTTATGTTCATGGGCTGAATTTGATAGAAATTGATTTTCGCTACAGGTATTGACCATGTTGGGGGTGACATGTTCGTTAGTGTTCCAAAAGGAGATGCCATTTTCATGAAGGTGAGTCTGAATTTAATTTCTTATGCCACTATTTGTATTGCGACAATGACAACACATTTTTTTACACAAATTCTTGTAATATTTATACCCTTCTCATGCATTGTAATATTTAAATTCTCATGCAGTGGATATGCCACGATTGGAGCGATGAGCACTGCTTGAAATTCTTGGAGAACTGCTACGAAGCGCTTCCAGATAATGGGAAAGTGATTGTTTGTGAATGTATTCTTCCGGTAACACCAGACCCCAGCCTTGGATCCAAGGTCACTATCCACATAGACTGCATCATGTTGGCTCATAATCCAGGTGGAAAAGAGAGGACCGAACAGGAATTCAAGGCCCTGGCTAAGGCTGCTGGCTTCCAAGGTTTCCAAGTTGCCTGTTGTGCTTTTAACACATACATTATGGAATTCCTGAAGAAGGCTTGAGTACTTTTGCTTGGATGGATGCTGCTTTCTTAAGCTGATATATATCTCAAATGTGGCTTTTCAGTGCATGTAATTCCTTCCCATATTAAACAATTAAAAACAAAAGTAAAAAAAAAAAAAAAAAGTGATTTTGGATTGCTTATGTCAAATAAGTATCTTACAATGTCGATATATACCTGTAAAGAAATTTTTCTGACGCTTGATGCTTAGGAGTCCATAAACAAAAGAAGAAACGGGAGATCCAGTCTATTAATTAATTGTCCCAAAATATCAGCTGAATCTATATATATTCATGGCTTGTTCATCCACATTTTAATGCAATGACGGGATTATTTTCTTGCTAATCTGTTTGCAGATTTTAATTAATGCATGCAATTAATATTCCTTAATTAAATATCTTTTGCAATTATAGCCAATCAATAACTCTAGCATTACGTTTAATATTAGATGAAAAATCGGACAACCAATAAGATTAATATTTAAAGCTACATCATTAAGAGATAGAATTTATGTATTTTCTGTATTAAGTGGTGGCTTGAATTTTGGAATAATAGATATTTCATCCTTAATCTAGTTAATAAAGACTTTCCTCTCACTCCTAGTATACTTTTTGGTTGATAATATAATTCTATAATGAATGCTCAACTTGGTTGACGAATGACACGTATATCAATTTCACCATAAGAGGTATTGGATGGCGAAAATTAGTAAAATAATAAAGGCTAAAGCTTCTCTCCAAGTATTTTTCAAGTAAGATGCATCTTATCCAAGTATCTCATTAACTCCCCTACAAGCTTCTAGGTGTCTCCTAAATAAACCTTTTTGTTCTCCAAGTGTCTCCACAGGTTCTAGCTAGGTCTCATCACTAACTCCTTTGTATGCAATGAGATGCTAATCCTACATCATACATCCTTCGCTTAAAATCAAGATTTTGAAACTCTCTAACTCCAAAAAAAATTTACACTTCTCCCTCTCTCTCTCATATCTCTCCCTAGTCGATCACATATTTCTCTTCTTTTTTTTATATCTGACTTGAGCGTTGGAGGATTATCGTTGATAACACCACTGACGCCTTTGACCATTGTTTTTTATTTGTGTGCAGATCATTTACACCACTGGAATCTCGATTGACCGAAATATAATGGACTCTATTGACAAATACATGACTTGAAACCCCTCATTTTCACTATCCTTCTCCACATTTTCCATCATTGCCCTCTGGTTGACCGATTTTCATCATCAACATTTGGAAAACAAGAATAAAATTTCAGAATACACAAACTAGTTTCATCATCATGGCATGTCTATAAATTAGTTAAGAGAAATACCTCCCTCATGCAAAAATGAATAGCCAGGTCCATGTCTATCCTTGTAAGCCAAGATCATGCCTGAACAAACAAGGTTAGAGGCAAGAGATTCGATAGACTAACCCTTTTCTCCCCGACTTGTTCAGGGCATGCGCCATTAGCAATATCCCAAAGAGCAAACTACACAAACCACACTCCAATTTAAAAATCAGTTGTCGTTTAGTCAATTCCTAAATGTGGCCTTAGTTATTGGACCAGTAAGCTCTACAACAAGTGGGTCTATCAACTCAGTGGCCGACTACCTCTTGCATAATGAGAACACAGTTTTCTGTTCCACACTGGCCCAAAACGCTATATTCTTTCAAGAAAAGGTCCATTAATTCGTAATGTATAAAGGAGACTTTATCAATATCATCTAAATAACCGAAGGGCTTAATGGGCGTCACCGCAATTTTTTAAAATAAAAAAAATCGAAACAGTTTGGAAAATAAAAATAGTCAAAACTTGGCAAGAATAGTTAATAAAAAAATAAAAACAGTTTCAAAATTAATTTTTTTTAGCATTTTAAGTTTGCGACCATAAAATTTAACATAATTACATAAAATGCAAGATATATAATATACACATGGTCTTTTATATGTTCACATTAACTCAGCACTTCCACTTTTAGTTGGAGATGATTGCCCAGAGTTATATTATAATAAGAGTTAAGAGGAGATAAAGATATACAAGAAATAATAAGAAGTTGTTTTCTGCATTTTCTCGCTTGCAGTTGTAAGCAATGAAAAAAGTTTTGTTTTCTGCATTCTAATAGAATGAAAATGAAACTGCTAAATCAATGTCAACTCCATGCTTTTTCAAGGAGATAAAATGAAAAATGCAAAACAAATTCGTTACCGGATGGGCTCTCAAGATCTTTTAGGATTTTCTGGAAGGACCCTTTTAGTTAGAACTTTCAAACCAATAAACTTAATAATTAATTAATATTTATTTGTGATATGATTGCCTATTATGTATTGTTTTCTTTTATATAATACAAAATTAAATATATAAACTATGTATCACTTCATTATTGGCCATGGATTAACACTGATTAATCAAAAATATATTTTATCGAAAAGTCGGTATACATGGTATAATAATTATTGTTAATAATCATTTTGATACTATTTTAAATTTTTTAAGAAGTTTATGGAAGTTAGAGATAATTTTTTTGCCAAACAATAAAAAATAAATTTCATCCAATTGATGATATTCCTTGTTAAGAACTATCACTAAAATTCTATTTGGATTCTCATTTGAATATTTTTCTGTCACATTTTCCACTCATTACTTTGATTCCCCCTTCCATTCCTTACCAGAAACTAAGATATCATTTTCAATAAAGTGTTTGTGAAAAAATTTGGTAGAATCTAATTCCTTTACAAAATTGTGAGGAGCTCTTTTATCAGTGAACATTGGCAAAGATCGTCAATGTGACCACTTTAATTTAAATTAATAAATATAGAGTGAAATAAGCTTAAATGACCATTTAAAAGAGTCTTATCATTGCTTCTTTACATAATGTAGTTTCAGTGAAAATAGTGCCTTGCACATCAATCCATGGGTGCATGAACGATTAACCAAATGATAATTGTCAAATAATTAGAGTCAATATCTAAATTGTCACTTGATTGCAGGTAAGTTTAATGAAGTATGTTGGAAGTAAAGCTTCTACTTATCCTTAATATCTACCTTCCCCGATTAGGGTCGAGCTATGGTACACCATAAACTCCTCAAAAACTTCGAAAAAAATCCCCAAAATAGTTGAGGAAAGGTGTAAAAAAAAAAAAAAAATGGGATTGAAGGGTGGTGCACTAAATTCCCTGTCCACCTTGTGATTTTGTCAAGTACTTTCCTGGTTTAAGGTCATGGAGCTTGATACATCAGGTATGAAATCGGGCAAAATTCATGAGCTTCGATGGTGACATCAACATGCTTCGGGTTGAAAGGGTTTTATTGTTGCTCTTGATTGTGTGTTGGACTTGTTTGGGCTTGTACTTTTGGGTTGAATTTCGAGTATCCAACAGAGTTTAGAATCTTAACACAAAATTTTAACCACAAAGTAACGATAAAAATAGGAAAAATTGAAAAAAAATAGACATAATTAGAGACCTTCATTGAAATTTGAATACATCCTGAAAAATTTTTATGCTATAAACACTTTTTTAATAAAAAGACTCAATTACCCTTATGTATTCAATTTTTTCCCAAAGCCTTATTTCCCTCTTCAGTAAAAAATTACCGAAACCCATCGACACCACTCGAAACGCAAACCAACATGAGCATCGACTGAGGATAGAAGCATCAAGCAAGACGACGCAGAGAGAAGCACCCATCGACACTGAGGGTCCTTAATTGTGATTTATTTGGTTGTTATTCGCTAGATTTGATTTAGTTTTTAAGGAATTTGAATTAAGGATTTGAGTTTCTGTAGGATTTGTGAACTTATTTAGGGATAAATCGAGTGTTATAATATGATTTTTGTGGTTTGATGCGTGTGAAAACCGACGAAACGAGTTGTGAATCCAGTGTTATATTGCAACGCAGAAGACACTCGACACTTGACAACTACCTGTCGAGTCGTGTCGAGTTATGAAATGTCGAGTGTCGAGTGTCGAGTGGTGTTGTAGTGACGAGTGATGGTGTAGTGTCGAGTGTCGAGTGGTGTTGTAGTGACGAGTGATGGTGTAGTGTCGAGTGTCGATTAATTGTCGAGTAGTGTAGTATCGAGTGATGCAATGTCGAGTGGTATAGTGTCGAGTGTCAGATAATTGTCGAGTGGTGTTGTAGTGACGAGTGATGGTGTAGTGTCGAGTGTCAGATAATTGTCGAGTGGTGTAATGTCGAGTGGTGTAGTGTCGAGTGTCAGATAATTGTCGAGTGTTGTCGAGTGTGGAGTGTCAACACTACACCACCACTCGTCACTACAACACCACTCGACAATTATCCGACACTCAACACTACACCACTCGACACTGCACCACTCAACACTACACCACTCGATAATTATTCGACACTCGACACTAAACCATCACTTGTCACTGCAACACCACTTGACAAACACTCGAACACTCGACATTTCACAACTCGACACGATTCGACAGGTAGTTGTCGGGTGTCGAGTGTCGAGTGTCTTCTGTGTCAAAATATAACACTGGATTCACAACTCGTTTCGTCGGTTTTCATACGCATCAAACCACAAAAATCACATTATAACACTCGATTTATCCCTAAGTAAGTTCACAAATCCGACAGAAACTCAAATCCCTAATTCAAATTCCTTAAAAACTAAATCAAATCTAACGAATAACAACTAAAATAAATCACAATTAGGGACCCTCCGTGTCGATGGGTGCTTCTCTCTGCGTCGTCTTGCTTGATACTTCTACCCTCAACCGATTCTCGTGTTGGTTTGCATTTCAAACGGTGTCGATAGGTTTCGATAATTTTTTACTGAAGAGGAAAATAAGGCTTTGAAAAAAATTGAATACATAAGGATAATGGAGTCTTTTTATTAAAAAAGTATATATGACATTAAAATTTTTTAAAATATGTCTAAATTTCAATAAGAGTCTCTAATTTTATCTATTTTTTTAATTTTCTCTTAAAAATATTCCTACTATGTTCTAAATTATCAAAATAGCCAGTCAAGTAAACTCTCTCAATGCAACAAATCACCCAAATAATATGATCGTACAACAAATAATTCTTTGACATCTCTTTGACAACAAAACAACCTAAATGGTAAAACAATGTGGGAAGTTCAAGTTCAATAGAATGACATCTTGGTTTCTTTGATCTACTAGTTCTTGAAAAGTTCCAAACAGTGTTCCTGGTCCAAGTTTCTGCTCCAAAACTTTTTGTAATATTCTGCATATGTGAAATCTCTGTATACAGCGCCGGAAGCATCTTCAGTAAGAGCTTGTGGAGGGCTGATAACCGCATCGTCAGCAGGGCACAGGAACGAAGCAACTGACATCCTAGCCTTTTCAGCATTGACAATGGCTCGGTGCCACACACTCTTATATCTCCCATTGCTCAGTGCCTGCTTGTTACATCCTATGTTAATCTCTTGCAATTGAAATAGGATCACCTAAATGACCCTTTTTAAAAATTTTGGGTATGTGCCTCTCATCAATTGGGTTTCCTGCTAATGTGAATTTTGTGACATGGGCTATCCTATACTTGTTAGAAATGAGCTCCACTAAGATCGCATCTTACGCTATCTTATTGATGAGACGCACATATCTTAAAATATTCTTATCTTATAATGTTATTAAATAGTTTGAATATAACTAATGACTACTACAATTAAATTATGTTTTAGAAAAGCAAATGTAGCTAAGTGTTACCTGTAATTGATCGCCAATGTTAATAACAAAAGCATTTGGGTGGGGTTTGACAGCAACCCATTTACCATCTTTGAGAACTTGAAGGCCTGCAACTTCCAAATCTTGAAGCAAAATGGTAAGTGCATTGGGGTCAGTGTGTCCTGGCAAACCGTAAGTCAGCTCTGGCTCTGGACATGGCGGGTAATAGTTCACGGCCATATGCTGCCCTTGTTCCCCCAGTACATTCTTTATGTGATCCTTTTCCAAGCCTAAGCTCTCTGATATCAATTGCTCCAATCTATATCCAAGTGCTCGGACTTCCATGACATAATCACTAACAGTTTCCCTACCAATAATGCAAGAAAATTTAAGTTAGAAAAAAGCTCAGAAATTATAGTTAAGTCAAGTAGGTTTAAATAATTTTTACATTAAGTGATTTCTTAATATATTATCGGAACCAAAATAATCTTAACAGTTAGTGTTCGAATCTTTATCCATAAAAACGAAATGAAACAATCTAGTGGTAATTTCTGACTCATTCCATGCGCACATTGGCTGACCAACTCAGGCCTTTTCGACACAAATTTTCCACATTATCCATATAAAGAATTTGGCTTGAATGTTGCTGCTTCTAGTAGGCAAAAGCTTAGCACGAAATCAACTTTATTCATTGTTATCGTGTTGATGACAGATAGGATGATTGATGAAGTACTATTGTTTAAAAGGATTGAAAATGTAAATCAACTTGAGCTACCTCAATTAGTCAATGTCACGGGGGTCGGAAGCCGATATTCAAGACTTTCATGCTAAATATTAATCATACAAGTTAAGAATAAAATTATATATAAAATAGACTTCGTAAAAATAATATAATTCTATAGTACGTATTTCACTAATAAAAAAATGAAAAAAAAGCCATATTTTATTATTCATTTTGTCTCGGTAAGGACTAACCTCTGTGTCAGCACCGACGGCGGAGCTCCACTCTAAGAAACAATATTAAATGATACAAAAAATTTTTCAAGAATTTCGTCTTTTATGTTCATCTTTATCTCAATTTGGGCCTTCTTAATTATCATTCTCTTCTTGGACCCTGTTTAATTTGTGTTTTTTATTGACCCCCCAACTCTCAAATTCTAACCCCACCCTAACTAATATAAACATTACATTACTAATTATATTTACATAGCAGCCACGATAAAGAGAACAAAAACGGCTTTGATATGATCTTCGATTTATTTTCAAAAAATGAAATTAGAAAGTAGATTATAAAGAATTTTGATTGTGTTCATGTAAAAAAATTAATAAGACATGTTTACTGATCAATAAAATCATGATTTTTATACCTACGCTAAATATATATATATATATATATATATATATATATATATATATATGTGTGTGTGTGTGTGTGTGTGTGTTATTGATAGGCATCTCTATATTGAAAAAACCGTTTAGATTATACTAACGTATCATCTATTTTATTATAAGAAAATAAAAAATATATATGAAAAAATCATATTCAATTATTTATCTATATCGCCACTAAATAACAAACATTAAATCTAATCGCTAATCAAACTCATTTATATTTTAATATTTATTACTAAACTTAAACTATATTTAACAAAGAAGATAATCCATATTTCCTAGATATAATTTTTTTATTCAAATATTTAATGTCATATTACGTAATACCTGATGCAATGATGTACGTCTATAAAAGTGAAAATCTTTTATCAAAGAATCGAATCGTTACATCCTAAAAAAAATTTCTAAATTTGTTTAATGGATTCCCATTACGAAGATTATCATATACAAATCAAATCAAACACATAAATCTAATCGAGAAGTGTTTATCATATGAACACGTTTATAACGATCAAAGCATTTTGTAAAAACTTGTGGACCAAAATGAAATGTACACACATCAAACAATGAATCATACCCAAGAAAGTCTTTCTCAATGGGAACGCTGTTCTAGATGATGCTAATCGGTATTAAATAGTTCGAGTTTCGTGCAATGTCGACTAGTTGGACCATTTCTAACCTATCAATCATAGATCACATCACAATCAAAGTGCAATATGTATCTATCAGTCAATCAGCTTACGTAAACACGGTTGCAGGCAATGATGTCACCCCACTTACACTACAGCTGTGCGAATTGCTTAACCGACTGAAGTTTTGTTCTTATTAGACTCAGAATCGCTTAGGTGGTTCCCCTTTCATTTGTTTTTAAGCACTCAAATCTGTCAGTGGCTGTGATCTCATCGTTCCACCATATCAATGCGTCATCACCAACGTTCGATTAGATATTTGTTATGCACATGACCCCACCAGATCGATTAAATGTTACATGGGTCCCATGCAATATAAAAGGACATTCAATCATCTTTGTCTACCAATCCAAGCAAAAAATTAAAAGGGTGTCGCCCAGTCCATACGTGGCCCACTCAGATTTTTCTATCAAAGCTTGTCTGTTTTATACAAAATCATGCTACAGTATAATTATTATATTCATACACCAACTTCTACTTTATTATAACATATAAAAATCATAAATATATATTTAAAAATAATAAATCAATTAAAAAAATTATATTTTTTATTTTTATATATTTTTTATTTACGATTTTTATATATTTTTTTATATGTAACTTTTATTCGTTCGTTTATAATTTTTATAATATATTTATAATTTTTAGACAAATAAATAATTGTTACATCCTAACAAAATCCTTTATTTTGTAACTTTTCTCAAAATAGTTCACCAATCAAATCTGCCGTTTGTACAGCAAATATCTACTCTATCTCCTCAAATATCTACAGTATTGTAGACATTCTATTTTTACACAATTTTTGTAATATTGGAAACAATATTATGAGATTTAAAATTAAATTTTGTATTCATAATTAACATATTTTCGAAGGACATATTAATCGATGTTTATGCTTGAATTCTTTAAATGAAAGGATAGAATTTTCTTTATCAGTATTTAGAATAAAATTTCATATAAAATATCTTTCTTCAAATATCAAAAATATGTTTTGTTTGAAATTATAAGACTGGATTTAAAAAATATATATATATATTTCAGGCCTCAAAAAAATATTTAAACTGCCAACAAAAAAAATAATTTTTTTTTTGCAAAAATTTAGTCATATATTTTTTATTTCCTCCTTAATTTATTTATGTTTCATCCTTTTTACAACATGGTGCAATTCAAAGTTGAGAATCTGTACTGTATCTCATTATAGTAATTACTGAATTATCTTGAATTTGCATTAAATTAATTATTATTTTGTATTGAATAATTATTGTAGTGAAAAACACGTCTTTGATGTTTTCAGAATTTTCATAATGAACATACATTTTTTTTTAAGATATTAATATGCAACTTTAAGATATATATTTGAACCATTTAAATTAAAAACAAGGTCGATTTGTCATATTAGATGTTGTAAAAAAAATGAAAAAGAAAAAAAGAAAGTGAAAAAATTGACGAAATCGAACATAACATGTAAAAAGTTGCTTCGGTTCAACGAACCGCAATTTTTTAAAAAGTTTTGGAAAATGAGTAAAAATATTATTTAAGCAAAAAAGTTTAAAAAATTGATCATCAGCGGTAGTGACACAAGTTGCAGCTGAGAGGACCACACAATGAAAAACAACATCGTGCGCATCTCATCTCTTATGGTCAAAGCAAAGGTACAATCTATTTATTGATAACCTATTCAAAATGACAACATGCCCCATACCCATCCCCTCTCACCTCATTAAACCAAACCCTAAACCGATTTTTTAATTAACCCAAAAAAAAGCATTTGAACATCAATAGTTTCAATTTGGCAAAAATGATGTCACTTTGCTAACGTAATATTCTAACTAGTCAATACAAAACTTCCTAAATAGAGCTAGAGCCCTCTCTGTCTCTGTGCTTCTTCACTCGATATACGAGTCCACTTTCTTTGTTTGTTTGCTTCACGCTTTTGGAGGCATGATTACTTAATTAAATGTTAATTCCAAAGCTAATTCAACTTTAAACACCCGCCATCGATAGTTCAAGAGTGCTAAACTGCACTAAAATATTAAATTAAAATTTATGTCCTATTCTTGTATTATTTAATAAATAATCAATCGAAAATAATTTTTTTTTTTAGGTTTCTCAACAGATATTCTTAGTTGCTTAACGTTTTCGCTCGATCCAAAATACTTGTTGACTTATGCAAGGAAGAAAAACAAATAGAAAGAATCATTTGAAATGAGATTCATTACTTAATAATAATATAATAACTAATTAACTAAGAGATGAAGAATAGAAATTATTTTGTTGCACATAGAGAAGTTTACCAAATTCAAGAGTGGCAACATTTCTTCTATATATAGACGAAAAAGAAGAAATATTGATAAATCATGTATTATTAAATATATAATATAACGTTAATTATAAATATTGATAAATCATGTATTATTAAATACGCAATAACGTAATAATTTTATAACAGATTTTATAAATATAATATTAAAATATTAAGCTTTTTTCGTTAATTATAAAAAGATATCAGAATCCTCGTACTTATACAGTGTTAAAAGTACAAACAGACAGTTTTCAGTTAAATCTGACGTCAATCCTCAGATATAATCGAAAAGGTTAATAATCTACTTGCTGAAATATAAGCATTGCACTTTAAAAAGGAACGATTGTATGTAATTAAATTAAATTTTATTTAACCAAATTATTATTTTAGGTTGATTATTTTGTCTTAGTGTGGTTAATATGAAAAAGAAAATTGGGAAAGAAAGACTTACTTGAACGCAGGAGGGACGGAAGGCCATTCAGGAACATACTTTTCAAGAGGATAACAATGGAGTCTGAGATAATCCCTCCAGTTATGAACCTTCTCCTTGTTCATGTTAAAGCTTGTAGAGAGTCTCACTGTCTTTGATGGGTCATCAGAGTAAAGCTTCAGCTTCTCTTCCACGGGTAGGTTGAAGAACTCCTGAGCAACTTCTAAAACTTTCTCCACAGCTTCCGAGCTCACCCCATGATTAATCACCTACAATAATATTTCAACCAATAAATATAAAAGCATACGAAGAACATCTAGCTGAGATTGAACATGAATAGTACAAAACAGACCTGGAAAAAACCATAAAACTTGCAAGCATCACCAATTTGTTGGATAAGCGAGCTTCTGTCTTCACATCCCAAGTCAATAACTGGCACGTTTTCACATTCAGAAACTTCAGATAGCCTAGGTCTATCCGATTCGGGTCTGACATAACTTTCCGGCAAATTGGCGTGCCTGATCCCGGCGGAGAGAACTTTGATGTCCATATATTTATATATAAATATCAATATTTTGTAATTATATATACGATTTTAATTAGGATTAATTAGCTAGCGAGGGAGATGATGTATTGTTAATGAAAACGACAAGAAGGAATAGAGTTTACAACAATGTAAAGTTACTTCTAGGAAGACGAGCGCTCCCACTGGAAACTAGCCTATTTATAATATTGCAGTGGCGGTGCTTTGCATCCAAGTATAGTTGGCAGGTCAATGCTCCGTTGCAAGTCTTTCCGTAGCTGGTGGCCCGGTGAGCGATATGAAATCATAGATTTTTGTCATGTATTTTCAATATTTGTTTTTAAAATTTGTAAAAAAATATATTATTGATTTTAATTTTAAAATTTATATTTAATTAATATTAATTTAAATATATTAATAAAGATGAATTTTCTAAAAATAGTTTTTAAACTACATAAACAAACAAACTCTTAGGTATAAAATATAATATAAATTTTAATATATTATTAGTGTTCCATTGATTTATAAGTTAAAAAATTTACTATTTAAGGTTTATATAACTAATTAGAAAAATATAATGTGATAAACGTGCAGATCAATAAAAATATTAAAAATATTTTGCTGGTAACATGAAACAAAAAACATAATGGTTTAAAAAGTGCAGTTAAATTACCTTTCGTTAGGTGAAAAAAATATTAAAAAAAGAGAATTTGCGAATATTAAACAAAACGTAAGTCTTCAAAATTAAAAGTAATATAATAAAAAAAGAAAAGGGAAAGACAATTAGGAAATTAAGAAAAAGGTAAATGTCTTGAACGAGGGCATCGATAAAAATATTAAACATGTTTAGATGGTAAAAGATATTTAATTCTAGTATGCTTGGGCCCTTATTTAGAAAATTAATACATCCTGATCGCAGTATAAGAGTTTGCTCACTATGCTGGGGACTTATTGTCAGGCCTTCGAAGAGGGTAAATACATGGAGACCCCTCGGTTATGAGTTAAGTACAACTCACCCCTATTGAACGGAAAGTGACATAAAGGTCCATATGTTTGGATTATCGTTTGAAGCTAATAAACACTATAGGGGTATTGTTGAATTTAATTGAATGAAAATAACAAATAAATTTTTTAATTCAATAAAAATTAAAAATTTCATTTCATTCAAAATTCCCGCACACACTCTCTCTCCTCTCTCCCTCTTCATCTTCTTGACCTCTCTTCTCTCTCTCTCTCTCTCCCTGTGTCTCTTTGTCTCTCTATCTCTCCTCTCTCTACCTTCCTCTTTCTATCTCTCCTCTCTTCTCTCTTTCTTCACCTTAAGAATCTATCAAATATATATGAACAACTCAAACATAACTCTTTCGATACATGAAATCAGATCACATCTCATCAAATTAAATTCCAAGATTCTTGAATTTCGTTTTTCTTTTGTCTCTCACTTAGGTTCCACTCAAATTATGTAACAAAATCAGCACCATCATAATATACAACAACATCAAAGTCAATATCATAAGATGAAAAAAGAAAAAAAGAAAGTCAACAAACACAAAACCAAACCCAGATCATAAAAATAGAGATGTAGCTAACTATTTCCTTTAAATTTTCATTAAGAAAATATAGATTTTACAATGAACCTCAAAATTTAATCTTCATCACATAGTAACATAGATTTTAGGATTGAAAAATAAATAAATTCCGAAACTCAATCCATGACTAAAATTTTCAAGATTTGATTTAATCTTCATTAATTCTGACTTCATGAAGAAGTCAAAGAAATTAGCCAAAAAATACCACAAGTAATAACATTGTTGTCTAGTGGTTTGGAAAAAACAGAGCGATTTATGTTATCTCTTTGATATTATAATTTCTAGGTTGTTCAATTTGAGTAAGGGGGGAGAGAGAGAGAGAGAGGTGGAGAAGACGAAGAAGAAGGAGGAGAGTGTGCGTGTGAGATTTTTTAATGAAATGTAATTATTAATTTTTATTCAATTAAATTTTTTTTATTTTAGTGAATTAAAATGTCAACAATACCCTTCCAGTGTTTATTAGCATCACACGGCAGTCCAAACATAGAGGTATTTATGTTACTTTCCGTTCAACAAGAGTAAGTTTTTATTTAACTCATAACTGAGGGGTCTCAATGTATTTATCCTGGCTTCGAAGGTAGGTCCCCTCAGGCCTAAATGTGACTCTGCCAGGGGCAGTTATGGGTTGAGATATACAGAAACATATACCATGACATTTGCGATAACTATTCCACTACATTAACATTAGTATAGATATACCATTAATTGTCTTTATATATACGATGCTTAATATAATTTTATCCTAGATTTATTTTAAAACATTCGTATGCGATTAAAAGAACAAAAACCAGATGTATAAGAATGTGTTAATTTTTTAGTACCTTACATTTTACCTTAGTGTCACGTGAATTTTGTTAAAAAATAATAATAATAATAATAATAACATAGACACAATAATGTTAGACTTACAATATTCATATAACATAAACTCTATAATATGAAGTACCTGTCTAAGTGACCAAATCTGAGATGTAACTTCTCTCATCCACTTGTATTTTTTCCTCCTCCAATTTTTTTCCTTACCCAGTAAATTTTCGTCATATAGGTTGCCACGTCATGTTGTATAGTTTATGTTGTATGAATGTTATAAGTCTAGTATTACTCATAAAGATATTTTGTTAACTTGTAAAATTATCAAGAGAGAAATTGATTGTTAATTAAACTTTGTTCATACATTACGCTCCAATATGAAAAATGAAGTGTATATGTATGTGTGTAAGTGTGTGTGAAAGATTTTGCGTTTGTTCAATGTCGACACCAATTTTGTGAGGCAGAAATTTATTGATGACTTGGTATGAAAGAAGATGTGGGTGGAGATATTAATTGATGGAGAAATGGGACACACTGGGGGGAAGATGATTGAAAGTGTAGCTAGACCTACTGGCTCTAGGAAAAGGCATCCAGCGAATGCCTCATTAATTGAATTTTTTTTCTTTTCTTCGTGTGATAAAGATGGATAAGTGTCTGCTAATGACTAATGGCCCAATCACTACTTCCTATTTATGGTCACGATGGAAATTTTATGGTACTCAATCTCATGGCTCCAAGGCAGTTGGAAACCATAAAAAAGCTCAAGCTTTTTCGTTTCTTCTTCGAAAAGTGAATGTGAGAACACTGCACTTTTTTTTAGTAGCATTATACGTTTTCCTTCTAGATCGGGGAATATTACGACAAAAATAAATTATCAAATGTTGTACTTACACCACAAAACACTAAACCTTCTTCATATAGAGAATTTGATGGCTGGAGACTCGGAGGGAGTTAACATGTAAAAAGGAATAAAGAGGGGGCCAAATTGAAAAGATTTGCTTAAATGAGTCCTTTAGTTAGTTTTGAAAAAACTTCAGTGGATCCAGTCAAATACTGTCTGCCCCTGGTTTGATTTAAAAAAATAATAATAATATTGATAAGTCCTTTTAAGTTTTAACTTATTTTTAAATAAAGAATAACGATATTTTTTCGTCAATCAAACTCTTGAAATTATTCGTTTTTATCAAATAACTATGCATTTTTCATCAATCAAACCTCTAAAACAGTTCGTTTGTATCACTTATTTTCTAAAAAAATGACAATTTAAAGGCAACTTCAGAATTATAATTGATAAAAAATACATAATTATTTTCTATTAAAATTAAGTTAAAACTCAATGTTATTCAATAAAATTCTCCCCTTACAAAAAGATATATATTAGGACATTCTTTTTATTAAAAAAATATCACCAAACTACCCTTTTTGTGAGAATCCTTTCCCAATCCTCCAACGATACTCCTCTGTATGGTGGAACGGTATGCCTCACATTTTCTTCTGTCTACTGCTTAATAAATGAATGGAAGAGTTTTAGGTTGTGGTTTATTGTATCGAGAACCCAAGTGGGACTAATTAGGGCCCCGAAGTTTAGTTGTAATCTTTATGCTACTAAATATTTTAGAAATATTTAAATACACCCCCTTATTGTTAACTTAGCCGTTATTATTTTATAGAGAAAAATTCCTAACCCCACAATTAAATGGTAAAATAATCAAATACTCTTGAAGGAAAAAAAATAAGGATTACATCCCAAGAATTAATTATCTTTTATCTCTTGACTGAATTGAGTGATAAAATACTTTTTTTCTACCCTTATATTTAAGCAAAAGTTTAGTTAATACAAAGTTTTAGTGTTCATGATTTTTCTTTAACAAAACTTATATTTCTTTTTTTATTGCGTAAAATTAGATTTTCTTCGAAGAAAATTTTAATTTGTCTATAAACTCGTCTCAATTATCTTTAGATTTCATCGAATACAAAAATTTACCTCTAAATAACATCAAACAATTAAAAAAATTCATCTCAAATCCCAATGTGTTTTATTTACTTATCATTATTATTATTATTATTGTGACAGCTGTTTTATTATTTAGATGAGTTTAACGTTACCTGGATGTAAAATTTATGTGTTTGATGAAATCAATAAATAATTTAAGACGAGTTTAAAGAAAAAATAACAAATAAAATAAAAAATAATTTATATGTTACTTCTAATCTACTAGATCAATCTATATAATATAGGCTCTTGAAAGCCAAGCATAAGAATGATTCATATGTTAAACCAATATTTGCTCATTAAATGAAATGATAAATAAGAATCAGTGTTATTTGCTCATTAATTAAAATGATAAATAAGAATCAGTGAAGACGCACATGCACTATAACTCAAGAATTCATGTTCCCGTGTGAAAGTAAATTAAAAGATGCGTTGAAATGTCTTAAAAAAGGACAACTATTAGTTTATCTTATGTTTGATACTTGATTGCAATGTCGGTAACAACTAGGGTATGTATCATAATAATTAAGTCACTTTCCCCGTCAACTTGTTCAATTTTCTCTTTGTACACTTTTGGACTTTCTTATGAGAAGATAACCATAAGTTAATTATGTGGCTCATAGAAATACCGAAGTTTCAACGTGTGTTTTAAGTCACCAACCATAACCAATGGGCAGAGCACAATTGAAATTTGAATTAGCATTATAGCATGAGCGATTAATAAGTTATACACGTGAACAACTATATACATGCCTGGTGGCGATGCAGATCAATATCAAGTATCAACTCATCAATCGTCATTGTGCTGCAAATATACGTGAGGAATATCTTGCATTCTACAGTAATGGCGTATTTTATGTTGATTTTTCAATTTTAGCCCTCTTGTTTCTTCCTCACCTGACTTCAATTAACGGAATCTTCACGGAGGGATGTTTTTTATATGCTTTTGAGCGACTTATATAACAGATAAACCTGGTTTTCGCCTAAAAGTTCCGCAAACTGCAGTGGAGTTTGTGTATTTTGCGCACACTAAACCAGAAACTTCTTATTACTTTAGATTTCATGACTATCATAAACAAACTAAAATAACACAAGATGATTGAAGAATAAAGGTTTTATTTGTTGCGGTAAAAGTAGCTTCCACCCCTCTATCTCTCATTGGCCGAACCTCAAGTCATCATTGGCTTAATGTGCAAAACTAATTTGCATGCACTAATGAATTGATTATGGAGAACTCCTTTTCCATGCCACGTTAATTAGCTTAATTGTCATAAACTAATTTTAAGGACACTTGGGCGACACAAAATCCTGGAAAACAGAAGCTTAAAGCACTTGTAATATGCAGTTGTGTAAGCTCTTATTCAGGGCTTGTCTCTCGTTGCTAACACCGAAGCAATAAACTTTCCGTCTCTCCGCTCCATTTATTTGTCTCTATTTAATCCCTCTAATATTTCTTCTTCCTTTCACTTGCGTCTCAAAAATGATAAATATATGTTAGATTGAATCTCCTAATTTTATTTATAAAATGAGTTATACTGAGTTGCCTTACAATCATGTCAACTTATTTAAACTTAATCCAGATTATCTACTCCGTTTGTGAATCTATTTCAGATCATTAAAAGAAAAAAAAAATTGTCATATGAACTACAGTTGCATTTCATTGAGGTCGGCATGTGCTGTCTGCCTCGACCTACACAGTGATTGATACTTGCACCAACATTGCCGTGGAAGAAGCGCTACTTCTTGACTTAAAAAGTCTGAGAATCAGACATATGCGCTTATAGCCAAATATATACAATTAAAAAAAATCCATGTCTCGACAGAATGTGCTGGAGATTTTGCTTTCCGGGTCACTCAGTACTGAAAAGAAGAAGAAGACAGTCAACTCAAAGTCAAGCAAAAACAATGCATGTTCATTAAAATATTTTGCGTTTTCTTTGGTTCGGAACAACTGACCAATAATTAATCGACTTGAAAAGTGAGAGAGAGAGAGAGAGAGAGAGGGAGTCTGTATGCCAGCAGAGGTGGTGGTCGGGGTGTAGCTACAAATTCAGGCCGGTGCATGTGGGCTAGTAATGGATGGCTCCTATCAAGCTGACGGAAAGTGTGTGCATTGAATGTATTTAGCTGGTGTTGATGTGCCAGTCCCACTAAATTGCCATGTGGGCCTTTTTATTTTTGTTGCATTTCCTTCAGCACATTTCAACCCCCGAGCGTCGCGACGATTCTATCCAAGATTTTTCTTTCATTCAAGCCAAAAATCTTTGTCAATGATAAGTAGATGTAATTAAATATTATTTTAATATTATCATGTCTGATACATGTAATTAACCGTTATGCTACTATCATAAATAATAACATATTGTGTCATTTGTGATGAGAGAATTTAAAATATTACTTCAATTTTAGATGCTATTATATTATTCTATATTAGTTTCTTTCAGAAATTTTGAATTCAGTGAATCGAGCACGTAACAAGTTGTATTAGTTAATTATATATTTAACCAAATCATTATATAAAAAGTTGTTTATTCTGAAATAGATAAGTCTTTGTCTACATCAAGTCTTTTAATTATCTACTACTACAATTACGGCTATAATTTCTGTGTCGTTCATTTTGCCTTTGTTCTGCGGCAGTGATAATATATAATTATGAACTAATAAGGAGGGCAAAGACTTTTAGCAACAATTTGGATACCTTTTTTCATAACGTTCACATTTCAATTCAAATTGACAAGGCTTTGGATTGGCAATCATTTTGATCACGGCTTCTTATATTGAATATTTTATTCTTAAGAGTTATTCGTGCAAAAATGGGGACCCTCTTGATCATCTTCGTCGATGATTGATGATGCAATTACGAAGAACCTGTCTTGGTTCTGAGATATCTCAGTGCAAATTAATTACAACCGTTAAAACAAACAAAAAAGGTCCAGTAGTCACTTGTCAATTATAACAAAAATCTGAAGAGATCTTTATGCGTGTTCGTTAGTGTCTTGAAATCGGGTAAATGTTTAACACAGATTCCGAACGTCATTTCAAATCTCTCAGCCCATAGATATGTTAACTTAAGTAACCCGGAGGTCAATCTGTTTGTACCCTTGGGCGACCCCTTAATCCAATCAGCAAACTTTGCGTACGTATCGTATCGGGATTCCACTTATTATTATTATTTTTTTAAAAGGCTCTGTTTTCATAAAGTCTTTTTTATTTTCGAACACGCTCGAAAGTTGTCTCCTTCTCCCGCCGCACGCTCGTGACACTACCGTCACTAGAGAGTCCCTCCCTATAAACGTGGTTTTGGCTTCCTACGCTGTCTTGTAGACATCAGTACTACCATAACGAGGAGACGAGGAGAAGTGACCATATCAGTTGTTACTGTTGCAAAAACCATCAAAATTTATGTATCAACAGAATGGTTCTTTTAAATCTTAATCTTAACTATTAAATTAAATAACTTAATCATATATTGAAATTTTAAATTAATACTATAATTAAAAAGATCTCAATGTGTATAAAAAAGATAAAAAATACTATACTTATAAAATTTATATATTAACATTCATTTAATATCATATTATTTAATATTTATTACATTAAATTTTTATATTTATTATTTAAATTATTCAATATTATATTAATTTTTTATATATAATTTGTATTTAATTTTTAAAAATATAACGTTATTTAAAAGGTAATTTGATATTAATTTTTTTCCCTTCTTGGGTTAGAATACCACCATTTATTAAATGTACGGAGTTTATAATGGGTTTGGGACTCAAGGTGACTAAACTTATTAAATCAATCTGTACTTTTTCTTTTTTTACTTAAATTTTCTTCGGATCAAAATTATATATCCCTAGCTAAATTCTAAGCCTATTCTACAGTTGAGATCAATTATACTAATGAGCAGGTATCCAAGTAATTCTAAACCTATTCTACCACAATTTCCGCCCCCTTTTTACCTAAAAAGTCGTTAAATAGTGAAGCAATTTCATTTATTACATTATTATAAAGCAAACTACCTCTTCTATCCTGTGTTTTATAAGCTAACTTTTTGCCGATATTAAATTAACTAATATATATACTTAGCTAAACCTACTCCACGAGCCTACAGGCAAACATAGTAATTTCACGTGGAGAGTTGTGTATAAGTAGCTCAGAGACATAAATGGTTTCATTTATTAATTTATCATGACATCCTTGTTAACGTATGCACTGAAACGTCATGGCCACGACGACACTCGGATGCTTTAACATAAATGGACAAGGTTCTGTTGCAGGCCCGTCAGCCTCGGTTCTCCCATTTGCATATAATATGATGACAAGATTAGATTTCAAATTTAAACGAGCGATCTCGACCTCATGCCGGTTATCTTTTGTTGGATTTCGTATAATTATTTTTTTTATGTTCGGCATGGATATCCCCACCCTGCATGCTTTTCATTTTATCGTTAATTTCATTGTAGTCAAGTGGGAACTGGTAAACTTATCAATGTTTAATTTAGATATTAATGTTAAGAGTTAGGAGTTTCAAACGATAATTGAACTTTTAGCTCCTATTGTTTTATATTGTTATATACTTAGATACCAAAGTAAGTGCTGTTGCTGTTAAAATAGTATTCAAATTCTTCTTTCAGTGCTACATTAGATGGTTCATATACGCACATGGGTAGACATATAAAAATTAAACCTTATTAGAGATCTGATCTACCATACATGATGTTAATTTTGGCCACTTTTAAGAACTATTGTAGATAAACATTCGATCATGATCTGATCTACTACAATGTTAGATTGATTCCATCAATTTATGAAAATATATCATTACAGATCTCCACTAAACCTCGCAAAAACATCACTAAACCTCATCATAACTTCCGTGCATTATCTCCTTGACTTGTAGGAGTCAAGCTTTGTGACCTTACACAGAAATTGGGTCCCTATGTATAAGGAAATATGATTATAACGATGAAATTTTTTTAGAAGAATCAAGTATTTAGTTCAAAAAGTTAACCCATTAGGTTGAGGATATAGATGAGAACTATGATCATAATAAACATTAGATTATGATCTCTTGGTGTATTACAGCTATGATAGATATGTATTATAAATAAACAATTATTATAAAAGATGATATTTTTCACACTATATGACACGATAAGATTATAGCAACAACGAATTCCTTCTATTATTGTTAGAATAATTTCTAAAATATATCGTATTCTCTCCATTAAACCTTGACGATAACATAATCATATCTTATCATAACATATGAATACTTTTTCTCCATGAGTTGTAGAGTCAAGTGATTCTGACCTTGCACGACATTGTGTTCCTTTCTATAAAAAAATGTGATTCTCATGAAATTTTTATTAGAGGACCAAGCGTTTAGCTCAAAAAGTTAGTCCAATGGTTGAGATAATAGATAAGAACTATAATCGTGATAAATATTCGATTTTGATCTCTTAGTATGTGGTAGCTATGGCAAATACAAATCTTAATTAGAAAACAATTATTACATATAGGATGGTTTTTTTTTCCACACTAAGAGACACAATAAAGATCGAACTATCAATGACTTTATTCAACAACTAGCGAGGTCTATTATTGTAATTAGTTGATTCTACCAATTTCTTAAGTAAATTGCATTGTCTCCACTAAATCCTAGCAATAACACCATCAAACCTTATCGTTACAAGCTTTATCTTTACAGGAATCAAGTTTAAGCCCATCACACAATATCGTGTTGTTTACCAAAAATTATGATTCTAGTGAAAATTTTGTTCAACGAATCATGTATTCAATCCAAAATTAACCCTTTAGGCAGAGTATGTGAATAATTATAGCTATCCTGATCATGATAAACATTCATTTTATGATTATTAATCCCTTTGTGTGGGACAGCTATAACATACATGTATCATAAATAACAATTATTCGAGTGTTTTTTTTCCATACTATATGACATGATAAAGCGCCATAGAAGGATAGAATAATAAGGAATATTTCTTCAAAAAGTTGGTCTATTATCATTAGATTTATTACTTCAATTATTAATATATATATATATATATATATATATATATATACAGACTCTGGTGAACCTTCGCAATAACACATTAAATCTCAATGTAACAATAGCAATATGTTTTATCCCTGTAAGATCCTGTTAAGCTTACAAATTAACCTTGCACAACGTTGTATCCTTTTTTTAAGAAATTATGATTTTGGTCAAAATTTTAAGTCGTGAATTATATTTAACTGCTAAAACCAATATTTCACTATTAAAATTATGGTTTTAATTAGTGACTAAAAGAAAGGTTCCTCGCTATTTTAACTGAATGAAATGACAATATATACATAGAAAAAAAATTTTCATGATGGAATGAAATAAAGAGGGGGCATCCAAATCCGCCGGAGGTGCCGGAGAACAGAAGTCTTTACTAATCGGGCTTTGATGGATTATGGTTTGTCTTAAGGGATCATCCAGAATGGTTGGGGCTGCGAACTGCGTAGTAGATGCTAGGCTCACCTAAAATTCTAGATGACATCGTGAACATTTTCGCTTTTTGCATGAACAGCCGAGCCCAGCATCCCTTGCTTCCACCATGCATCATCGGTGCATACTGTAACTTCTCAGCAATAAAATTCAAGGACAAAAAGTTTGACAAAATTGCAAGAATTTTCTTTGAAATTGTATCTAATTTAATAAGTTTTTATTAATATATTTATAATGTAATTAATAATTTATTCCTAAATTATTTAAAAAAAACTAGATTTGTAAGGACATTAAAAGTTCATCGCATCAATTAGATTTGAAAATTTTGAGGGGATTTCTTTACAATTTTGTTAAACCCTTGTTGCGGTTTGTCTTTAGAGAAACTTTAGGATAGGTAATTAATGGCATATATCATTTCTAAAATTTAAAAAAAAAAAATCCAAATCAATTACACATTTTTACCGGATTCTAAAAATAAAAACACAAAATTTGTAAACAAGCACACTCTAAAATTCACTTCTTCTCCCGCCACACACATTTGTCACTATAGAATCTCTCTCCCTAAAAAATATTGTTTTTGTTGGAAAATTAGTGAATGAAATTTATTTTGCAAGATATTACATATTCCTATGTTACAAATTCACTTACAAATTCCTGTGTTACAAATTTAATTTTGTGGTTTAAATGAAAAATTGATTGATGAATTGAATGGAAAGTGTTGTTCCAAATTCTTTAATTGAAGTAACAAATTTCTTAGCCTATATAAAAAGATCTTTCCTCATTTGTTCATTACACCAAAAGTCTCTCTAGCTTGTTTTTTCTCTTGCTTTTTTGAGTTTTTAGTTTCTAGTTTAAAAAGTTCCTAATAGAGTTTGGAGGGTTTCAGTTCGTTTGAGTAGAAGAGTTGTGCTTCTCTTGCTGCTAGTTGTCGTTGTATCTTGAGTAGGGGTGGCAATCGTGTCGTGTCGTGTCAGCCTATTTAATTATTCGTGTCAAAACATGAAACCCAAACCCACCCAATTATTAAACGTGTTACCCACGTGTCGTAATCGTGTCATATTTAATTCACATAATTTACTTAATTATTTAACTTAGTTATACATAATATATTATATTCTCTATATTTAAATCAATTAAAATTATTTTTAGAATATAAACCATTGTTAGTATAAAATATTATTAAAATTATCATAATTTATTATTTTATAAATTAATTTATTTTATAGTATAAAAATTTTAATTTTATAATATATATATTGTAAGTAGGTAATAATTTATATCATTGAATGAATTTACATATTAAGAATGTACAAAATATATTTAACTATTCGTGTCATTAAACGGGTTGGCGTGTTGAACACCTTCAACACTAACCCAACCCATTTATTAATCGTGTAATGTATTCGTGTCGTGTTCGTGTCGTGTTCACGGGTCGTGTCAAAAATTGCCACCCCTAATCTTGAGAGACATATATCTTTCTAATCCTCAAGCATATAGTGGAGGGTGCGAATCTGTTTTAAGGACATTACATGATACAAAGGCCTCGATGGATAATTCTTACTACTAAACTAAGTATTCATTAAGTAATTTTAATTTAACGTGAACTTAAATTTGTTATTTTACTTTTATCCTTATATAATGCATGTATTTTCCAAAAGTATTAGCTTCCCATGCTTTCTTGTAGAGATCACGACTATTATAACAAGAAGTGACTATTGCAAAAATCATAAAAAATTATGCATCGACAAAATAATTCTTTTAAATCTCAATCTCAACTATTAAATTAAATAACATAACTATATATTAGAATTTTAAATTAACATTATAATTAAAAAGATCTCGATGTGTATAAAAAGATAAGAGTAATGTTATAGTTGCGAAGTCTACATATACAAAGTTTGATACAACGTTGATATGACATCACTCATTCAACATTACATTATTTATTAATATTTATTATATTTATTTTTTGATTCACTTGATGTCACATCAATTTTATAAATAAAAACTTTGTATGCGATTTTTGTTAATATAACATTATTCAAAATTCAAAAGATAATTTGATAATAATTTTTTTCCTCTTGTTGCATCATGATGCCACCATTTGTTAAATGTAAAAAATATAAATGGTAGTGTACAATGGGTTTGGGACTCAAGGTTATTAAATCAATCTATACTTTTTCCTTTTGAACCTAAATTTTCTTGGGATTAGAAGTATATATCCCTAGCTAAACTCTAAACCTATTCTACAGTACGTGAGATCAATTATATTAATAAGCAGGTACCCAACTAATTCTAAACCTATTCTACTGCAAATCCGGCCCTTTTTTAACTAAAAAGTTGGGTCCAAGTCGTTAAATTCATTTATTACGGAGCAACCTGCCTATCCTATCCTGTGTTTTGTAACTCAAATTTCTGTTGAGATTTAAAATAACTATTATATAGATGACATCCTTGTTAACGTATGCACTGAAACGTCATGTCATGAGGACACTAGGGGATGCTTTAACATAAATGGACAAACTCCAGTTGCAGGCCGGTCAGCCTCGGTTTCCCCATTTCCATGAATAGATTTTAAATTTAAACGAACGATCTCGACCTTTTGCCAGTTATCTTTTGTTAGATTTCGTACAACCTACCCGACTGCCTCCCTTCCCCACCGTTCCCTGCTTTGCTAGCTATGATATTTTATATGTCCGGCATGGATATTCCCACCCTGCTTTTCATTTTGTCCTTAATTTCGCTGTAGTCAAATCAGAATTGGTATACTTGTCAATGTTTGAATTTAAATATTAATGTTAAAGAGTTCGAGTTTTAAACGATGGTTAAACTGTTTGGTCAAATTGTTATGCATTTCATATCAAAGTTGGAGCTTTTGTTGTTAAAAAGGATCCAAATTCTTCTTTCATAGCTATATTAAATGATTAATATACGTATATGGAAACACATACAAAAATTAAACCTTATTAGAGATCTGATCTACTATAAATGAATTGTCATATTAATTTTAGATAAACATGCAGTCATGATCTTTTGGCGTGGGCCGAATGGCTACACATTGTATACATGCATGTATGATAAAAACAACTATTACAGGTTCCCGCACACCACCCCCACCCCCCAACACACACACACACACATATGGCACAATGAAAGATTATATTAACAAAGACCTTCTTCAGCAACTTGTTCTATTATTGTTAGACTTATTCTATCAATTTATGAAAATATAGCATACTAGATCTCCACTAAACCTTACAAAAACATCATCAAACCTTATCACAACATGCGTGCATTATCTCCTTGACTTGTAGGAGTCAAGCTTGTGACCTTACACAGGAAATTGGGTCCCTATGTATAAGAAAATATGATTATAATAATGAAAATTTTATTAGAAGAACTAGGTATTTAGTTAAAAAAGTTAACCCATTACATTGAGCATTATAGATAAGAACTATGATCATGATAAACATTATATTATGATCACTTAGTGTATTGCAACTATGATAGATAAGTATTATGAATAAAAATTATTATATAAAATGATATTTTTCCATACTATATGACACAATAAGATTATAATAGTAACAAATTCCTTCAACGACAAGGTCTATTATTGTTAGATTAAATCGATAAATTTCTAAAATATATTACATTCTCTCCATTAAACCTTAACGATAACATAATAATATCTTATCATATCATGTATGCTTTATCTTTATGAGTTGTAGGAGTCAAATGATTTTGACCGTGCAAGACGTTGTGTCCCTTTCCATAAGAAAATGTAATTCTAATGAAAATTTTATCAGAAGGATCAAGCGTTTAGCTCAAAAGGTTAATCCATTGGTCAAGTATTACAGATAAGAACTATGATTGTGATAAATATTAAATTTGAATCCCTTAGCATGTGGCAGTTATAGCAAATATGTATTTTAATTAAATAAGCAATTATTATATAGGATGGTTTTTTTTTCCACACTAAAAGACAATAAATATCAGACTAACAATGACTTTATTGAACAGCTAGCTAGGTCTATTATTTTAATTAGTTGATTCTATCCATTTCTTAAATGTATTGCATTCTCTCCACTAAATCCTAACAATAACATCATCAAACCTGATCGTTACAAACTTTATCTTTACAGGAATCAAGTTTAAGCCCTTCGCACAATTTCATGTTGTTTTACCAAAAATTATAATTCTGGTGAAAATTTTATTTAAGGAATCATGTATTTAATCCAAAAATTAACCCCTTAGGCAGAGTTTGTAAATAATTAGAGCTCTCGTGATCATGATAAACATTCATTTTTATGATCATTAATCCCTTTGCGTGGGACAGCTATAACATACATGTATCATAGATAACAATTATTCGAGTGTTTTTTTTTTCCACACTATATGACATGATAAACATGTCATAAAAGGGTAGAATAATAAGGAATATTTCTTCAACAAGTTGGTCTATTATCGTTATATTTATTACTTAAATAATTAATATTTATACATGGTCTCCAGTGAACCTTTGCAATAACACATTAAATCTCATTGTAACACTAGCAATATTTTTTAATCTCTAAAAGATGTTATCAAGCTTAAAAATTAACCTTGCACAACGTTGCACACCTTTTCAAGAAATTATGATTTTGGTCAAAATTTTAAGTCATGAATTATATTTAACTGCTAAAACCAATATTTCACTATTATTATGGATTTAATTAGTGACTAAACGAAGGTTTCTCGCTATTTTAAGAGAGTGAAATAACAATATAAACAGAGAAAAATAAATTTCAGTGATGGAATGAAATAAACAGAGGGCATCCTAATTCTTGGAGGAACAAGAGTCTTTACTAATTGGGCTTCAATGGGTTATGGCTTGTCTTAAGGGATCTTCCACAATGGTTTGGGGCTGCCATCTGCAAAGTAGATGATATCGTGAATATTTTCGCTTTTCTGTATAAGCAGCCCAGCCCAGCCCAGCCCAGCAACCCTTACCATGCACTATTTGTGCGAATTGTAACTTTTTAGCGATAAAATTTAAAAATAAGAACCATAAAAAGTTTGACAAAATTGCAAGAATTTTCTTTGAAATTTTATCTAATTTAATAATTTTTTATTAATATATTTATATATAATTTAATTACTCCTTTATTCCTAAATTATTAAAAAAATAGACTTGCAGCGAAATTAATAAAAATTCATTTGATCAATTAGATTTGGAGATTTTGAGGGAATGTCTTTACAATTTCATCAAACCTTTATCGCTGTTTATCTTTTGAGAAAGTTTAGGACACGTAATTAAAATTATCCTAATAATAATAGTAGCAATAATAAACATACAAAGATGTTTATTATTGTTGTTGTCATAATAATAATAATAATAATATCAAAACGATTAAATACCATGTAAATTGTATCAACAAAAATAATATTTATCAATTTCTGTTTTGAAGAAAAAAAGTTCTTCAGCTTAAAATTTATCACTTATTGTGAAAAATTTTGGATACATTTCAAAGACGGTACCCTTGTAATTTGGTTTAAATAAAGATGGTAATATCTAATTATGTAATACTCAAGTTGAATTAAGTGAATAGATATAGATTTATCCCTTTTTTTGTTATGAAAATATTCAAGTTAAATTAAGTGAATAGATATCAATTTATCCTTTTTTTTGTTTTTGTTATAGCCTGAAAGGGTAAGGTTACTTGGTTCAGGCATTAATCCAAATGTTCTTATTTTTAATTGGGTTTCTACAAATTTTAATTTTATTAATTCTTTTCAATATTATCAATTATTTGATCATAGAATTATAAGGAGTTCGGTAAAATTATCCCAAAATTTTCATAATATCTCTTCTTTTGTCAACATAAAAGGTACCCAGCCAAGAAGGTTCCATTATTTATTATTTTCGTTTGGTGGAAAGAAAACGAACTCAATCTTTGAAAAAAATTATTATTTCCTTGATCCTCTTCAAATACTTTCGTTGAAGTGGGAAGGTTTGAAACAAGAAATTAACAGCTTTAATTTTGTTATGCTAAACAAAATAAGAACATGACGAGTTTCTGACTTTATGTTGTTTCTCATTTGTTGTTTTAACACACTACAAGAAAAAAAAAAAGATCAGATGGTTTTGTGCTGTAAAAGATAATCTGATAACTTTCAAGAGACCAGGCGTCAAGCAGTATCGAAACCAGAAAACTCGGCTAAGGTAAGGATTTTACTCGACGCATTTTATAATGCCATATACAAATTCTAATTTTTATGTTATAGATTTAACAGCATCTATTAATTAAAATAATTTTATATACAAAAGAGGTAGGTGCTACTAAAAATATGGTTATGTACTTGAATTCACATATGTATAGAAGTTAGAAATAACAGTGAAGTTGAAAGCTTTGCGTTTTTTAGATTTTCTTGTGTTGCGATTATCCAACTTTGAGTCTTATTTTAGTAGATGGCAGGCAAATAAGTACGAGCAGTAGCAGTTGGCAGATCATAAGAAAAAATGAAAATTAAAAAAAAGAAAAAAGAAATTGCCGAAAAAGGTTCTTCGTTGAACTTAAGAGTGGAGGGTGATTTTGGAAAAGCAAGAAATTTATGGCAGCGGGGCAACAGGAGTGGCCGAGTGAACAGCATTGGGAAAAAGGTTATGCACAGAGAAGCCACTAAAACGACTAGAGCCCCACAGATATTCTATATATATATATATATATATATATATATATGGTGTACTAAAATATAAGTCGAAATATCAGAATTATTCATTGCAATGTTCGATTAATAAAGCAAAGTGATTCTTAAAAACACCACACCACACCACAGCACACCACATTATTTGGCAGCCTTCCAAATCTATATTTATTCGGTGCTGGTAACCAGAATTCTTCACCACCAAGTTACCAACACCATTACTTGAACTTGTGCAGCTCAGACTGAAAACGAAAACTTGGATCCCACCATTGACGGAGTTGATGTGCTTTAAGCCACTGTTCACCGATTTCTTTTAGTGCTTTTCTAGGATTTTTGAATAGTTGGCGGGTGACGAGAGCTGGAGTACTACTACTCTCATTAATGGTCAGATCTGCCGAAGGCAGCAGATGCAGGGTCTCTGCATCATTCCCAAACACACCAGGGATCTCACCCCAGATAGAAATTTGTGTTGCACATCTCTCAAACTTTTTACATAAAGGTCCAATTGCCTGCATCCACCCCCTGTGCTCAAAATAAACAACATATCCACAAGAAATAGGGTCAGCAGGGTTCACAAAAGCCTTGGGGACCCATTCGGATATTCCACGAAATGAGTCATCTTTCTTCTTATCGGCAACATAGATCACTGTTTTAAAAACACTGCCTAAGAAGCGAATCGGACGCGTCCAGTCTGGATCATCAAAAAGATGTTCAATGGGTAATGACAGAAATGGGGAGTTAAAGAGGTAAGTTTCAATATAATGACCCTCCTTGGCCATGTTCTTCCCTGTAAGCAATGCAAGAGCTGGTCCCAGAGAATGTCCAGCGACGAGAACATTCTCTGCTCCTTCACGACAAACTAAATTTTGAACAGCCTGCATTGCGATCTGACTTCGGGAACTCCGATGAAGTTTGCTAAGCATGCATGAGACATCCAGATATAAATCTCTCAATAGAGTATCCGTTTTCAGAAATGTGCCACGGAAGGCAACAACGTATTTTGGGCCTTTATAGGGTGAAGCAGATAAATTGGACTTGTAAATGGCACCAAAGATGGACTGATCTTTATCATCTATGAGCACATAAAGTAATCCGAAATCGTAAGTGCTCCACCAAGTGATAGTCTCAGCTCTGAGTATCTGGCTCTGGCGGTCATTTTCTAAAGTGTACACTCCGTTAACCAAACTTGCAATAATTATTCTTTTATGATCTGATTTTTCCCTGCAACATTAGAACATAAAAAATTACTCCTCCAAAAACTGTGTTCGGTTTATATATTTTATAAATTGAAAAAGAAGGAAGAAAAACAAACCAAGTACGAAATAAGTATAAAGCATTGAATTGATTTGCTGTTAGTTACAGTGCCTAGGACGTTTTCTGTTCTAAGATTTTTTATATTATATTTTGACTGCCAGCTCTTGGATATCATCAAGACTCAGACAAACCAACAAATCTCTTGACTAGTGCGACAAAATTGCCCATATTTTCCAAGTTTATCGATATTATATTTATGCTCAATGTGGCCAGTTGATCAAGTAAATTTACTAGCGTCTTATATACCCATAAAAAGTTAAGTATGATCTCCCAAGAGATGATCTCACCAATCAACCGAAGTGAGATCTACAGGTCCTGAAAGGCTGAAAATTTCCTTATCAGGGTCCGTTAACTCATGTATTCCATTTTCTTTCGCTGCCATCATCTCATGTGCAATCTGCATGCCACAGAAGAAAAATCTCATACAAAACCAAAATTTTCGATAAAGAGTATTGTTTGCTTTCAGGGATCATCATATATTCCCTCTTAGCAAATTATACTAATTGTTTGAGACATGATCAATTAATAAACATTAATTGTCATGCAGAATATATATATATATATATATATATATATATATATATATATATATATATATATATATATCCGGACGTCTTCATTTGAACCGTTAGATAAATTTAGTGGCTTACATTTATATCATATCTATTAATTAAAATAAATTTTACTAAAAGTAATGCTATATTTATAACTAATCTATGACCAATCTTTGTTACAACTTGAGTTGTCAAAATAACACTAGATGAGTAAAAAATGAAAGTATTTTTAAGAGATTAAATTCTATGACACGATAATTACCTATCCATTAATATATAGTTTGGTAACCCAAATTAAAAGATAAGTTGATTGTAAATGAGTTTTAAGTATAACATTAGCCATTTAAAAATAATGCACAAGCTTCCCTTAATTAAAATTTTCTTGTGTAGTGCAGAGTGCCTAAAATAAAATGTAAGCTGTTAAAATTCAAATCTCTCTCTTTCCTTTTCCATCTCTTCTCTTCTCTGGACATCCGGACCTAAGAACCATATATGTAAGGAAAAAATTTGAGAAATAAAAACTTGCAAGGAAAAAAGATTTGAAGTTCCATTTAGGCACACACTTAATTACCGAGAGGTGAACAATGGAGTCTTGAGATAATGTCTTCAGTTAACCTCGTAAGCTTTAGTGATCAGTCTCATTGCATGTCTTTGATGGGTTATATGAATATAACTTTAGCTTCTCTTCCACAGGGAGCTTGACGAACTCAGGAAACACTTCTAAGACACTTTCTCCACTGCTTCCAAACTCTCTCTATGATTCTACAAATATCAATAAGCATATATATCAGCATTTAATCAAATCAACTCGCAAACAGCTGAGAAACAAACAGACTGAATAAATAAAATACATGGAAAAGGCCATATAACCCTGGAAAGCATCATCAAATTGTTGTATATGCAAAAAATGTAAATGAAATAAAGTGAAAAAATGACGAAATCGAATGTGAGATGTAGTAAGTGTGTGTGTCTCTATATATATAGAGAGAAAGTTGTTTCGGTTCAATGAACCGTAATTTTTTAAAAGTTTAAAAAATATTATTTAAACAAAAAGTTTAAAAAATTGATCGCGAGTGGCAGTGGTCCAAGTTGTAGCTAGAGGAGAGGACCACACACAATAACAAAATAACCTCTTGCTCAAGTTGTAACTCAACTCCTATGCCTCTCTGTCTCTGTGCTTCTTCAATCGATATGCGAGTCCACGTTATTTGCTTGTTTAAGCAGCCTATGATTACTTAAGCTCAAGTTGTAACTCAACTCCTATGCCTCTCTGTCTCTGTGCTTCTTCAATCGATATGCGAGTCCACGTTATTTGTTTGTTTAGGCAGCCTATGATTACTTAATTACATGTTGATTTTTATTTACGAGAAAAACAAAGAGTTGCATTTCAATTCAACAATAAAATTTTTTGTTTCTTTCTCGAGTTGTTAAACTATGTTCTTAGTT
Organism: Boswellia sacra; assembly: GCA_013180625.2. Lineage (NCBI taxonomy): Eukaryota > Viridiplantae > Streptophyta > Magnoliopsida > Sapindales > Burseraceae > Boswellia > Boswellia sacra. The sequence goes on from SNVD02009889.1 coordinate 83,653, forward strand.
GCTTCCTTGCTTAACGTTTTCGCTCGATTCAAATTACATGTTGACTTGTATAAGGAAGAAAAACAATAATAACTAATTAATTAAGGAATTGATTGTTTTTTTGTTTAAAAGTTTACACCCTTTGCTTCCACCATTCATCATTTGTGCCTATTGTAAGGTTGTAACTTCTGAGCAATAAAATTTAAAAATAAGAAGCATAAAATGTTTGACAAAATTGCAAGAATTGTCTTTGAAATTCTTTCTAATTTAATAAGTTTTTATTAATACATTTATAATGTAGTTACTCCTTTATTCCTAAATTAGTGAAAAAATAGATTTGTGGATATTAATAAAAATTCATCAAATCAATTAGATTTGAAAATTTTAAGGGGATGTCTTTACAATTTCGTGAAACCTTTGCTGCGGTTTATCTTTTGAGAAACTTTAGGATCTTGTTTGGGTCCAGCTGCTGTATGAGTACAACAGATTTTAAATTTGTGTAAAAATCGTAAATAGGTGTATATTATAAACGAGTAAATAAAAGTTAAAAAGTCGTAAATGAGTAAGAAAAAAGTTGAAAAGTCGTAAATGAGAAATTGAAAATTATGTATAAAAGTTATATTACAACTTTTATTTATTCATTTTACGGCTTTTATATATTCATTTACAATTTTTACACAATTTTGAAATCTGTTGTATAAGTATAGTAGCTCTACTATAGCATAACTCAGAAACTTTCGAAACTATAGGGTAGGCAGTTAAACTTATCCTAATAATAATAATAGCAATGACAAACCTACAAAGATGTATATTATTATTATATCAATCACTTAAATAGTATGTAAATTGTATCAATAAAAATAATATTTATCAACTTCTTTCTTTTTTAAAGAAAAAAAGTTCATCAACTTAAAATTTATCACTTTTTATGAAATTTTTTTGATACATTTCATAAACGGTAAACTTATAATTGGTTTACATAAAAATGATAATGCCTAATTATGTAATATTCAAGTCAAATTAAGTGAATAGATATCAATTTATCCTCTTTTATATATATATATATATACAATCTTAAAGGGTAAGGTTATAGTTGGTTCAAGCATTAATCAAAATGTTCTTATTTTTAACTGGTTTTCTACAAAGTTTAATTTTATTAATTGTTTTCAATATTATCAGTTATTTGATCATAAAATTGTGCAAAAAAAAAAAAAACATAATTGAAACAAAGATTCATTAGTGTAGTAAGAAATAGTGCTAGAATAAGCATGTAGAATAAGCAGCTACAAACCTACCAAATATATAATATACAGGATGGACACAAAACATTACCTAATCATAATGTAGTTGACCACGGAAAATTAAATAATGTATTCATACCAATGTATCCTACATTACAAAATATTGCTACACCATTACCAAGTAGACATAATATATTTTTATGGAAAGCTGACCAACAACACCAGATATTTTTTATTAGGGACTTCCACTAAAATAGACAATTTTGTTAGTTTATGAATTTTGATGGAGTGTTTTTAACTATGTTTTTGTGTTAGATTTTTAATTTCAAATTAAAAAAATTTGAAAAAAAATTATGGTATAATGTTTGTCAAAATAAATATAGCAAGTATAAATTAGAATACACAAATTAAAAAAAACCAAAAAAATAACTATTTATTATATAAATACCTAACTAACATAAACCAAAGGATTTCTGCAAGTGCAAGTGTGCAACCATTTACCAGATCGGCCACAGTGCAAACTCCAAAAATCATCCTTTTAATGTAAATTAAATGAGTTTTAAAAATTGCATCATGAGAGATTCAAACCCATTCTCTCTTGTAAACCAAATCACAATAAGCCTCCAAGGCCACCGTTGGGCTACAACCCACTTTATAGCTAAAGTTGCATGCATAAATATATAACCAGAACATAAAAGAATCAGAACTAAAAAAAAAATTACACAACCCAGGTTTTAATCTTGGGTTATTAGAAAACCCGACCCTGGCCCTGGGAAAAAAATTTCAGGGAATTTCCCAGGACCAGAGCCTGCAATTGAAGGCTGGGGTCGGGGCCATGGAATCCCTGCCCCAGCCCTGACCCTAGGTTTTGCCTTCCCTATTCCTAACCCACTGCAGTTACACTTTGGTAACTGCTTGAATTGTTTTGACCTTTTATGCAAAAGAGTCAACAAATTAAAACACCTAGGTCTAATATGCCATTTGATACCACAAAAATAACATGTTGGAATGAATTTCCTTGCCTTTTCATAATGGATTTAAAAGAGCTTAAAGGAGAAACAAACACTTCATTGCTTTTTGAACTAAGACTTGACCTTTTAGAGCTAGGTTCAGAATTTTTACCTGATGTAGAAGCTTTCACAAACACTATTATTGATGAGAATGCAACATTACCTTCTGAATACCCCAAGCCATGTTTGTTGGAATTGTATTTTCCAAGACTCAAGACCTAATCAAGTTTTGTTGATCCAATTTTGGGTTGATCAACACATCTCTTACTCTCAATCAGTTTTGTTGTAATTTTCTCAATATGCGTTGTTTTGTCTGTCAAAGCAAGCTCCAGTTCTGTGATGCAGTTTCAGCATAAGATTTTTCACATTTCAGCAATTCAATCTCTTTCTTCAAAGTTTTGATTTCTTCTTTCTGACTCAGTCATTCACCATAAAGTGCATTGTAAGTTTCTTGCAGCTCTTCATAGTATTCTGGATCACTTTCTGTATCTGAATCTTCATCATCAGTTCTGCACTGTTCTGTTATGCTAGACATAACAACTTTCCTTTATCAGCTTAAAATGCTGTAAATACAACAAAGTTACTCATGCACTCTTGATCTTCTGTATCACTTTTTGAATCATTACTCCAAGTAGCTGTCAAGCCTTTGTTCTTCTTTTTGAGATTAGCACGTTCATATTGAATATGCCCATAACCAAAGCACTCATAGCATTGAATTTGTCCTTTCTTATCAGATTGCTTTGATTTCTTCTTGTCATTCTCCTTACTGAATTTTATGATCTTGTCTTCATTTAAGTTTGATGGCTTTCCTTGATTCTTTTTCATGAACTTGACATAATTTTTTGTTAGAAAAGTAATCTGTTTTGAATTATATTTAACTGCTAAAACCAATATTTCACTATTATTATGGATTTAATTAGTGACTAAAAAGAAGGTTTCTCGCTATTTTCATAGAATGAAATAACAATATAAACATAGAACAATAAATTTCCGTGACCGAATGAAATAAACAGAGGGCATCCTAATTCTTATAGGCAAAAGAGTCTTTACTAATTGGGCTTTAATGGGTCGTGTTTTGTCTCAAGGGATCTTTCACAATGGGTTGGGGCTGCTAACTGCAAAGCATATGATTTCGTGAATATTTTCGCTTTTTGCATAAAGGCCCAGCCCAGCCCAGCAACCCTTGCTTCCACCATGCATCATTTGTGCGTATTGTAACTTTTTAGCGATAAAATTTAAAAATAAGAAGAATAAAAAGTTTGACAAAATTGCAAGAATTTTCTTTGAAATTATATCTAATTTAATAATTTTTGTTATGGCCATAACAATATTGAGCCTCAATTATTTCTAATACAGTAAGCCCATTACTGAAGCCCATTATCTGGGCCCATTGTCTAGGTCTCACAATGACTCTAATACAGTAAGCCCATTATCTGGGCCTATTGTCTGGGTTCCACAATGACCCATCCTGACTCAATTATTTCTAATACAGTAAGCCCATTACTGAAGCCCATTATTTGGGCCCATTGTCTGGGTCCCATAATGGCCCATCCTGACTCCTATATAAACCCTCCGAATTATTACTCAAGGTATGCACACTTTTCTGAACTTATTCTCTCTCTAAATTTCTTCACTTTTGAGAGCTTCTCTCTCTAGGAAATTCTCCCAGAAAATTCCGGAGTGCCAGAAACTGACTTGAGCGTCGGAGGGTTCTCGCCGGCACCACCGCCGGCACCCCTGACTATTTTTCTTTACTCGCAGGACTGGACTTGACGTACGACTCGAGCTCCGACCCGCTTCCTGGCCGTCCGGAAATCGTGCATCAACAGTTGGCGCCGTCTGTGGGAACGACAATTTAAGCCTCTTTAGTTGTTGCTCCCATCCAAACGTACTCAAACACACCATGAGTCACGAATCCCAACACTCAACCTCCCTAGAGGTTGACGAAGAAATCAAGGTCGAAGCGCCTCCCCGACGCCGAGAGAGCTTTAATGATATCCTCTGGGGTGGGGCCTAACCTCAGGCAACCCCGGCTTCCACTTAGAAGACCGAGGAAGGGCAAGACAAATCGATTAACAACCATGGAACATACCATGCGAAATTTCAGTGAACAGATGAATCGTATGGTGACTGTGTTCAACCAAGCATTTGGACAAAGTGCTCAGCAGGCTGCAAACACTGCTGGGAATAACCCAATGAGTGCCATGGTAGTACCTAATGTCCAGACGGATGTTGGTGGGCGTCCTGATTTAGTCGCTCAGACTACTGGATTGCCTCACCATCAGGTCATTCAACCGAATCTTCCCCATCCTATTGTTCAAGGAGGGGATGGTCGTCCACAGATTCCCTCCCCCTCGCATATCATATCTGAACAACAGTTAGCAGCAATAGACCTTTGACACTCTCTGAACAAGAAGCGCCATACAAGCGTTGAGCAGATACCAAGGGGAAGTAATGTTGATCAGCCCGCCTATTCTTATCATGGTCCTTACGCTCCAGGGCGTAATTATTAGTCAAAAAGAAATCGCCTCAGCTCACCACCTAGATTCAAGAATCATCGCCCAGATGTCGTCCCAATGGATGTCTCAGAGGAGGAAACGTCTGATAATCATTATGCGGAGTTCAAGCGAGAAATGGATGAAAAAATCCATAAACTGGAGAGATTGATTAAGCGTTCAGGAGGGAAAGAAGATGGCCGTCCATAATAGGAATCACCCTTTGCAGAAGATATTCTAAGGGAAAGATACCCATACGGATTCCGGATGCCGCAACTTGAGCTTTACCAAGGGACAACGAACCCCCGTTTAGACTCCTTTATTTCTCATATGGAGATACAAGGGGTCTCAGGGGGAATCATGTGCAGAACTTTTTCTCTTACCCTTGGAGGATCAGCCAAGCAATGGTATAGAAGGCTACCAGCTGCATCCATCTCCAGCTTTGATGAGCTTGCCCATAGTTTTCTCACGCATTTTAGCAATATGAAAACAAGAAGTCGACCAGCGCAGAGCCTTCTTTCAATCAAGCAGGGTCGTAATGAATCCCTCCGTGCGTTTGTGGACAGATATCAGCGGGAGGTTGCCCGAGTGGATCTATTTAACAATGGTTATGCTATGCAAGGTTTGGTTCAAGGAATCAGAGGGGAGCTCCCTCTAGCATGGGAATTCTCTATTAACCTCCCACGCACGTACCAAGAAGCATTAGCAAGGATCTCTAGCCATACTGATGTAGAGGAAATTTTTCAAGCGAATTACCCTGGGCAGACTCCGGTGATACCTAATTCCTCACGTGCAGATAGACGACCATATGATAATCATAGAAGAGAATCTCATGATAGAAATCGAAGGTCGATTCCGGATCGATGCTCTGATCGCTTCTTATTACAAGGGTCATCCACCCAACCCCGCCAAAAGCATCATGATCGACCTCAGGAGGAACACCGCACTTTCACATTACTTAATATGCCACAGCAGGATATCTTGAAGGAAATCAAAGATAAAGGTCTACTGAAAGAACCTACCCCCTTACGGTCGAATCCAAAGGCATGAGATAAGAGAAAGTTTTGCCATTTCCACCGGGCTCATGGTCATAACACTGCAGATTGCTTTGAATTGAGGAGACAAATTGAGGGTCTCATCAAGGATGGTCAACTACAAGAATACATTTATCAGCCCCCTGAACCATCCAACAAGAATGACAAAGGGAAGGAACCATTAGAAGAAGTAGCCATAATTTTTGGGGGAGTGGTGGCTGGTTCGAGTTCCCAAGCCCAGAGGCACCTAGCCAGGCAAGCAAGATATGACCTCCCTCGCTACGAAGTCAACTTGACAGCCTCCTCCACCAACATTGGGAATCACGGTGTTATCTCTTTTTCACCTCAAGATACGCAGGGTATCCATCATCCTCATTGTGATGCCTTGGTCCTCACAGTAATAGTGGCCAATAAAAGGCTACGGAGAGTCTTGATTGACAACGGGAGCTCAGCTGACATTATGTCATTGGATGCATTTGATCGATTGGGTCTTAACTGAAAAGATATGAGACGCATCCAAACTTCCCTGATCGGTTTCGCTGGAGGAAAAGTTATTCCCGAAGGAGTAATTTCGTTACCAGTGACCTTGGGAGAAGGTTCCTTACAGACAACCAAGGTGGTGAACTTTCTCATAGTAGATCATCCCAGAGTTTATAACGCTATTCTTGGACGGCCATTACTTTACGACTTCAAGGCCGTGATGGGTGTCTATCATCATGTCCTGAAATTTCCAACACCCGCCGGGATAGGAGAAGTTAGAGGTGAACAACGAACTTCTCGAGAGTGCTACAACATGGCTTTTAAAGGGAAGGCACATAAGCTATTGATAATTCGAAGAGAACCTTCCGTGGGCATAAGCTAAGTGGGCAAGTACTACGAAGTACCCGAGATCCCACTGATGGAGCATTGGGACCCAACTGGGAGGGTCCATATCAAGTCAAGGCAGTCATCCGACCAGGCACCTACAGACTGGTCACCATGGATGGGAGATCGCTCCGTCATCCATGGAATATTGAGCACTTGAAGAAGTACTACCAAAAATCTCTCTGTACGTGCAATAACTCCTTCCGGGAGCTTATGCATGTGTAACAACTCCCATAGGGAGACCAATAAAGAGATTATCAATAAAGTGTTCAGTTCATTCAGAATTTTGTGATTGCACGTCCTTAAAGCATATGTACGATCAAATTGCAATAAGGTGGAAAGAGTAAAAGAATACAACACCAGAAAAAGAAAATTCTTTGAGTTCTTATTACTTCAAAATTGGTTAAGAAGTGCCATACATATAGTCCAAGTAAGGACAAATCCTCACCTATAACATTGAACTGAAAGCAAAGACAATAAAAGGTAGAATCAATTCCAACTAACTCTAAGAAGTAGCCTCATCATCTCCTTCTTCATCTGAAGACGATGAGGTAGAGTCGCCTTGCTTGGCCTCCCAGGCTGCTGTGTCCAATGTCGACTCATAATCCTCATCTTTAAGGATGAGGCGATGGAATTGCTCAGGATCAGAGTTCGCTGTCGGGATAGACTCTGCCACCAAGTTTAACTCTTCAGCTATGGGTGACTGATCAATCTCTAGGTAGCGGTCATGGAACCATCTACGCACCCCATTGACTCCATCAATGTAGGAACGTTCCATAGCTTGCTGGTAGATACGACCCCTACGGAAGCGAGCTACTGCTTTGTCAATCCTACTTTGCTCAGTAACCGCCCTCTCCCGAAGCTCTTGGCCAAGATCATTGGCCCTCTTATGTTGGATAGCTACCTCCTTCTTGGCTTCGGACAAGTTTGCTTTCATTCTGCCCATCTGTTCCTTCATCTCTGCCATCTTTCTTTCCGTTTCAGTTAAGTTGTCAAGGCAGACTAGATGTTTTGCCTTCCAGTCGTCAACCTCAGAAGTGAGATGGTTAACTTCCTTGAGGAGGTTGGTGTTGGTAGACTCTCCTTGAGCTAAGGGTCCTGTCGCCTATAGAAAGAAAGGCAAAAAAAGGAAAAGAGATAAGGCATGACTTTCAAGACTATAAAAAAAAAAAAGAGAAAGGGTCTTAGTAAAACCCAACCTGAAGTATGATGCCCATCCCGACAGCGATCACATCGAAGTATGTGAGTTTTACATTCTCTGGAAAGACATTGGTAGGCATGAGACGTGCAGCACTTTGAGACAATTCTCGAAGGTAGTCTCCACATGTTGAGCCACTCTGAAAGCCCGTACTGTCAAAGGTAAAACGCTTGGGTAGTTGAGAGGCTGAGGGTAACTTGTTCCCAGTAGGCTTCGAGGCTGCCACTCATCCGCAGGCTGAACGGAGGTTAACCTATCAGGAACCGGCTTCCATACGGGAATCTCCTTGTGACCACTGGCTCTCCTCTTCGAAGGTCCAAGAGTTGGAGGACTTCCGCTCCGTTTCTTCTGGGAAGAACCAGGTCTGTCATGAGTGAAGGGTTTAAGCGGTATCTTGGCTACAAGTTGAGTAAATTGCTTCTTGGTAGGATGTAAAGGAAATAGTCCTGCGCGAAAATAAAACTGGTAAGACAACAAGCACATGCTTGATGAAGTAAGATCAGAAAGGAATGATCAAGCTTACCTTCCTGAGGAATTGGAGGTGATAAGCCAAGACGGACCAATTGCTCCCGATCAGTGAGGCTATTCATGTTCTTCGAGTCCACGGGTAACCTGAGTACCCCTTGCAAGTCGTCTCTCTCTTTCTGAGATAACAGCGGGCGTTTGGTCCAAGGAGCTGCAATAAAAATAGAAGAGAATGTCAGTTGATCAAGAGTTGTCATAATAAAAACGGATAGGGTGTCATTATAATAGGGTACCACAAGGACCAAAACGCCTCCTGATCCTCAACTTCTCCCCCTTGGGACGAGCACCTTCTTGATACTTCCAACCGCCACCACGCCAGAATTGTTTATACTTCCATTCTTTCACATGGGAGGGGATACCAAAAAGGCGGTTGGGGTCATCCGTCTTCCCTCGCTGGGATATATAATAGTAGCCCATCTTCTCTCCATTCGGTGGGTGAATGACAAAAATGTGCTTAACATGGTTGGTGTTAGGGTCACCAAGGCCTGCGCTTCTGAATAAACTTTGGAAAACTATCAGAAGTCTCCATCCATTGGCCGACAGTTGGGTAGGGGCAATGCCCATAGCATCGAGCATATGACGAACATAGTTATCAAAAGGCACCCGGAGACCAGCTCTTAATAACTCTAGGCTTAAACCAATGACACCTTGTGGTGGCCTACTCCACCGATCGCCTTTCCTTGGAAGAAATAGGATGACTGAAGCCGGGATAAGGAAATGGGCTCTATATATTTTTAATCGATCGTCTGGGAGTTGATTATCAATATGGTCGGCCTCCCACCACTTTTCAACCTCCGGCTCACTATCTGAGGTAGCAGAGGACGACCAGTCGCTCTCCCCCTCAGTATCTACCACCTTGTGGTTAACAGAATTATGTCCTAACTCACGATCCTGACCGAAGAAGTTTTGGTAAAACTCATTAACTTCTTTACGGTTACTCATAGGATCCTTATCCCTTGAAGACTGGGTTTGATGACTCGATTTCCCCCGTAGCACTTTCACAGTGGTTTTAACTCCAGCCATCTGCACAGTCAAAGAGGGGTCGTTAGTCATCAAACCAAGTCTACTGAGGGAGAGAAGAGATAAAAAAATATATATATATGCTGGGGGACTGTATTGAAAGTTTTTTCAAAATAGCTCTCGAAAAATACTTTGAAAAATTCGCGGGAGTGTAAAAATTAAAGTTTAAAAATTCGCGGAAATACCCCCGTGAATAAAAATTAAAGTTTGAAAATTTACGAAAACACCCCTGCGAATTAAAATCAAGGTTTGAAAATTCACGGAAACACCCCCGCGATTTTAAATCAAAGTTTGAAATTTCGCGGAAACATCCCAGCGATTTAAAAATAATGGTTTGAAAATTCGCGAAAACACCCCTGCGATTTTAAATCAAAGTTTGAAATTTCGCGGAAACACCCCCGCGAATTAAAATCAAGGTTTGAAATCTCGCGGAAACAGCCCCGCGATTTTAAATCAAGGTTTGAAATTTCGCAGAAATACCCCCGCGATTTTAAATCAAAGTTTGAAATTTCGCGGAAACATCCCCACGATTTAAAAATAAAGGTTTGAAAATTTGCGGAAACACCCCCGCGATTTTAAATCAAAGTTTGAAATTTCGCGGAAACACCCCCGCGAATTAAAATCAAGGTTTGTAATCTCCCGGAAACACCCCCGCGATTTTAAATCAAGGTTTGAAATTTCGCGAAAACACCCCCGCGATTTTAAATAAAAGTTTCGAAATTTTGTAGGAACACCCCACAGTTGAAAAATGAAATTCCAAAAATTGCTGAGACGCCCCCGCATTAACCCGAATTTCTTCGGAGGGGTCCCTGCACGCTGCATAAACGCTGCATGCCGCATGCAGCGCAGCCCGCGGCTCGCAGGCTCGCCGCCCCCGCGCGCCCAGCGTCTCGAGGGCTCGCCCTCCGCGCGCCCAATGCCTCGGGAGCTCGCCCCCGCGCACCAGGGGACTCCGGGGGACGCAGCAGCTAGCCCGCACGCCCAGGGCCTCGCAGCAGCTCGCCCGCGCGCCCAGGACCCCGCGAAGACGTGCCCGCGTGCCCAGGCCCTTGCAGCAGCTCGCCCGCGCGCCCAGGGCCTCGCGAAGACATGCCCGCGCGCCCAGGACCTCGCGAAGACGTGCCCACGTGCCCAGGCCCTCGCCTGCTCGCCCTTGCGCACATAAGGGCCTCGCAGGATCAATCCCGCGCGCCCAAGACTTCGCCTGCAAGCCCAGGGCATCGCAGGATCACTCCTGCGCGCCCAGGGCCTCGCTAGGCCACGCCCGCGGGCCCAGGACCTCGCAAGGTCGCCTTGCGCACGCAAGGGCCTCGCAGGATCTCTTCCGCGCGCCCAGGACTTCGTGCGGTCGTCCTACATGCGTAGCAGCTTGCCCACGCGGGCTTGCTGTGCACGCCGCTCGCCCATGCGAGCTGGCCCTCCTTCACACCCAAACACACCCATTATTTCTTCTTCCTTCACACCCGAACACACCCATGTATTTCTTCTTCCATCACGCCCGAACACACATTCAAGTTTCTCCTTCTTTCACACACGAATCCGCAAGGGAAAACACATGCAAGCTTTGGCATATTCTCACACAATCACATGCACAGACATAGGGCATAATCCGCACAAGAATTTTTTCGTTGAAAAAAAAAATAGACAAGACAATAATAAAGCACAAAGATTAAACCTAATCCATGCATTCTGAAGTATATACGCAAGAAAAAAGTACTCACTTGTGGCGGTTGGAAAATTCTGGCTCAGATTGAAAAGTCTTGTTTGCTGGGATCACTTGCACTGCTTGCCTCCAGGGTGCTCTCTCCTATCTTTGAGTAAACCCTACTCCCCAGCACTTGTATCTTATATAGGGTTTAAACCACACTAAGCATGCGTGTGTAGCAAATTGCATCTTTGGGCCGGCCTCCTAGTACGTTTGATTTACAACCCAGAATAGTTAAATAGTCCCTACGCCGACCCATTGGTCGACTTGGACCTGGGGGGACTACTGTTATGGCCATAACAATATTAGGCCTCAATTATTTCTAATACAGTAAGCCCATTATTGAAGCCCATTATCTGGGCCCATTGTCTGGGTCCCACTATGACTTTAATACAGTAAGCCCATTACTGAAGCCCATTATCTAGGCCCATTGTCTAGGTTCCACAATGACCCATCCTGACTCAATTATTTCTAATACAGTAAGCCCATTAATGAAGCCCATTATTTGGGCCCATTGTCTGGGTCCTACAATGGCCCATCCTGACTCCTATATAAACCCTCCGAATTATTGCTCAAGGTATGCACACTTTTCTGAACTTATTCTCTCTCTAAATTTCCTTCACTTTTGAGAGCTTCTCTCTCTAGGAAATTCTCCCAGAAAATTCCGGAGTGCCGGAAACTGACTTGAGCGTCGGAGGGTTCTCGCCGGCACCACCGCCGGCACCCCTGACTATTTTTCTTTGCTCGCAGGACTGGACCCGACGTACGACTCGAGCTCCGACCCGCTTCCTAGCCGTCCGGAAACCGTGCATCAACAATTTTTATTAATATATTTATTTATAATATAATTAGTCCTTTATTCCTAAATTATTAAAAAAAAAACTAGACTTGTAAGAAAATTAATAAAAATTCATTAGGTCAATTAGATTTGGAGATTTTGAGGGAATGTCTTTACAATTTCATCAAACATTTGTTGCGGTTTATCTTTTGAGAAACTTTAGGGTAGGTAATTAAAATTATCCTAATAATAATAATAGCAATAATAAACCTACAAAGATGTTTTATTATTATTATATCAAAACAATTAAATACCATGTAAATTGTATCAATAAAAATAATATTTATCAATTCCTTTTTGAAGAAAAAAAGTTCATCAACTTAAAATATATCGCTTTTTGTGAAAAATTTTGGAGACATTTCAAAAACGTTGCCCTTATAATTTGGTTGAAATAAAGATGGTAATGTCTAATTATGTAATATTCAAGTTGAATTAAGTGAATGTTTATATCAATTTATCCCTTTTTTTTGTTATGAAAATATTCAAGTTAAATTAACTGAATAGATATCAATTTATCCTTTTTTTTGGTTATAGTCTAAAAGGGTCAGGTTATACTTGGTTCAAGCATTAATCAAAATGTTCTTTTTTTAATTGGGTTTCTACAAATTTTAATTTTATTAACTCTTTTCAATATTATCAATTATTTGATCATAGAATTATAAGGAGTTCGGTAAAATTATCCCAAAAATTTCATAATATCTCTTCTTTTGTCATCATAAAAGGTGCCCAGCCAAGGAGGTTCCATTATTTATTATTTTCGTTTCGCGGAAAGAAAACGAACTCAATCTTTTAAAAAAATTATTATTTCCTTGATCCTCTTCAAATACTTTCGTTGAAGTGAGAAGGTTTGAAACAAGAAATTAACAGCTTTAATTTTGTTATGCTAAACAAAATAAGAACACGATGAGTTTCTGACTTTATGTTGTTTCTCATTTGTTGTTTTAACACACTACAAGAAAAATAAATAAAAAAAAAGATCAGATGGTTTTGTGCTGTAAAAGATAATCTGATAACTTTCAAGAGACCAGACGTCAAGCAGTGTCGAAACCAGAAAACTCGGCTACGGATTGGATTTTACTCGACGCATTTTATAATGCCATATATAAATTCTAATTTTTATGGTATAGATTTAACAGCATCTATTAATTAAAATAATTTTATATACAAAAGAGGTAGGTGTTACTAAAAATATGGTTATGTACTTGAATTCACATATATATAGAAGTTAGAAATAACAGTGAAGTTGAAAGCTTTGCGTTTTTAGATTTTCTTGTGTTGCGATTATCCAACTTTGAGTCTTATTTTAGTAGATGGCAGGCGAATAAGTACGAGCAGTTGCAGTTGGCAGATTATAAGAAAAAAATAAAAAGAAAAAAAATTGCCGAAAAAGGTTCTTCGTTGAACTTAGTGTGGAGGGTGATTTTGGAAAAGCAAGAAATTTATGGCAGCAGGGCAACCGGAGTGGCCGAGTGAATAGCATTGGAGAAAAAGGTTATGCATAGCGAAGCCACTAACGACTACAGCCCCACAAATATTCTATATATATATATATATATATATATATATATATATATATATATATATATAAAATATAAGTCAACATATCAGAATTATTCATTGCAATGTTTGATTAATAAAACGAAGTGATTCTTAAAAACACCACACCACACCACATAATTTGGCAGCCCTCCAAATCTATAAATATTCGGTGCTGGTAACTAGAATTCTTCACCACCAAGTTACCAACACATTACTCGAACCCGTGCAGCTCAGACTGAAAACGAAAACTTGGATCTCACCACTGACGGAGTTGATGTGCTTTAAGCCACTGTTCAACGATTTCTTTTAGTGCTTTGCTAGGATGTTTGAATAGTTGGCGGGTGACGAGAGCTGGAGTACTACTACTCTTATTAATGGTCAGATATGCCGAAGGCAGCAGATGCAGTGTCTTTGCATCATTCCCAAACACACCAGAGATCTCACCCCAGATAGAAATTTGTGTTGCACATCTCTCAAACTTCGCTCCAATTGCCTGCATCCACCCCCTATGCCCGAAATAACCAACCTATCCACAAGAAATAGGGTCAGCAGTGTTCACAAAAACCTTGGGGACCCATGCGGATAATCTAAGAAATGAGTCATCGTTCTCGTTATCAGCAACAGAAATCACTATTTTGAAAACACTGCTTAAGAAGCGAATCGGATGCGTCCAGTCTGGATCATCAAAAAGATGATCAATGGGAAATGACAGAAATGGGGAATTAAAGAGGTAAGTTTCAATAAAACAATCCTTCTCGGCCATGTTCTTCCCTGTAAGCAATGCAAGAGCTGATCCCAGAGAATGTACAGCTACGAGAACATTATTTGCGCCTTCACGAGAAACTAAATCTTGAACCGCCTGCATTGCAAGCTGACTTCGGGAACTCCGATGAAGTTTGCTAAGCATGCATGTGACATCCTGATATAAGTCTCTCAATATAGTATCCGTTTTCAGAAATGTGCCACGAAGGCAACAACGTGTTTTGGGCCATTATAGCGTGAAGCAGATAAATTGGATTTGTAAATGGCACCAAAGATGGACTGATCTTTATCATCTATGAGCACATGCCATAATATGAAATCGTAAGTGCTCCACCAAGTGGTAGTCTCAGCTCTGCTTATCTCACCGCGGTTCCTCTGGCTCTGGCGGTCATATTCTAAATTGTACACTCCGTTAACCAAACTTGCAATAATTATTCTTCTATGATCTGAATTTCCCCTGTAATATTAGAACATAAAAAATTACTCCTCCAAAAACTGTGTTCGGTTTATATATTTTATAAATTGAAAAAGAAGGAAGAAAAACAAACCAAGTACGAAATAAGTATAAAGAATTGAATTGATTTGCTGTTAGTTACAGTGCCTAGGACTTTTTCTGTTCTAAGATTTTTTATATTATATTTTGATTGCCAGCTCTTGGATATCATCAAGCTAGACTCAGAGGAACCAACAAATCTCCTGACTAGTGCGACAAAATTGCCCATATTTTCCAAGTTTGTCAATATTATATTTATGCTCAATGTGGCCAGTTGATCAAGTAAATTTACTAGCTTCTTATATGCCCATAAAAAATTAAGTATGATCTCCGATAGAGATGATCTCACCAATCAACCGAAGTGAGATGTACAGGTCCTGAAAGGCTGAAAATTTCCTTATCAGGGTCCGTTAACTCATGTATTCCATTTTCTCTCGCTGCCATCATCTCATGTGGAATCTGCATGCCACAGAAGAAAAATCTCATACAACACCAAAATTTTCGATAAAGAGTATTGTTTGCTTTCAGGGATCATCATATATTCCCTCTTAGCAAATTATACTTATTGTTTGAGAAATGATCAATTAATAAACATTAATTATCATGCAGAATATATATATATATATATATATATATATATGTATATAAAAGACACGTTGAATTAAATAATAATTTGAGTTACCTTTCAAGCAAAGTTACTATTTTAAAATACTTTTACTTCATTTTACTAACTACAAAAAAGAAATTATATATATATATATATATATATATATATAATATATATATATTCTATGACACGATAATTACAACTTGAGTTGTTAAAATATCACTGGATGAGTAAAAAATGAAAGTAAATGAAAGAGATTAAATTCTATGACACGATAATTACCTATCCATTAATATATAGTTTGGCAACCAAAATTAAAAGATAAGTTGATTGTAAATGAGTTTTAAGCATAACATTACTCATTTAAAAATAATGCACAAGCTAGCATCCCTTAATTAAAATTGTCTTGTGCAGTACAAAGTGCCTAAAATAAAATGTAAGTTGTTAAAATTCAAATCTCTCTCTTTCCTTTTCCATCTCTTCTCTTCTTTGGACATCCGGACCTAAGAACCATATATGTAAGGAAAAAATTTGAGAAATAAAAACTTGCAAGGAAAAAAGATCATTTGAAGTTCCATTTAGGTACATATTTAATTATCGAGAGGTGAACAATGGAGTCTTGAGACAATCTCTTCAGTTAACCTCGTAAGCTTTAGTGATCAGTCTCATTGCATGTATTTGATGGGTTATTGTTATGCACAAGGGGAAGCAGTAACCAACAGAACAACCCAAATGCACAACACAAACTATGCTAGATTACTGAATATAATAACAACTCAAGAGGCAACCAATCAACCACAATGCAGAAATAGAATACACACCAGGATTTAACGAGGTTTGGTATTAGTACCTACATCCTCGGGCGCCGCTGAAGAAACTTTCCACTATCTTCAAAGAGAATTACAAACTTTTGGGTTACAATACAAATACCACAACTATTGGGTCAAACTGCAATTACCCAAATAGTTGGGCCAAACTATAATTACCCAAACAATTGGGCAATACTACAAATACCCAAAATCAAAGGGGGAAAAAGCAAATATTACAAACTTTAAGGTCCTTACTGAAAGGCCCTTAAACTATGAGGTCTTATATGTGAGACCTTACAAATATAGGGGGTAGAGGATATTTTACTTGGGACATATATATTTCTCCCACATAGCCTTTTTTATAAGGGCCATATGAGGCCCAATTTTGGAGTCCCACCGATGTGGGATCCTTGTTAATTCATATGAGCCAAAAAGAAATTAACAAATCTCCACCTTGGCGAATATGCCAACCCACCACAAAACTCTTCTTTTTCCCATATTCTCTATCGCAACTGCAACGCCTCCAAATGCGCCCAATGGCCAGCCAAACAGGCACAATGTTGATCAAGTCCAAATAATGACTGAACTTGATCGCTGTCACAACCTTAGTCAACATATCTGCGGGATTCTCGGCAGTCTCAATCTTCTGAAGTAAGATTCTTCCTTTATCAATGATCTCCCGCACAAAATGATACGGAACATCAATATGCTTCGTACGAACATGGAACACTGGATTCTTTGCTAAATGGATAGCACTCTGACTATCAGAATAAAGACTAATCTTCTTCTGCCTAATTCCCAATTCATCCAGCAAACCCTGTAACTAAATAGCTTCCTTCACAGCCTCTGTCATAGCCATATACTCTGCCTCCGTAGTAGACAAAGCCAATGTAGACTGTAAAGTAGACTTCCAACTCACTGGTGCTCTTGCAAGAGTAAACACATAACCGGTTGTTGACCGACGTTTATCCAAATCACCAGCATAATCTGAATCAATATAACCAATAGCATACTGACCACATGTATCATCTCTCTCAAAGACTAAGCCAACATCCACGGTTTTCAACAAATACCGTAGAATCCATTTCCCTGTTTGCCAATGTCCTTTACCAAGATCATGCATATACCTGCTCACAACTCCAACTGCATGTGAAATGTCGGGTCTCGTACACACTATAGCATACATCAGGCTACCCACTGCATTAGCATATGGAACTCGAGACATATACTCTCGTTCTTCATCTGTACTAGGAGATAAAGATGCACTGAGCTTCATATGAGGAGCAAGTGGGGTACTTACAGGTTTAGACTGCTCTGTAATGCCAAACCGTTGTAATACCCTCTTCAGATACTGCTTCTGAGTCAAACAAATCTTGCTTCTCCCTCTATCTCTGTTAATCTCCATGCCAAGAATCTTCTTAGCTTCGCCCAAATCTGTCATCTCAAACTCTCGATTCAACTGAGTCTTCAACTTTGCAATTTCTTCGACATTTGTCGAAGCTATCAACATATCATCAACATACAAGAGTAGATAAATGAAAGAACCATCACGTAGCCTCCGAAAATACACACAATTATCAAATTTGCTTCTTGTGTACCTCTGACCCATCATAAACTGATCAAATCGCTTATACCACTGTTTGGGAGATTGCTTCAAACCATAAAGCGATCTTTTCAGTTTGCAAACCAAATTTTCCTTACCAGCAACTTTGAATCCCTCTGGCTGAGTAATATAGATTTCCTCTTCCAAGTCACCATGTAAAAATGCAGTTTTTACATCAAGTTGAACAAGTTCCATATTCATCTGAGCTACCAAGGCCAACGAAATTCTAATGGAAGAATGTTTCACAACTGGAGAAAATACCTCATTATAGTCAATTCCTTCCCTCTGAGCGTAGCCTTTAGCCACCAACCTTGCCTTGTAGCGGATGTCATTCTTGTCAGGAAATTCATCTTTCTTTGCATATACCCATTTGCACTCAATTACCTTTTTACCCTGCGGTAGTTGAGCTAGCTCCCAAGTTTCATTCTTCTGAAGAGACTGCATCTCTTCTCTCATAGCTGTCTTCCACTCATTAACTTCAGAACATCTGACTGCCTCTTTATAAGTGGAAGGAACATCAGCATCTACAATTGGAAGTGCATAGGCCACCATATCAGCAAATCGAGCAGGTCTGCGAATCTCACGTCTTGGCCTATCAATTGCAATAGATTCTTGTTGCTGTTGGGGTTCCTGAGTAGAACCCTCACCATCATCTCCCAAATCTCCCTCTATCATAGGAGTACCATCATTTGTCTCAATAGATCTAACTGGGTTCAATGTCGTCGTTTCAAACTCCACCTGCTGCTGAGTATGCTCCACCTGCTGTGGAGTAGCATTCACCTTTGTCTGGTTTTCTGATTTCTTCAACATTGAAGACTCATCAAATGTCACATCTCTGCTGGATATAATCTTCCTCGAACTAGGACACCATAGATGATATCCTTTCACTCCTGAAGCAAATCCCAAGAAAATCGCTTTCTTGGCTCTAGGGTCCAGCTTAGATTCTTTCACATGATAATATGCAGTAGAACCAAAAACATGTAAAGAATCATAATCAGAAACAGGTTGTCCAGACCATACCTCCACTGGAGTTCTATCACCAATAGCAGCTGAAGGTAGACGATTAATGAGATGACATGCATAAGTCACAACCTCAGCCCAAAACTCTTTGCCTAACCCAGCATTAGACAACATACACCGAACTTTCTCCAGCAATGTCCGGTTCATGCGTTCTGCCACCCCATTCTGCTGCGGTGTACCTTTAACAGTAAAATGACGTACAATACCTTCATCTTGACACAATTTCAAAAACTGATCACTGCAATACTCACCACCATTATCTGTCTGAGATGCTTGATCTTCTTGCCAGTCTGTGTCTCAATCATCTTTTTCCATTTAAGGAAAGCACGAAGTACATCATCTTTCAATTTCAAACGGTACACCCAAGTTTTTCTGGAAAAGTCATCAACAAAAGTAACAAAGTAGTGCCTACCTCCCATAGATGCGGTTTTAGTAGGTCCCCACACATCTGAGT
Organism: Boswellia sacra; assembly: GCA_013180625.2. NCBI lineage: Eukaryota > Viridiplantae > Streptophyta > Magnoliopsida > Sapindales > Burseraceae > Boswellia > Boswellia sacra. The sequence continues at coordinate 102,849 of SNVD02009889.1, forward strand.
GAACATAATCAAGAATACCCTTGGTATTATGAATAGCGGTGCCAAATTTCACTCTCTTCTGCTTTCCTAGAACACAATGCTCACAGAAATCCAGCTTGCAGGTCTTTGCACCTTTCAATAAGCCTCGTTTCACCAAACTGAATAAGGCTCTCTCACCTGCATGTCCCAAACGCATATGCCACAGTCTCGTAATCTCTGAATCTGTAACATTATCAGAAACCGTAGCCGCTGATCCAGTAACTGTACTACCATTATAGTAATACAAGTTGTTCCTCCTAGTGCCTTTCAATACCACAAGAGCGCCTGAAGTAACCCTCAGAATACCATCTCGAATAGATATACCACAGCCTTTAGATTCTAAGGCTCCCAAAGAGATGAGATTTTTCTTCAACTTCGATACATACCGAACATCTGTCAGAACTCTAATCAGTCCATCATGATTCCTCAAACGGATCGAACCTATCCCAGCAGTTATGGCAAATATCATCATTGCCCATATACAACAACTCCACAATCAAGCTCCTCAAACTGAAAGAACCAATCCCGATGTGGACACATATGATAAGTACAACCCGAATCCATAATCCACTCATCAGAACCAGAAGTGGATAGATGACCAGCTAGACATATATCTGACTCACTATCATCCTCAGCTCAACAACACATGCATCAGAAACAGCCTTGCCCTATCTTTCTTTTTCAACTTAGTACAATCTTTCTTCCAATGCCCTTTCTCACGACAAAGGAACACTCATCTTTTCCTAATCTACCCCTCGATCAAGATTTTCCTCTTTTTCTGGTTTCCTACTATGATTACGCCCTCCTCACTGTCAATGCATCTACTGACTCATCCCCTATGTTCCCTTTGATCTTTCTTACGAATTTCATAATTCAACAAAGCAGAACAGACTTCTTCAAAAGACAGTTTATCTTTCCCATGGATAAGAGTAATGCACAAATGATCTAATTCATCCGGAAGTGAGCCAATCAATAGCATAGCCTTAATTTCATCTTTGAAGGTTTCATCTAAGTTTAACAAATCAGCAATTAACTTATTAAACTCATCAATATGAGAACTGATGCTCGTACCTGGTTTCAACTGGAGACGGAACAATCTCTTCAATAGATACAGCCGATTCTCATTGCTTTTCTTCATATATTTGTTTTCCAGCGCCTTCCACAATTTGTTTGCAGATGTCTCCTTAGTGAACGGATACTTTTGTTCTCTACACAAGCAAGAGCGAATCAACCCACAAGCTTTTATATTCAGCCTGTCCCAATCTCTTGCACTGATATCTTCTGGTTTTGTTTCTTCCAGAACAATATCCAAATCTTGCTGATACAACCCGTCCAACACCTCACTCTACCATAAGCCGAAATTATTTCGTCCATCAAATTTTTCAACATCTATTTTTGCATTTGTCACAGTCACTGTCTTCTCAGGATACAGTTGACGATGATGCCATAACTACCTCTCACAAATAAGCTCAATACACAAATCACCAATAACCAAGCTCCAACAAACTATTATATTCAATAACTAGCAATCCAAAATCAATAGCCCAGAACAGTAGTAAGTGCTTCAATGAAATAGCCACTAACTACCCAAAACCTTCGGCTCTGATACCAATTGTTATGCACAAGCGGAAGCGATAACCAACAGAACAACCCAAATGCACAACACAAACTATGCTAGATAATTGAATATAATAACAACTAAAGAGGCAACCAATCAACCACAATGCAGAAATAGAATACACACCAGGATTTAACGAGGTTCGGTATTAGTACCTACGTCCTCGGGCGCCGCTGAAGAAACTTTCCACTATCTTCAAAGAGAATTACAAACTTTTGGGTTACAATACAAATACCACAACTATTGGGCCAAACTGTAATTACCCAAATAGTTGGGCCAAACTATAATTACCCAAACAATTGGGTAATACTACAAATACCCAAAATCAAAGGGGGAAAAAGCAAATATTACAAACTTTAAGGTCCTTACTGAAAGGTCCTTAAACTATGAGGTCTTATATGTGAGACCTTACAAATATAGGGGGTAGAGGATATTTTACTTGGGACATATATATTTCTCCCACATAGCCTTTTTTATAAGGGCCATATGAGGCCCAATTTTGGAGTCCCACCGATATGGGATCCTTGTTAATTCATATGAGCCAAAAAGAAATTAACAGTTATATGAATATAACTTTAGCTTCTCTTCCACAGGTGGCTTGACGAACTCAGGAAACACTTCTAAGACACTTTCTCCACTGCTTCCAAACTCACTCTATGATTCTACAAATATCAATAAGCATGTATATCAACATTTAATCAAATCAACTCGCAAACAGCTGAGAAACAAACAGACTGAATAAATAAAATACATTGAAAAGGCCATATAACCCTGGAAAGCATAATCAAATTGTTGTGTATGCAAAAAATGAAAATGAAACAAAGAAAGTGAAAAAATGACGAAATCGAATATGAGATGTAGTACGTGTGTGTCTCTATATAGAGAGAAAGTTACTTCGGTTCAATGAACCGTAATTTTTTTAAAGGTTTTTGAAACTAAGTAAAAATATTATTTAAACAAAAAGTTTAAAAAATTGATCGCGAGTGGCAGTGGTCCAAGTTGTAGCTAGAGGAGGGGACCACACACAATATATAACAAAATAACCTCTTGCTCAAGTTGTAAATAACTCCTATGCCTCTCTGTCTCTGTGCTTCTTCAATCGATATGCGAGTCCACGTTATTTGTTTGCTTAAGCAGCCTATGATTACTTAAGCTCAAGTTGTAACTCAACTCCTATGCCTCTCTGTCTCTGTGCTTCTTCAATCGATATGCGAGTCCACGTTATTTGTTTGTTTAGGTAGCCTATGATTACTTAAGCTCAAGTTGTAACTCAACTCCTATGCCTCTCTGTCTCTGTGCTTCTTCAATCGATATGCGAGTCCACGTTATTTGTTTGTTTAGGCAGCCTATGATTACTTAATTACATGTTGATTTTTATTTACGAGAAAAACAAAGAGTTGCATTTCAATTCAACAATAAAATTTTTTGTTTCTTTCTCGAGTTGTTAAACTTTGTTCTTAGTTGCTTCCTTGCTTAACGTTTTCGCTCTATTCAAATTACATGTTGACTTGTATAAGGAAGAAAAACAATAATAACTAGTTAATTAAGGAATTGATTGTTTTTTGGTTTAAAAGTTTACACCCCTTTGCTTCCACCATTCATCATTTGTGCATATTGTAAGTTTGTAACTTCTCAGCAATAAAATTTAAAAATAAGAAGCATAAAAAGTTTGACAAAATTACAAGAATTGTCTTTGAAATTCTTTCTAATTTAATAAGTTTTTATTAATACATTTATAATTTATAATGTAATTACTCCTTTCTTCCTAAATTAGTAAAAAAAATAGATTTGTGGATATTAACAAAAATTCATCAAATCAATTAGATTTGAAAATTTTAAGGGGATGTCTTTACAATTTCGTGAAACCCTTGCTGCGGTTTATCTTTTGAGAAACTTTAGGATCTTGCTCAGGTCCAGCTACTATATGAGTACAATAGATTTCAAATTTGCGTAAAAATCGTAAATTGGTGTATATTATGAATGAGTAAATGAAAGTTAAAAAGTCGTAAATGAGAAAATGAAAATTATGTATAAAGTTGTATTACAACTTGTATTTATTTGTTTTACGGCTTTTATATATTCATTTACGATTTTTGCACATTTTTGAAATCTGTTGTATAGGTACAACAGCTCTAGTGTAACATAACTCGAAACTTTCGAAATTATAGGGTAGGTAGTTAAACTTATCCTAATAATAATAATAGCAATGATAAACCTACAAAGATGTTTATTATTATTATATCAATCGCTTAAATAGTATGTTAATTGTATCAATAAAAATAATATTTATCAAATTTTTTTTAAAGAAAAAAGTTCATCAACTTAAAATTTATCACTTTTTATGATAATTTTTTGATACATTTCATAAACGGTACCCTTATAATTGGTTTAAATAAAGTTGATAATGCCTAATTATGTAATATTCAAGCTAAATTAAGTGAACGGATATCAGTTTATCCTTTTTTTTTTTTAATACAATCTTAAAAGGGTAAGGTTATATACTTGGTTCAAGCATTAATCAAAATGTTCTTATTTTTAACTGGCTTTCTACAAAGTTTAATTTTATTAATTGTTTAAATATTATAAGTTATTTCATCATAAAATTATAAGGAGTTGGTAAATTATCCCAATATTTTCATAAATATCTCTTCCTATGTCAACATAAAAAATAATATGATGGCTTTCAAGAGACCAGGCCTCAAGCAGTGTCGAAACCAGAAAACTCGGCTAAGTTAAGATTTTACTCAATGCATTTTATGATTCCATATATAAATTCCAATTTTTATATTATAGATTTAACAGCATCTATTAATAATATGGGGTAAATAGAGCCCCACAGATACTAATTTTGATTAATGATTATCGATACATGGTGTAATAATATGTAAGTTTACTTTCAGAATTATTCAATGCAATGTTTTGATTTATACAACAAAGTTATTCTTAAAACACCACACCACATCACATCACACTAATTGGCAGCCTTCCAAATCTATATATTACAATAGTTACAATTATGAAAATTTAAGCACAAAGAGAATATAATGTATTCGGTGTTGCGAACTAGAATTCTTCACCACCAAGTTACCAACACATTACTTGAACTTGTGCAGCTCAGTCTGAAAATGAAAACTTGGATCCCACCACTGATGGATTTCATGTGCTTTAAGACTCTGTTCACCGATTTCTAGTTGTTTTTTTCCAGACTGTTTGAATAGGTTTCGTCCGACAAGAACTGGAGAACTCTTATTAATGGTCAGATATGCCGAAGGCAGCAGATGCAAGGTTTCTGAATCATTCCCAAGCACACCAGAAATCTTACTCCCCATAGAAATTTGTGCTGCAAGTCTCTCAATCGTTGTACCTACAGCTCCACTTGCCAGCATCCGCCTCCTATGCTCAAAATAACCAACATATCCACAAGAAAAAGCGTCAGCTGGGTTCACAAAAACCTTTTGGACCCATTCAGCTAATTTAGAAACTGAGTCATCTGTCTTCTTATCAGCAATAGAAATCCCTGCTTTGATAACACTGCTTAAAACGCGAATCCCATGCTTCAAGTCTGGATCATCAATAAGATGATCAATGGGTAGTGTTAAGAGATTGAGCAATCCCACCGCAGCTCAAATAAAGGACAAGAAATAAATTGTTATGTTAGAAATAACAATTTGGGTGACATTGCCTTCCACAATAAATAAAATAGACAACTTGGGCAGCTTAGCCTTCCACAATAAATAAATTAAAGGCAACAAAGAAAAATAAAGGCATAGAAATTTAACGTGGTAAAACACTCAATTTGAGGGAAACCTCCACAGGACAAGACCAAAAATATTTTACTATGAAGAAAAATACTACAATCTCTCTCTCTCACAATTAGAATGGAGGAGATAACAAGGGAGAAAGAAGAGAAAAGCTTAATGCATAAGCTTAGGACAAGTCAAAGGGGAGGAGGAGGCTTTATTATATAGCCAAGCCTCCCCATTTACATTTTGTTTTCCACCAATGTGGGATTGTCTGAAAGGCAAAAATGCCTTCGCACTTCACATTCTCCCACTTGAAGGCATTTTTCCTTTTAGTCTTGTCTCTATACATGCTGCTTATGTCTCTAACAGGCCATAAGACATTCTACACCAGATGAACTTATCATCATTGATTGGTTTAGTCAATGCATCTGCTATGTTGTCCTTCATGTGGATTTTCTGCATATCCACTATTCCACCTTCCACTACTTCTCGTACATAATGATATTGAATTCCTATGTGCTCCATCCTTGAATGAAAGGCTAGATTCCTTGCGATATGCAAGGCACTCTGACTGTCACAAAATAAAGAAATTTCCTCTTGTTTGTGCCTGAGTTCCTTCAATAACCTTTTGATCCAAATAGCTTCCTTGGAAGCTTGTGCAGCTGCCATATCTCTGCTTCTGTTGTAGATAGAGCTATAACAGTTTGTAGTTTTGATACCCGGCTCACCTCCTGCAAGTGTAAACACATAGCCTGTAGTGGACTTCTTTTTGTCAAGATCTGCTGCCAAATCTGAATCAACATAGCCCTTGACAATGAACTCTGATCCTTCATAACATAGTGCAGCATCAGAGGTCCCTTTGATGTATCTAAGGATCCTCTTAACAGAATTCCAATGCTTTCTCCCCGGATTAGCCATGAATCTACTGACCGCTTCTACTGCTTGTGTAATGTCTGGTCTTGTACAAATCATAGCATACATTAGGCTCCCTACTACTGATGCATACAGTACTCGAGACATTTTCATTCTCTCCGCTTCATTGCTAGGACCCATACTTGAGGATAATTTATGATTGACAGGAAGTGGGGTGGAAATTCGCCTACAATCTTATATATTGAAGCGGCACAAGATTTTTTTCAAGTAATTCTTTTGAGATAGCCAAATCTTCCTCTTTTTTCTGTCTCGATGAATTTGCATTCTTAGAATCTTATTTGCCGGTCCTAAATCCTTCATTTCAAATCTCCTAGCCAACTGTGTCTTTAATTCTTGGACCTGATCTTTATTAATGCCTGCTACCAACATATCATCCACGTACAACAGTAAAATGACAAAGTCTTCCTCAAACCTCTTGTAATACGTACAATGATCTGAACTGAGTCTGTTGTACCCAAGGCTGATGATGAATGAATCAAATCTCTTGTACCAACACCTTGGCGCCTGTTTTAAGCCGTACAGAGATTTGGTGAACCTGCAAACCAAGTTCTCTTTTCCTTCTTTAAAAAGACTTCCAGTTAGAGTATATAAATTTCTTCTTCAAGTTCTCTATGAAGAAATGTAGTTTTTACATCTAACTACTCTAAGTGTAAGTCAAATGTAGCACACATAGCCAAGACTGCCTGAATTGTTATAAGTCGTACCACAGGAGAGAATATCTCGTTGAAATCAACTCATTCTTTCGAGCATGTCCTTTAACCACTAGTCTAGCACGATACCTCTCCACTTGATCATTGCCATCACGTTTGATCTTGTAGATCCATTTGTTTCTGATGGCTTCTCTTCCATGTGGTAGTGACACAAGTTTCTATGTCTTGTTTTTGTCTAAAGCTTCCATCTCTTCATGCATTGCTGTCATCCATAGAGATGCATCAGAACTATTTATAGCCCCCTGAAAGGTTGAAGGCTCCCCATCTTCTGTTAGAAGACAGTATGCAACATTGCTCGCCATTATATACTCTGAATGCCAAGAAGGTTCTTTTCTTTCTTGAGTTGATCGACGGACTTCAGGTGCTTCAAACTCAACTGGTTCTTGATCATCGTGTTATGGTATTGCTTCAGAAGAAACTGTTTCTTCCTGTACTAATATAATCTCAATATTTTTCTTCGTGCTATCATTTTCTTCACATTTAAAGATGTCTTCTACAAAGACAACATCTCTGTTGATAACAACCTTACGGGCAGTAGGATCCCATAGGCGATACCCCTTTACTTCATCAGCATACCCCAAGAAAATACATTTTCTGGATTTTGGATCTAGCTTCGTTCTTTCTTAGTCATGATATATCACATAAGCAAGACATCCGAAAATATGAAGGAAGAAATAATCAGTTGTCTTACCAGTCCACATCTCCATAGGTGTCTTCATCTCAATTGCTGTTGATAAAGACCTATTTACCAAGTAACAGGCTGTAGTAGTTACTTCTGCCCAAAATGTCTTGGGCAGACCCGCAGTCCTTAGTAATGTTTTCATTCTTTCTGCAAGAGTTTTATTTTTTTGCTCTGCCACTCCATTTTGTTGTGGTGTGTAAGCAACTGTCTTCTGCCGCTTTATACCTTCTTGACTGCAAAATGCGTCAAATTTCTTGTTGCAAAATTCTCTCCCATTATCTGTCCTCAAACACTTGATCCTTTTTTCGGATTCAAGTTTCACTTGTGCTTTGAAGGCTTTAAATGCAGAAAGTACATCTGACTTTTTCTTAATGACATATACCCAACATTCCTAGAATAATCATCCATAAATAATACAAAGTAATTCGCTCCTCCTAGGGATGTAACCGGTGATTCCTAAACATCAGAATGAATCAAGTCTAGAATATTTTTACTCCTAGTAATAGATCTGCTAAACTTCAGTCTATTCTGCTTGCTAATAACACAATGCTCATAGAATGTAAACTTACAATTTTAATTCTATGAAGCAGTTTTCGATCAGAGAGAATCTTCAAACCTCTTTCAGACATATGGCCAAGTCTTTGATGCCATATCATAAACAATTCTTCTCCAGAACTAGCAACAGTTGTTTCTACCTCCTAAACAGTTTCTACATGGAGCATGTATAGGTTAGCAGCAATCTTTTACGCCTTCATCACCACAAGCGCGCCTTTGACAACCTTCATGGTCTCATTTTTTGTATGGAACTCATATCCAAGGTCATCCAACTATCCCATCGATAGCAAATTTTTTTTTTCAAGCCAGTCACATGTCGTACATCTTAGATAGTGCGAATTGTGCCATCAAACATTTTTACTTTGACAGTTCCAATACCAGCAATTTTTAAGGCATGATCATCACCTATGTACACAGACCTTCTGAGATAGGCTTATATTGATAGAACCAATCTCTTCTAGAAGTCATATGCCATATTGCTGCTGAATCAATTAGCAAGATAACAACAAACCTTTTTTTGTCTTCCGCAATAGTTGTTGCCTCGCTATCCAAGATTTCGCCATCTTCTGAAGTACTTGCTACACAACCCTGAGATCCTAACGACTCATATTCTTTTTCTTTGCAATTTCCCTCTCCTTTCTTTTTAAGATGCCAACACTCTTTTTTCACGTGCCTTTGCTTTTCATAACGGTAGTATTTAACAAGCTTCCTTCCTTTAGACTTTTTCCTGTTTTGATTGTGACTCCCACTGGAATCACGTTCCCTTGATCTCCCTCTGTTGGCGGATAAAGCCTCTGCTTGTTGAGAAATCATTATTCTGTCTTCCTTGTTTTTACGTCTACTTTCTTCTTCTAAGACTGTAGCTGCAACATCTTTAAAGACTAGAGATGACTTCATCAGACCGTTTGCCAAGTTAAGGAGGAGATTATCATATGAATCAGATAGACTCTAAAGTAGAAGTTCAGCACGTTCCTTCTCTTCTATGGTATGCTCCATCATTGAGAGCTGAGAGAATAATGTCTTTAAAATGTTGATATGTTTAGTCACCAGAGTGGTTTCTTACATACGAAGAGTGTACAGCTTCCTTTTTAAGAAAATTTTATTGTATAGAGATTTGGCTTCATAGAGGCTTGTTAATGTATCCCAAATCTCCTTTGCAGAGTTCAATTCTTAAATACTTGACAGCACTTCATCTGCAATTGCTAGATGTAGTCTTGCCATCGCATCACCATCTATCTTCTCCCATTTCTTTTCATTTTGCATACTTTTCGGTCTTCCATCAATTGCTTCAAGGCAATTTTCTTTTCTCAAGATAGCCTTTATTTTTATTTTGTATAGCCCAAAGTTGTTTCCATTGAACTTCTTTATCTTAAATTTGGCTGCCATTTGTCTTGTAGTGAACAGTACCGTATATGTGAATAGTACCATTGAATAGCATCATATATGTGAACAGTAATAATATCCGTATAAGCACACCACTGCTAAACAGTATCAGGAATATTAATAGTGCCGATATGATTTAATATACACCAAGAAAGCTTCTAGGAAAGACTGGAGGGGTCACAAGCGGTCCCACTTAAAACCCAGTCTCCTTAGACTCTTATCGTCTTTTTTGACAAAGCTTTCTCAGACATGTATATAACCATACAAGTAACCACTCACTGCCCTAATCCTTGGCTCTGCCTTGGCAACCTGGCTCTGATACGACTTGTTGGGAGATTATGGATAAAACAAAACTCCACATTGGTATGATATTGTCCACTTTGGGTTCAAGCTCTCATGGATTTGTTTTTGGGTTTTACCCAAAAGGCCTCATACCAATGGAGTGCTTGTCCATACTTATATGTTCATGATCTTCTCCATGTCTAGTCAATGTGGAACTTTGGTTGTACACCCAACATATCTATTAATTAAAATTTATTTAAAAATAATGAGTTAGAAGCTAGCATTCCTTAATTAAACTTGCCATGAGCAGAGTGCCTAAAATAGAAGTAAATTATGAAAATGAAAATCTCTCTCCTTCATTTTCAATCCCTTCTCTTCTGTAGACGTCCGAATTTAAGAACCCGCGCCCGCGCGCACCCTAAAATAGAACTAACTGATGTATAATAGGATCATAACCAATGGATTTTAGAATATGGAATAATTTTCGTTATTTTGTATATAAATTAAATTAAGTAGGATAAGTATGACTGAAAACATATTCGATATAGATCATAAGGAAACATAACATTAAATTTAATTAGTTGAACTTTTTTGAACAAACATAAAGAAAAATATTAATTAGTGTACTGTATCAAACACTATCATTTCCTCAAATTCATGTTATAGTAAATGCGTGCATAAATATGTAAGAAGATATTAAAAGTCTAATATGGTACAACTATTAATTTGTAACTCCTGACAATTATCCATTTGTAATTAAAAGTAAAAAAGGTGTAACAACTTTTAGAGAAAGCAAATAATGAAAAGTAAAAAAGGTGTAACAACCTTTAGAGAAAGCAAAACAAGAATTTATTTTTTTAGAAACTGCTGGAATGAATTACATGGTTCGTTGAACCTGCTTATATACTCAAGTATCTAATTGTGTAGCTGAGCTGGCACATTCATTTTACACTTTACTGACACCTGGCTATACTTCATACACTAGTAACTAATTCTAGCTAACTAATATCTTCAACATCCCCATTCAAGTTTGACTATCTTAATTCCGTGACAGCAAACTTGTTACAAGAACAGATACTTAACTTTCCTCTAAGCAACTCAAACCGAGCTTCAGCTAATGGTTTATTTATTACATCTGCTATTTGAAAAGTAGTAGGAACATACTTGACTTGAAGATGCTGAGACAGAATTTTTTCCCTTATGAAATGAACATCAACTTCAATATGTTTAGTACGAGCATGAAAGACAGGATTGGAAGCCAAAGATTCAGCTCCTTTGTTGTCACACCACATCACAAGAACTTCAGTTAACATGATGCCTAACTCATTTAATAAGCTTTGTAGCCAAATAATCTTTGTAGTCCTTTGTGAAAGTGCCTTGTATTCAGATTCTGTAGAAGATCTTGCTACCACTTTCTGTTTCTTTGATGACCAGTAAATTAGGTTGTCTCCAAAATATACACAACTACCAGATGTTGAACTTCTATCTTCTACAGAACTTTCCTAGTCAGCATCTATGTAGCCTGTCAACTTGATTAAGCTCATCGGTTTGAATAGTAACCCATAATCCTTGGTTCCTTTAACATATCTTAGAACCCTTGTACATGCCTGCCACTGGAGACTAGTTGGAGACTGTAAAAATTGACTCAATTTGTTAACAGCAAAGAATATGTCAGGTCTTGACATGGCTAGATACTACAGTCCTCCTATCACATTTCGATACACTTGGTTGATCAAACAATTCACTGTCATCTTTAAACAGCTTAGAATTTGTAATCATAAGAGTTTTAGTTTCCTTGGATTCCAGCATGTTGTATTTCTTCAGTAAGTCTTCTGCATACTTCTTTTGTGTTAACAATAAACAACCATTGCTCCGATGCACTTCGAATCCTAGAAAGTAGCTAACAACTCCTAATGTCTTGAGAGAAAAATGTTTGTTAAGATCACTTATAACTTGTTGTACTCGACCCTTATCACTACTAGTCACCAATATATCATCTACATACACCAACACCAGAATTAACTTGCCTTTATCCTTGTAAATAAACAAGCTTGAATCAGCAACTGACATTCGAAATCTGCACTGAAGTAGAGCTCCTTTCAGTTTATCAAACCAGGCCCTAGGAGCCTGCTTCAAGCCATAAAGTGACTTATGAAGCTTGCACACAAATTAAGGATTATTGGAATCAACAAAACCTTCTGGTTGAAACATAAAAACATTTTCCTGCAAATCACCATTTAGAAAAGCATTATTTACATCAATCTGCTGTGTGTCCCAATTATAAGTGACTGCCAAGGAGAATACCACTCTAATAATGGAAGGTTTTATATCTGGACTGAAGGTTTCGAAGTAGTCCACTCCAGGTGATTGTTGGAAACCGTTGGCAACTAATCTTGCCTTGTATCGTTGTAGACTGCCATCAAAATTATACTTGATTTAAAAAACCCATTTACAGTCAACAACATGTTAAACATGTTGTGGAGGAACTAGTGACCAAGTTTTGTTAGACAGGAGTGCAGAATATTCAGCTTCCATTGTAGCTTTCCAATGAAGGCAAGATAAGGCTTGAGAAACTGAAGTAGGTACTGAAGTGTCAAGGGAGTTTGTTATGTAAACTTTAGACTTAAAAATCCTAGCTTTTGCTTTTGTTATCATTGGATGTGTAGGTTGTAAGGATCTAGAAACAGGTTCAGGTAAGGATAAGGTTTGTGTATCTGAGGTGTTAGCATTAGAATGTATCCTGTTAGTTGATTGAAATGAAGGATGAGATACTGAAGGAGAAATTGGTGATAAAGGTGTGAGGTGAGAGTGGAAAGTATCAGAAGAATTAGTAGAGTGATCTATTGAAGAGAAATGATTAGCAGTGTTATAAGTTGAGTTGTCTGACAAAGGGATGTAAGGTATTATCCAAGAAGCAGTGGAGTGATTTGGAAAAGAAGACGAAGAAGATGAAGAGGAGAGAAAAACACTACACTTAAAAGGAAAATCTTCCTCATAAAATGTAACACTTCTTGAGATATACACTCTACCTATAGAATGTAAGCATAGATAGCCCTTGTGTTTATCACTTTAGCCAATAAACACACATTTTGTAGTGTGATATGTAAATTTATGCTTGTTATAAGTTCTTCAATTTGGAAAACAAGCACATCCAAACACCTTTAAAAATCTGAAATCTGGAGACACAGCAAACAATTTCTGAAATGGAGAGTAATTTCCCAGGATAGGTGTAGGCAATCTATTAAGGAGATATGTAGCAGTATGAAAAGCATGCCACCAGAAACAGAGAGGTAAGGAACTTTGAGCAAGCAAAGTAAGCCCCATTTCAACAACTGACCTGTGTTTCCTTTTCACTTAACCATTTTGTTGATGAGTATAAGGGCATGGATGTCTGAAGACTATTCCTAGCTTAGCCAGCAAGGTTGCGAGTGGTCTAAACTCACCTCCACAATCAGTTTGTTGACACTTTAGCTTTGTATCAAATTGCCTTTCAACCATTAATAGAAACACAGGAAATATAGTTGCTACTTCACTTTTAGTCTGCATAGGAAAAATCCAGCAATATCTACTAAACTGATCAATAAACAACAAATAGTATTTGAACCCTTCTATAGAAGCAACTGGTTTAGGCCCCCACACATCAGCAAAAACTATTTCTAAAGGAATTGTTGCAATGCTAGTGGACAAGGAATATGTTGAATGACGCTCTTTTCCATATTGACAAGAATCACAAATCAAGTTTTATTAGGTTTGATAGAGAACAACCCAAATTGTTTGGCAACTTGAGTGAGGACATGAACATTAGGATGTCAAAACCTGCAATGTCATTTAACTGTTGAAGCATCTTTATTAACAATACAAGAGAATAGAGGTATTGTAGAAGTAGACTCTGTAGATGACATTAAAGAACTGCTTGAAACTTCATTATTGCTTGAAACTATAAAACTGATTACAGGAGATGAAAGAAGTTTTGGCTTGTACTGATGATGTTGAAGTGGCAAGGAGGAAGTGAGCTTATACAATCCTCTCTCAAGTTTGCCTTCTAAGAGAATAACTCTTGAGCTCTTGTCATTAATTGACAAAACATAAATGTGAGTGAAATTCTACTATAACATCATTGTCTGCAACCAACTTAGATATGGTAAGTACATTTTTAGTAATAAGAGGCACATGTAGCATTCTCTGCAATACTAGAGACATAGTCGTATCAGAAGTTTGAAACACTGTAGAACCAATATGAAGGATAGATATAAGATTACCATTCCCAACTTGAACCTTGTCTGAGCCACTATAACTTTCCTTGATGTCAAGGTTATTCAGATCATTGGTAATATGGTCTGTTGCACCAGTGTCAAGATACCATGCAGCATCTGTTGTAGTAGTTGAAGTAGTAGTATACGCTCGAGAATTTGATTGACTATACTGAGGTGAGCTTCCAAATGAATTAGAGCTTTGTAATTTTTGACTGTCTGAAGTTCCTTGAAAAGAGATATCAAACCGATGATAACATTTTAATGCTACATGTCCTGGCTTTCCAGACAATTGACAAATAGGCCTGTTATTACTCATTCCTCTTCCATTGGAATTGCTAGTATCAGCGTTAAATCTGTTTGACTGAAATTTACCTCTACCTCTGCCACGTGAACTATTAAAAGTGTTAGTTTTGAAGGCTTGTGAGTTCTGATTAGTGTTGTTGAACTGCGTCCGAGCTAGCTGAGCATTGTGATCAATATGCAAAGCTTGTGTAGACTGATGTTATGCAAGTCTTAATTCAAAACTCTGCAATTGATACTCAACTTCTTCCAATGAAATATATCCTCCCTTAGAATTTATATTCACCACTACTGCATCAAACTCAGGTCCTAGACCATTCAAGATATGCAAAATCAAATCTGTCTTTGTGATTTCATAACCTATTGTAAACAAAGTATCTGAAATATTCTTCATTTTAGACAATAATCGGATGCTGACATGGATCCTTTCTTAGTTGACTATAGTTCATTCTTGAGATGCATGGTTCTGGCTCTAGATTCAGAGTAAAATAGTTTCTCTAAAGTATTCCAAAGACTCAAGGCAGTATTGCATCTGATCACGTGACCAAACATAGACTCGGTGATTAAAGACAACAACCAACTCAAGACGAATTTATCAATTCTTTTCCACACAACATATTCTGGATTGGGATGTCTAACAATTTCACCAGATGATGAAGGATTAGCAACAATTATAAAGGAAGGAGGACATTGCTTTTCTCCATTAACATATCCTTCAATGTCATAAGCTTCAAGTGTTGGTATCACCTGTGAACTCCAAAAGCTATAGTTATTTCGATGAAGTTTGATCATTAACGAAGGTAAACCTGAAGGCAGAGAGCTTAGAGGTGCTAGTAACAAAGAAGAACTTGAAGCTCCTTGATGTGATGTGGTGTTGACAAAGGTAGTAGCCGTTGTGTTATTAGCCCCATTAGGAACTGTGTTGAAAAGATTTTGAGAAGAGTTTCCAGGAAAATTTTCTTCATTTCTTGGAAAATTTTCAGATCCAGGAAAAATGGTTGAACGGTGATTGACCATTCTTGATTAATCCATCGGCTCTAATATTTCTAATGAAAAGTAAAAAAGGTGTAACAACTTTTAGAGAAAGCAAATCATTAAAAAAGGTGTAACAACCTTTAGAGAAAGAAAAACAAGAATTTGTTTTTTTAGAAACTGCTGGAATGAATTACATGGTTCGTTGAACTTGCTTATGTACTCAAGTATCTAATTGTGTAGCTGAGCTGACACATTCATTTTACACTTTACTGACACCTGGCTATACTGCATACACTAGTAACTAATTCTAGCTAACTAATATCTTCAACAATTTGAATTCAGATATCTTATCTTCGTAAGGCACGTTTAATTTGTTCTTTTTCAACTATTAATTTGTAATACAGCTCTTGCATTTGTCCACATGTTAATAGATATATAATAACCTATTTCTTCAAACTTTTAAGCCGAATACTTTTGTGATTCTCATTTGAAATCCATTCTCCACGCATTTGCATGCCAAAATAATTTTTTCACCTCGCTTTTCAATGTACGTGAAATGCCACAAAGGCAATTATGCTTAGCTTTCTGAAGGTGGTTATGCTTAAAATCCTTGGCCACATGTATCAAAGGAGAAAAGAGAAAACTTATTTGATTAAAATTTATATATTGTAGATTTATAAACATATCTTTGTTCTATTTAAGAGAGGTCCACTGATGTTATTAGGGTAAGAGTATTCTATTTAATGTTATATGTGTGTGTGCATATATATACATAATTATTATTTTGGATTCAATAATTTTCGTCGCAAAAAACACATCTTTGATGGTTTTATAATTTTAATAATGAACATATATATGATTTTTTAAGATCTAAATATGCAACTTTAAGATATTTGTTTGAACTATTTAAATAAAAAAAGAAGGTCGATTTGTAATATTAGATATTTAAAAAAAATGAAAATGAAATAAAGAAAGTGAAAAAATGACGAAATCGAATATGAGATGTAGTACGTGTGTCTATATATATATATATATATATGTATGTATGTATGTATGTATGTATGTATGTATGTATATATGTATATAGAAAGTTATTTTGGTTCAATGAACCGCAATTTTTTAAAAAATTTTTTAAAATGGGTAAAAATATTATTTAGACAAAAAGTTTAAAAAATTGATCGCGAGTGGCAGTAGTCCAAGTTGTAGCTAGAGGAGAGGACCACACACAATAACAAAATCACCTCTTGCTCAAGTTGTAACTCAACTCCTATGCCTCTTTGTCTCTATGCTTCTTCAATCGATATGCGAGTTCACGTTATTTGTTTGTTTAGGGAGCCTATGATTACTTTATTACATGCTGATTTTTATTTTCGAGAAAAACAAAGAGTTGCATTTCAATTCAACAATAAAATTTTTTTGTTTCTTTCTAGAGTTGTTAAACTATGTTCTTAGTTGCTTACTTGCTTAACGTTTTCGCTCGATTCAAATTACATGTTGACTTGTGTAAGGAAGAAAAACAATAATAACTAATTAATTAAGGAATTGATTGTTTTTTGGTTTAAAAGTTTACACCCCTTTGCTTCCACCATTCATCCTTTGTGCATATTGTAAGTTTGTAACTTAGCAATAAAATTTAAAAATAAGAAGCATAAAAAGTTTGACAAAATTGCAAGAATTGTCTTTGAAATTCTTTCTAATTTAACAAGTTTTTATTAATACATTTATAATGTAATTACTCCTTTATTCCTAAATTAGTAAAAAAATAGATTTGTGGATATTAATAAAAATTCATCAAATCAATTAGATTTGAAAATTTTAAGGGGATGTCTTTACAATTTAGTGAAACCCTTGCTGCGGTTTATCTTTTGAGAAACTTTAGGATCTTGCTTGGGTCCAGCTGCTGTATGAGTATAGCTGATTTCAAATTAGTGTAAAAATCGTGAATAGGTATATATTGTAAATGAGTAAATAAAAGTTAAAAAGTCGTAAATGAGTAATAAAAGTTGAAGAGTCGTAAATGAGAAAATGAAAATTATGTACAAAAGTTGTTTTATGACTTTTATTTATTTGTTTTACGGCTTTTATATATTCATTTACGATTTTTGCACAATTTTGAAATCTGTTGTATAAGTACAGCAGCTCTAATGTAGCATAACTCGAAACTTTCGAAACTATAGGGTAGGTAGTTAAACTTATCTTAATAATAATAATAGCAATGATAAACCTACAAAGATGTTTATTATTATTATATCAATCACTTAAATAGTATGTAAATTGTATCAATAAAAATAATATTTATCAATTTCTTTTTTTTAAAGAAAAAAGTTCATCAACTTAAAATTTATCACTTTTTATGAAATTTTTTTGATACATTTCATAAACGGCACCCTTATAATTGGTTTAAATAAAGATGATAATGCCTAATTATGTAATATTCAAGCGAAATTAAGTGAATAGATATCAATTTATCCTCTTTTTTTTTATTAATACAATCTTAAAGGGTAAGGTTATACTTGGTTCAAGCATTAATCAAAATGTTCTTATTTTAAACTGGTTTTCTACAAAGTTTAATTTTATTAATTGTTTTCAATATTATCAGTTATTTGATCATAAAATTGTGCAAAAAAAAAATAATTAACATAATGGCAACAAAGATTCATTAGTGCTAGAATAAGCATGTAGAATAAGCACCTACAAACCTACCAAATATATAATATACAGGATGGACACAAAACATTACCTAATCATAATGTTGTTGACCACGGAAAATTAAATAACGTATTCATATCAATGTATCCTACATTACAAAATATTGCTACACCATTACCAAGCAGACATAATATATTTTTATGGAAAGATGTCCAACAACACCAGATATTTTTTATTAGGGACTTCCACTAAAACAGACAATTTTGTTAGTTTATGAATTTTGATGGAGTGTTTTTAACAATGTTTTTGTGTTAGATTTTTAATTTCAAATTAAAAAAATTTGAAAAAAATTATGGTATAATGTTTGTCAAAATAAATATAGCAAGTATAAATTAGAATACACAAATTAAAAAAAAACCAAAAAAGAACCATTTATTATATAAATACCTAACTAACATAAACCAAAGGATTTCTGCAAGTGTAAGTGTGCAACCAGTTACCAGACCGGCCACAGTGCAAACTCCAAAAATCATGTTTTTACTGTAAATTAAATGAGTTTTAAAAATTGTATCATGAGAGATTCAAACCCATTCTCTCTTGTAAACCAAATCACAATAAGCCTCCAAGGTCACTGTTGGGCTACAACCCACTTTGGAGCTAAATTTGCATGCATAAATATATAACCAGAACATAGAAGAATCAGAATTAAAAAAAAATTACACAACCTAGGTTTTAATCCTGGGTTATTAGAAAACCCGACCCTGGCCCTGGGAAAAAAATTTCAGGGAATTTCCCAGGACTGGAGCTTGCAATTGAAGGCTGGGGTCGGGGCCATGGAATCCCCGCCCCAGCCCCGGCCCCAGGTTTTGCCTTCCCTATTCTTAACCCACTGCAGTTACACTTTGGTGACTGCTTGAACTGTTTTGACCTTTTATGTAAAAGACTCAACAATTTAAAATACCTTGGTCTAATATGCCCTTTGACACCACAAAAATAACATGTTGGAATAAATTTCCTTACCTTTTTAGGACTGGATTTAAAAGAGCTTAAAGGAGAAACAAACACTTCATTGCTTTTTGAACTAAGACTTGACCTTTTAGAGCTAGGTTCAGAATTTTTACCTGATGTAGAAGCTTTCACAAACACTATTGTTGATGAGAATACAACATTACCTTCTGAATATCCCAAGCCATGTTTGTTGGAATTGTATTTTCCAAGACTCAAGACCTGATCAAGTTTTGTTGATCCAATTATGAGTTGATCAACACATCTCTTACTCAATCAGTTCTGTTGTAATTTTCTCAATATGTGTTGTTTTGTCTATCAAAGCAACCTCCAGTTCTGTGATGCAGTTTCAGCATAAGATTTTTCACATTTCAGCAGTTTAATCTCTTTCTTCAAAGTTTTGATTTCTTCTTTCTGACTCAGTCATTCATCATAAAGTGCATTGTAAGTTTCTTGCAGCTCTTCATAGTATTCTGGATCACTTTATGTATCTGAATCTTCATCATTAGTTCTACACTGTTCTGTTATGCTAGACATAATAGCTTTCCTTCATCAGCTGAAAATGCTGTAAATACAACAAAGTTACTCATGCACTCTTGATCTTCTGTATCAGTTTCTAAATCATTACTCCAAGTAGCTGTCAAGCCTTTGTTCTTCTTTTTGAGATTAGCACGTTCATATTGAATATGCCCATAGCCAAAGCACTCATAGCATTGAATCTATCCTTTCTTATCAGGTTGCTTTGATTTCTTCTTGTCATTCTCCTTACTGAATTTTCTGAACTTGTCTTCATTTAAGTTTGATGGCTTTCCTTGATTCTTTTTCCTGAAATTATTTTTCATAAACTTGACATAATTTTTTGTTAGAAAAGTAATCTGTTTTGAATCAGTTTCATCAAGCTTATCATTACTTTTATCATCAGATTTTTCAGTTTTAATATTGAATGCAATGCTCTTTCCTTTTTGCTTCTTAGCACTATGATTAATCTCAAAGTTTTGAAGAATGCTAATCAGTTCATCAACCCTCATCTCATCAGTGTTTTTAACTTCCTCAATGGCAAAAATTTTAGGCTGAAATTTATCAGGGACAAATCCAATTATTTTGCTAACAATTTCTGCATCAGTAAATATCTTGCCAAGCATATATGCAAAATTGACGATATGACATTACTTAGAATAAAAGTCAGAAATTAGCTCATCTTCATGTATCATCAAATTCTCAAATTGTGAATTTAATCTCATCAATTTAGATCTTTTAATAGAAGTTGCACCTTCATGCTTTACCTTAAGAATGTCCCAAACTTCTTTAGCCACTTTGCATCTTGAAATATGTCCAAAGTTATTTAAATCCGCAACAGCAAAAATCGCATTAAGAGCCTTTGAGTTCCAGTTTGAGCGCCAATATTCTTTATCAGTCCATTCCTCCTCATGTTTAGGTTCTGAATCTCCAAAAGCATTCAAGCTTGTCGGTGGTGTCTATCCTTTAAGCACACTGGTCCATGCCCTATCATCAAGAGATTTGATATACATCATCATTCTTACTTTCCAATATGAATAGTTAGGATCATCAAGAATAGGTGGTTGTTTTTCAGATCCTCCATTTCATACAAACTCCATGCCTCTAGATCAACGTGATCTTTCTTCACTTGTATGTCAGTGAACCTACTCTGATACCAATTGTCAAATTTGGAAGTATGAAGTTATGTGTAATATGACAGTAAACTGTAATATAAAATGGCACATGAGGATTTTACGTGGTTCAGTTATAAATCCTACATCTACGAATAGCTTAGAGCTACAATTCACTAAGTTCTTGTTTGTATAATCTTTAGGATCGTTTACAGTGCCGACTCACTCTCACACAATGACCTAATCTTTGTAAGACAAAATTCTGTCAAGATCTTTGACTCTAGTGACAATGTCCATTCACTGTTTCTGATCGACAACTTAACAACACATTATTAAGTAAAATATAACCACGATATCTGATACTGAATTACATAACCACTTAATTGTTCTTTCATCGATTAGTTTACAAGATTGAATGGCCAATTCTCCTTCGTACCCTTGATTCGATTGTTTTCCAAGAATGTTGAGCCAGGTATGTAAGCCATGTATCTGGGAGGAACTTAAAAGAAGGGCTTTCACAAGTTCTCTCAAGTGTATACTAACTCAATCAGACCTAATCAAAATTCATGCACAATCACAACCTCTCATACATGAATAAAACACTCATAATACAAAATCAAAGAACTATTCCAATTTTGCGTTGAAGCTGTTCTCTAATAATTCTTGAAATGCTGTAGCATACACACATATATAAGTTATGTAAAATAACGTTATATATAGTGTGATACCCGATTGTGTTATCTCTCCAAAATCCTGTAAAATCTTAATCAAACTTAATTAGGATAAAGAACAATACTTTAGGAAGTGATATAAATAACTCCTAAATAGAATATGATACAAATAAATATACTCCCAATTCAACTAGGATACATCAATAATGTCCTAATTTAAAGAGATATTCAATATATATCAAATACTTCCTAAAATAAATTTTCAAAAATAATAAATAAGAAATAATATAACACAATGTTTTTAACATAAGTTGGTCCAAAATTCTCATGTACATAACACATACAACAATGTCATACGAATATATATATATATATATATATATATATATATATATATATATATATATATATATATGTATGTATGTATGTATGTATGTATTATGCTGTAATAAAATATAAGTCTACATATCAAATTATTCATTGCAATGTTTGATTAATATAATAAAGTTATTCTAAAAACACAATACCACACCACATTAAGGACTTTTATACAATTTCAATATCCGTTGTATGGTACAACAGTTGTATACCAGTAACTAGAATTCTTCACCACCAAGTTACTGAGATTTGCTTGGGTCCAGCTACTATACCACAGAGCAAAAATCAAAATTGTATAAAGTCGTAAATGAGTGTTTACGACTTCTATTTACTCGTTTTCGACTTTTATAAACTCATTAAGGACTTTTATACAATTTCAATATCCGTTGTATGGTACAACAGTTGTATGCCACCCCAAGTTACCATCACATTACTTGAACTTGTGCAGCTCAGACTGAAAACGAGGACTTGGATCCAACCACTGACGGAGTTCATGTGCTTTAAGCCACTGTTTAAAGATTTCTTTCACTGCTTTTCCAGGATGTGTTAATAGTTGGCATTTGACGAGAACTGGAGTACCACTAGTGTCATTAATGGTCAGATCTGCCGAAGGCAGCAGATGCAAGGTCTCTGAATCATTCCCAAGCACACCAGAGATCTTACTCCCGATAGAAATTTGAGTTGCACGTCTCATAATCCTGTCACCTACATATCCACTTTCCTGCATCCGCCTCCTGTGCTCAAAATAACGAACATATCCACAAGAAATAGGGTCAGCTGTGTTCACAAAAACCTTGGGGATCCATTCAGATAATTTAGAAAATGAGTCATCTTTCTTCTTATCAGCAACAGAAATCACTGTTCTGAAAACACTGCCTAAGACGCGAATCCCATGCGTCCAGTTTGGATTACCAGAAAGGTGATCAATGGGCAGTGATGGAAATGGGGGATTAAACAGGTAAGTTTCAATAGGATAACCCTTCTTGGCCATGTTCTTCCCTGTAAGCAATGCAAGAGCTGATCCCAGAGAATGTCCAGCTACGAGAACATTATTTGCTCCTTCACGAGAAACTAAATCTTGAACAGCCTGCATTGCATGCTGACTTCGGGAACTCCAATGAAGTTTGCTAAGCATGCACTTGGCATCCAGATATAAATCTGTCAACATACTACCCGTTTTCAGAATTGTGCCACGGAAGGCAACAACGTATTTTGGGCCACTATAGCGTGAAGCAGATAAATTGGATTCGTAAATGGCACCAAAGATGGACTGATCTTTATCATCTACAAGCTCACGACATATTCTGAAACCTAAAGTGCTCCACCAAGTGGTTGTCTTAGCTTTGCTTATCTCTCTGCGGTTCTTCTGGCGGTCATATTCTAAAGTGTACGCTCCGTTGACCAAACTTGCAATAATTATTCTTCTATGATCTGAATTTTCCCTGTAATATTAGAATATAAAAAATTACTCCTCCAAAAACTGTGTTCGGTTTATATATTTTATAAATTGAAAAAGAAGGAAGAAAAACAAACCAAGTACGAAATAAGTATAAAGCATTGAATTGATTTGCTCTTAGTTACAGTGCCTAGTACTTTTTCTGTTCTAAGATTTTTTATATTATATTTTGATTGTCAGCTTTTCGATATCATCAAGACTCAGACAAACCAACAAATCTCCTGACTAGTGCGACAAAATTGCCCATATTTTCCAAGTTTATCAATATTATGTTTATGCTCAATGTGGCCAGTTGATCAAGTAAATTCACAAGCTTCTCATATACCAATAAAAAATTAAGTATGATCTCCGAAGAGATGATCTCACCAATCAACCGAAGTGAGATGTACAGGTGCTGAAAGGCTAAAAATTTCCTTATCAGGGTCCGTTAACTCATGTATTCCCTTTTCTCTCGCCGCCATCACCTCGTGGAATCTGCATGCCACAGAAGAAAAATCTCATACAACACCAAAATTTTCGATAAAGAGTAATGTGTGCTTTCAGGGATCACCATATATTCTCTCTTAGCAAATTATACTAATTGTTTGAGATATGATCAATTAATAAACATTAATTATCATGCAGAATATATATAAAGACACGTTGAATTAAATAATAATTTGAGTTACCTTTCAAGCAAAGTTACTATTTTAAAATACTTTTACTTCATTTTACTAATTACAAAAAAGAAATTTAATATACAAACATATATATATATATATATATATATATATATATATATATATATAAATCCGGACGTCTTCATATGAACCGTTAGATAAAATTTAGTGGTTTACATTTATATAATATCTATTAATTAAAATTTATTTAACAAAAGTAATGCTATATTTATAACTAATCTACAATCAACATTTCTTACAACTTGAGTTGTCAAAATATCGCTAAATGAATAAAAAAATAAAAGTAAATAAAAAGATTAAATTCTATGACATGATAATTATCTATCCATTAATATATAATTTGGCAACCCAAATTAAAAGACAAATTGATTGTAAATAAGTTTTAAGTATAATATTACTTACTTAAAAATAATGCACAAGCTAGCATCCCTTAATTAAAATTGTCTTCGGCAGTACAGAGTGCCTAAAATAAAATGAAAATTATTAAAATTTAAATCTCTCTCTTTCCTTTTCCATCCCTTCTCTTCTCCGGACATCCAGACCCAAGAGCCATATATGTAAGAAAAAAATTTGGGAAATAAAAACTTGCAAGGAAAAAGGATTTGAAGTTCCATTTAGTTACATACTTAATTATCGAGAGTTGAACATTGGAGCCTTGTGATAATCTCTTCAGTTAACCTCGTAAGCTTGTAGTGATCAGTCTCATTGCATGTCTTTGATGGGTTATATGAATATAACTTTAGCTTCTCTTCCACAGGTAGCTTGAAGAACTCATGAAACACTTCTAAGGCACTTTCTCCACTGCTTCCAAACTCACTCTATGATTCTACAAATATCAATAAGCGTATGCATCAACATTTAATCAAATCATCTCGCAAACAGCTGAGAAACAAACAGATTGAATAAATAAAATACGGGGAAAAGGCCATATAAAACTGGAAAGCATCATCAAATTGTTGTATATGCAAAACCTTTTTTTTTTTTGGTTCTTCTTCTTCTTCTTAAGCTAAGTTTTTCAGGAAGATGCTTACTCGCCCACAAAACTAACCCATATACATACTATAAGCCATTTTTCATGGATCCTCAACTTTTAGCCTATTACCAAAGTCTCTCACTTGTTTCTAAAATTTATAATTATCAGAGAACTTTTTGAAAACTAAGGGTTACAATTTTATTTGACGAATTATATTTGTGTAGTATCAAACAACAGTTGATTAATGAAATATACACCAACACATATATTACTCATTTATTAATTATGTGCGTCAATAATTGAAAAATAACTACATAATTAATTAAATTAAAAACACAATCGACGCAGCCGTCTAAATAGGAAATGAAAGCAACAAATAATTAAAAACTGAAACTTTCAACAGAGAAATCCAGTTGACTTGATCAACTAAGAAATTTAAAGACCTGAGGTTCCACCAAGTCTAGCGGAAGAAGATCGAAGAACCTTTAGTTTTGGAAACAACCAAGGAACATCAATCTTGCCCTGCAGAAATGAAGAGTCACCATCATCGTCGACGTCATGGTCATGAAGAGTAGAACATGTTGTGGTGCTTGAAGAAAACAAGCGAAGAAGAGTAGTAGGTAAACGAAATCAGTGAAAGCAAGAAGAAGGGTTAAGTGTAGAAGCAGAGGGGTTATCGGGTTCACACAAGGCGAAAGGAAGCCATGTTTTTCCAAGCTTCAGTGACGACTAAGACTGCAATGGCGCGTAGACTTTTCCTATGCTATCAAACCTTCTTGGCTTTTGTAATAAATCTCTTTTTGTTTGGTTGGTGGCTTAATAGCATAGGATTTTGGGAAGAAGGAAAAAGTTCTGCTGCTTATGGAGAGAGAGACCACGGGGAGAATCTGCTATTAACTAGAGGAAGAGTGTGTTAGTGTTTATTAATTACTCTCACACAAGGTGGGTTAGTAAAGGAGTCGGTGGCGTGATGGTGGCTTTCCACCTTAAAAACAAAGGGTCATTTGTGTAATTTTATCATGATAACCATGAAGTGGATTGAGTATTAGAAGCACGGATAAAATATAATTAAAGTCAACCTTAGCTCAATAACTATATATATTTCTATTATTATACTTATCGAGTAAAGACTTACTGGTGTATAATAGGATCATAACCGATGGATATTAGAATATTCATTTCGTTATTTTGTATATAAATTAAATTAAATAGGATAAGTATGACTGAAAAGATATTCGGTATAGATCATATGGAAACACAACACTAAAATTTAACTAGTTGAACCTTTTTTAACAAACATAAAGAAAAATATTAATTAGTGTACCGTGTCAAACACGATCATTTCCTTAGACTACTAAAGTCATGATATAATAAATGCATGCATAAACATGTAAGAAGATACTAACAAGTCTCATATGGTACGACAATTAATTTGTTACTCCTGACAATTATCCATTTGAATTCAAATATCGTATCTTTCTAAGACACGTTTAATTTCTTCTCTTTCAACTATTAATTTGTAATACGGCTCTTGCATGTGTCGACATGTTAATATATATAATAACCTATTTCTTCAAATTTTTAAGCCGAAAACCTTTGTGATTCTCATTTGAAATCCATTCCCCATGCATTTGCATGCCACAATAATTTTTTCACCTCGCTTTTGAGTGAACGTGAAATGCCACGGAGACAATTATGCTTAGCTTTCCAACGATGGTAATGCTTAAAATCCTTGGCCACATGTATCAAAAGAGGAAAGAGAAAATTTATTTGTATAAATTTATATATTGCAGATTTATAAACATATCTCTATTCTATTTAAGAGAGGTCCACTGATGTTATGTTACATGTCTTGACTATTTAGTTAGATTTTTTATTTGTTTTATTTGAATAAGTCGAGTACAGAATGAGTCTAATAAGAAATCTTGTCAGCCTAGTCTATAGGAGACAATAGGTCTATACCTACTTCTGATTTTGTTTCCTGATTTTTCTTTTGAATGTTGCTTGTAGTGTATATAAATATTAGATAAATAAAGGAGAAGGGATATGTCTCTCTACTCATTAAAACACAAGATATTATTTCTTTGTTTGGAGGTGCAGGCCCCCCGAATGATCCTAGAAATAACTCTGCTATTATTAGTTTTTCTTAGACAAGTTCAAGATAGGCAGAACTGCCAAACCTTCTTCTAGCTCAGTTGTACCAAAGTGGTATCAGAGCCTGGCAATGGATAAAAGGGTGGAGGATTCAGAGAAAGCTATACAATCTGTCACTAGCCAAGGAGAGCTTCTAAAGAAGTTGACAGAATCTTTGGACAAACTCAGCATCAGAATGGAAGAAATAGCAAGCAAAACTGATGATTTTGCTTGGAGCTCAACAAAATAAAAGCATACAATTGAGGAAGTAGATTCTTCAAAGCCAAGATAGACACTAACATCAAGTGGTCAACCGAATTTTGAAGAAAGTAATACGAACCAGTCCACTAATATGCTTATGGTGATAATCAAGCAAATAATCGTGTTCTACTTGCTTCATTCCACTTGGATGGTGATGCCCACCTATGGTATCAGGTATGGCAGGAAGAAGTTACAACAACCTCATGGGAAGAATTTAAAGAAAGCATGAATTCAAGATTTGGGCCAAGCCAATATCTTGATTACTTTGGTGAGCTTACTCGATTGCAACAAACAGGCTCTGTCCTCAACTACCAGGAGTAATTTGAAAAGCTGTTGGCTAAGACTGGAGCACTAGAACAAGCACACCAAGTTCGTTGCTTCGTGGGAGGGCTTAAAGACACCATTCGTACAGATGTCAAAGCAAATAAGCCTCTTACCTCATCAAATGCAATTGGATTAGCTTGGCCATATGAAGCACGAGACCTCCACCAATGCAAACCTCATCAGTTGACTCCATGACTTGTAGCGCCCCGACGCTTCACTTCTAATGCCACTCCCATCAAGAAGATGACCATAGAAGAATTGAATCAACGTAGACGAAAGGGCTTATGTTTCAAGTGTAATGAGAAGTTTGGTCCCGGCCATGTGTGTAAGAAACTTTTCCTAATACAAGCTACTTTGAAAGCTAGTGATGGTGACATGGCAATGGAAGATGATGGAATCTCAGAAGCTCAACTATTGGGAATTTCATTACATGCTATTGCGGGATTACGCACTCCTAAAACGATGAGAGTGAATGGTCGCTTGGTTAATCATCCTGTTATGACACTTATTGACTCTAGGAGCAACCACAATTTCGTTAATGAGCAATTAGCAAGGAAAATTGGGCTTCAATCTAAACCCAAGGGCATTTAGAGGTAATGGTGGCCTTGGACGCAAAGCTCATGAGTCCTGGGAAATGTAGCCAAACAGTACAAGGCAATTCAATTTTGGTTGATTTTTACTTATTTCCAATGGAGGGTTATGACGTAGTTCTAAGCGCTTAATGGCTAAGCATACTAGGACCTATTAAATGGGATTTCTCTCAATCAACCATGGCATTTGAATTGGATGGCAAAACAATTTTGTTGCACAGTCTGAAAAATACTGACAATCAAGTGATCAATTGTCAAGAGCTGCAATGTGCAAGTAGAAAGAAAAAGGACATAGTATTCCAAGTACTGCCCATAACAGAATCCCCATCTTACAAGCCACCAGTACAACCAGAAGTGGAAAAGATTCTTCAAGAATATGTCGAAGTCTTGACTAAACCACAAATACTACCTCTTACCCGTTCATGTGATCACAAAATACCGATCCAATCGGGGTATGGCCCCACATCAGTAAAGCCCTATCGTTATCCTCATTTGCAGAAAGCAGAGATAAAAAAATTGGTGGTCAAAATGATAGATTTCGAGATCATTCGAGCCAATAATAGCCCATATTCGTCACCAGTTATCTTGATGAAGAAACTAGATGGGTCTTGGAGATTTTGCGTCGACTACAGAGCTCAAATTTTTTTCAAAATTAGACCTACGATCGGGATACCACCAAGTTCGCAAGCATCCTTATGATGTAGAAAAAACTGCTTTCAAAACTCACCATGGCCACCACGAACTCCTAGTATTTCCTTTCGGTCTTACTAATGCCCTATCCACTTTCCAAGCACTTATGAATGAGGTGTTCCAAGAGTAATTGCAAAAATTTGTCTTCATTTTCTTTAATGATATATTAATATATAGTAAATCTTAGGAGAAGCATATAAAACATTTAGATGTTGTGTTCTCAATCCTACGAAAACAAGGGTTGTATGAAATTGGAAAAATGTCACTTTAGGTAGTAGGAAGTTAAATACCTAGGCCATCTAATACCTAGTGTAGGAGTAGCAGTCAACCTTGAGAAGAATGAAGCACTGCACATCTGGCCAAAACACCAATCTCAGAAGGCATTACGAGGTTTCTTGGGACTTACTGGTTACTAGTGCAAATTTATCCAAGCATATGGTAAACTTGCTAGCCCACTTACAAAGTTATTGAAGAAGGAATCTTTCAGTTGGGATGATACAACAGAGATGGCTTTTTGCAAATTGAAAGACGCCATGACGCGAGCTCCGGTAATTGCTCTACCAAATTTTTCAAAAGAATTCATTATAGAGTGTGATGCCTTTAGATCCAGAGTAAGAGCTGTACTGATGCAAGAGAGACCAATCACTTTCTTCAGCCATTAGCTCCAAGGAAAGCACCTGCTCCTTTCAACTTATGAAAATGAGATTTTAGCTTTAGTCTTAGCTATTCAAAAGTGGCGCCCCTATTTGTTAGGAAGGAGATTTGTTGTGCGTACTGACCGCAAAAATTTGAAGCACTTATGGACACAATGTATCACTACAGTGGCCCAAAAAAGATGGTTGTACAAGTTAATGGGTTTTGATTTTGTTGTTGAATATAAAAGTGGAAGGGAAAATAGAGTGGCAGATGCTCTTTCAAAAAAGTGTGGGAAGACAAAAGTTGGACTCTATACAATTTCTTAACCAGTGCCAAAATGGAGTCATGCCATCAAGAAGGAAATTCAAACAAGTGAAGAATTACAAGGGTTGGTACAAAAAGTCAAAGATGGGGAAGTTATGGGACCATGGAAGTATCAAGATGAAATTCTGCTTTTTAAAGACAAAATATATTTAGCTACTAATTCGACCTTGATTCCCACCATTGTTGATCAATTTCACGGAAGTACCCATGAAGGCTTCATCAAAACGCTACAAAGAATTCAAGCCAATTTTTATTGGCCAGGAATAAGGCAGCAAATTAAGAGCTTTATCAAGAAATGTGATATTTGTCAAAGACACAAAGTTGAACAATTAACACCTGCTGGCCTCCTACAGCCTCTGTCTATACCAAAGCTAATTTGGTAAGATATTTCCATGGATTTCATTGACGGATTGCCACCTTCTAATGGTAAAAGCACTATCTTTGTTATTGTTGATAGACTCTTAAAATATGGTCATTTTATCACTATTTCTCATCCTTACACTGCTCGTAGAGTTGCAAGAATATTTTCTGATGATATATTCAGGTTACATGGGCTGCCCCAATCCATCATATGTGACAGAGACTCCACTTTTACAAGCTTGTTTTGGCAAGAGTTATTTCGACTCAGTGGAACAACTTTCAACTTCAATTCTAGCTATCATCCGAAAACTGACGGTCAGTCGGAAGTCGTGAATAGAACTCTTGAAATGAATTTGCAATGTTTTACTAGTTCACAACCAAAGATTTGGACTAGGTGCTGACTTGTTACGTGTCTTGACTAATTAGTTCGATTTTTTATTTGTTCTATTTGAATAAGTCAAGTAAAGAATGAGTCTAACAAGGAATCTTGTAAGTCTAGTCTATAGGAGGCAATAGGCCTGTACGTACTTCTAATTTTGTTTCTTGATTTTTCTTTTGAACGTTACTTGTAGTGCGGAATGCTGGTACTTTTATGTGTATATAAATATTAGATGAATAAAGCAAGAAGGAGGTGCAGGGCTCCCTCGAATGATCCTGGAAATAACTCTATCATTATTAGTTTTTCTTAGACAAGTTCAAGATAGGCAGAACTATCAAACCTTCTTCTAGCTCGGCTATACCATGTTATTAGGGTAAAAGTATTCTGTTTAATTAATATATATATATATATATATATATTGGATTTAATAATTTTTGTAGTGAAAAACACATCTTTGATGGTTTTATAATTT
This sequence comes from Boswellia sacra, assembly GCA_013180625.2. Lineage (NCBI taxonomy): Eukaryota > Viridiplantae > Streptophyta > Magnoliopsida > Sapindales > Burseraceae > Boswellia > Boswellia sacra. Next base: position 133,910 of record SNVD02009889.1, read on the forward strand.
TAATAATGAACATATATGATTTTTTAAGACCTAAATATGCAACTTTAAGATATATCTTTAAACCATTTAAATAAAAAAAAAGAAGGTCGATTTGTAAAATTAGATATGGTCGATTTGTAAAATTAGATATTATAAAAAAATGAAAATGAAATAAAGAAAGTGAAAAAATGACGAAATCGAATATGAGATGTAGTACGTGTGTGTCTATATATACATATATAGAAGTTATTTCGGCTCAATGAACCGTAAATTTTTAAAAGGTTTTTGAAAATGAGAAAAAATATTATTTAAACAAAAAGTTTAAAAATTGTTCGCGAGTGGCAGTGGTCCAAGTTGTAACTAGAGAGAACCACACACAATAACCTCATGCTGAAGTTGTAACTCAACTCCTATGCCTCTTTGTCTCTGTGCTTCTTCAATCGATATGCGAGTCCACTTTATTTGTTTGTTTAGGCAGCCTATGATTACTTAATTGCATGTTGGCTTTTATTTACGTGAAAAACAAAGAGTTGCGTTTCAATTCAACAATAAAATTTTTTGTTTCTGTTTAGAGTTGTTAAAATATGTTCTTAGTTGCTTACTTGCTTAACGTTTTCGCTCGATTCAAATTACATGTTGACTTCTATAGGGAAGAAAAACAATAATAACTAATTAATTTAAGGTTTAATTGTTTTTTGGTCGAAAAGTCTACGCCCCTTTGCTTCCACCATTCACCATTTGTGCTTATTGTAAGTTTGTAACTTCTTAGCAATTAAATTTAAAAATAAGAAGCATAAAAGTTTTGATAAAATTGCAAGAATTGTCTTTGAAATTGTTTCTAATTTACTAAGTTTTTATATATATTTATAATGTAATTATTCCTTTATTCTGAAATTATTAAAAAAAATAGATTTGTGGACATTAATAAAAATTCACCAAATCAATTAGATTTGAAAATTTTGAGGGTATGTCTTTACAATTTCATGAAACCTTTTTTGCGGTTTATCTTTTGAGAAACTATAGGATTTTGCTTGGGTCCAGCTGCTATATGAGTACAGCATATTTCAAATTTGTATAAAATTCGTAAATAGATGTAAAAAAATTGTAAATGAGTAAATAAAAGTTGAAAAGTCTTAAATGAGAAATGAAAGTTATATAAAAGTTTTACGACTTTTATATATTTATTTACGATTTTTGTACAATTTTAAATCTACTATATACGTATAACAACTCTACTATAGCATAACTCAAAACTTTCGAAACTATAAGGTAGGTAGTTAAACTTATCCTAATAATAATAATAATAGCAATGATAAACATGTATTATTATTATTATTATTATTATTATTATTATTATTATTATTATTATATCAAATCCCCATATCAAAACAGTTAAATAGTATGTAAATTGTGTCAATAAAAATAATATTCATCAATTTCTTTTTTTTAAAAAATAAAGTTCATCAACTTAAAATTTATCACTTTTTATGAAAAATTTTGGATACATTTCATAAATGGTACCCTTATAATCGGTTTAAATAAATATGATAATGCCCAATTATGTTATATTCAAGCTAAGTCAAGTGAATAGATATCAATTTATCCTCTTTTTTTTTTTGGTACAATCTTAAAAGGTAAGGTTATACTTGGTTCAATCATTAATCAAAATGTTCTTATTTTTAACTCGTTTTCTACCAATTTTAATTTTATTAATTGTTTTCAATATTATCAGTTATTTGATCATAAAATTATATGGAGTTGTTAAATTATCCCAAAATTTTCATAAATATCTCTTCCTCTGTCAACATAAAAAATAATCTGATGGCTTTCAAAAGACCAGGCCTCAAGCAGTGTCGAAACCAGAAAACTTGGCTGACTTAAGATTTTACTTAACGGATTTTATGATACCATATATAAATTCCAATTTTTATATTATAGATTTAACAGCATCTATTAGTACTAGGGGGATTTAGGCCTGTTGCTATATATATATATAGAGAGAGAGAGAGAGAGATACATGGTGTAATAATATATAAGTCTACATTTCAGAATTATTCATTGCAATGTTATTCTTAAAAACCCCACACCACACCACATTATTTGGCAGCCTTCCAAATCTATATATTACAATAGTTACCATTATAAAAATTTAAGCACAAAGAGAATATAATATATTCGGTGTTGGTAACTAGAATTCTTCACCACCAAGTTACCAACACATTACTTGAACTTGTGCAGCTCTGTCTGGAAATGAAAACTTGGATCCCACCACTGGTCGATTTTATGTGCTTTAAGACTCTGTTCACCAATTTCTAGTAGTTTATTTCCAGACTGTTTGAATAGGTGTCCTTCGACAAGAACTGGAGTACTCTTATTAATGGTCAGATATGCCGAAGGCAGCAGATGGAAGGTCTCTGAATCATTCCCAAGCACACCAGAAATCTTACTCCCCATAGAAATTTGTGCTGCAAGTCTCTCAATCGTTGCACCTACAGCTCCACTAGCCAGCATCCGCCTCCTATGCTCAAAATAACCAACATATCCGCAAGAAAAAGCGTCAGCTGGGTTCACAAAAACCTTTGGGACCCATTCAGCTAATTTAGAAAATGAGTCATCTGTCCTCTTATCAGCAATAGAAATCCCTGCTTTGATAACACCGCTTACAACGCGAATCCCATGCGTCAAGTCTGGATCATCAATAAGATGATCAATGGGTAGTGATGGAAATGGGGAATTAAACAGGTAAGTTTCAATACGAAAACCCTTCTTGGTCATGTTCTTCCCTGTAAGCAATGCAAGAGCTGCTCCCAGAGAATGTCCAGCTACCAAAACATTACTTGCTCCTTCTCGATAAACTATATCTTGAACAGCCTGCATTGCACGCTGACTTCGGGAAGTCTGATGAAGTTCGCTAAGAATGCACTTGACATCCAGATATAAATCTCTCAATATGGTACCTGTTTTCAGAATTGTGCCCCGGAAGGCAATAACATATTTTGGGGCATTACAGCGTGAAGCAGATAAATTGAATTCGTAAATGGCACCAAAGATGGACTTGTCAACATCTTCGAGCTCACGACATAATCTGAAATGGAAAGTGCTCCACCAAGGGGGAGCCTTGGCTTTGCCGATCTCTCGGCGTTTCTTCTGGCGGTCATATTCTAAAGTGTACACTCCGTTAACCAAACTTGCAATAATTATTCTTCTGTGATCTGGATTTTTCCTGTAATAGTAGAATATAAAGAATCCAAAAACTGTGTTCGGTTTATATATATATATATATATATATATATATATATATATTATAAATTGCGAAAGAAGGAAGAAAAACAAAGTACCAAAAGAGTATCAAGCTTTGAATTGATTTGCTCTTAATTGCAGCTTTTTCTGTTATTAGATTTTTTATATTATATTTAGATTGTCAGCTTTTGGATATCAAGACTCAGACAAACCAACCAATCTCCTGACTAGTGCGACAAAATTACCCATATTAGTATTATCCAAGTTTATAAATTTTATATTTATCCTCAATGTGGCCAGTTTATCAAGTTACTAGCTTCTTATATGCCGATGAAAAATTAAGTATCATGATCTCCGACGAGATGATCTTACCAATCAACAGAAGTAAGATGCACAGGTCCTGAAAGGCTGAAAATTTCCTTATCAGGGTCCGTTAGCTCTTGTATTCCCTTTCCTCTCGCTGACATCACCTTATGTGGAATCTGCATGCCACAGAAGAAAAATCTCATACAACACCAAAATTTTTGGTAAAGAGTATATATTGTGCGCTTTCGGGAACATCATATATATTCTCTTAGCAAATTATACTGATTTTTTGAGATATGATCAATTAATAAACATTATCATGCAGCAAATATATATGCACTTGGTAGGGTTAATTGAGATTTTGCCTTATTTTTAACGAAAGAAAATGACTATTGATCCAATAAAATTCAACAGAGAAAGTAATGTACTCATAAACAATTAAGCGTAATTAATATATAAGAACATTTATTTATTTAGATATGGTTAAGGCATGTTGAATCAACTAATAATTTGAGTTACTTTTCACAAGCAAATTAAGTTTCTATTTTAAAAAAACTTTTACTTCATTTTACTAACTATAAAAAAATTTAAATATCCCATACACATTTGAAATATTAAATATGATTTTTACTTTTCTTATTTAATAATATAAAAATTATATATATATATATATAAACAAATCGAGACCTCTTCATTTGAACCGTTAGATAAATCTGTTAGTTAAGTTTATTTCATATCTATTAATTAAAACTTATTTAAAAATAATGAGTCACAAGTTAGCATTCCTTAATTAAAATTGCCTTGTGCAGAGTGCCTAAAATAAAAGGTGAGTTACTAAATTAAAATCTCTCTTTCCTTTTCTATCCCTTCTCTTCTCTAGACGTCCGCAACTAAGAACCCCACACACACACATATATATAGGAAAAAAAATTTGAAAAAGAAAAACATGAAAGAAAAAAGATTTGAAGTCCATTTAGGTACATACTTAAATATTGAGAAGTTAACAATGGAGTCTTGAGATATAGTCCCTTCAGTTAACTTGTAACCTTGTCGTGATCAGTCTAATTGCATGTCTTTGATGGGTTATATGAATGTAACTTTAGCTTCTCTTCCACAGGTAGCTTGAAGAACTCACGAACGCCTTCTAAGGCACTTTCTCCACTGCTTCCAAACTCACTCTGTAAATCTACAATTATGAATAAGCATGTATGTATCAGCAATTAATCAAATCAACTGACCACAGCTGAGAAAGAAAGAGATTGAATAAATAAATTAAAACACCTGATAAAAGCCATGCAAACGCTGGCAAGCATCATCAATTCTTGGATACACAATTTTTTTTTTTTTTTTTGGGGTTCTTCTGATTAAGCTAAGTAGCTTTCCAGGAAGAGGCACGCTTACTCGCCCACTAAACTTTACCTATATATACACTGTAACTCATTTTTCATGGATCCTCAACTTTTGGCCTATTTTTCAAAGTCTCTCACATGTTTCTAAAATTTAAAATTATAAGAAAACTATTTGTAAATGATAAGATTTACAATTTTATTTGACGAATAATGTTTGTGTAGTATCAAACAACAATTGATTAATGAAATATCGACTAACCCATCTATTACTCATTTATTAATTATGCGTCAATAATTGAAATATAACTACATAATTAATTATATTAAAACCACAATTATTGCCCCCTTAGTTCATTTATATACACTTGAACATAATTAACTCTCTTTTACACTAAAACAAGCTTGACCGTTTTAATTTGTTTGTTCATAATTAGCATGTTTAACACTTTATTTAGTATGCCTATTTAAATTATAAAATTTAAGTTAAAATATCCAATTTTAATTAAAAAGTATAACAAAACAAAACATCATTAATCATCTTTAAAAAAATAATTAAAATCATTTTTATTTTTTATTTCATTTAATAGTAAATATTAATTTCGTAATATGAGTAATCATATCATTCAATGGATAAACAAGTTAGCATGATGTATCTAATTATTTGTTTCACTAAATGGATTAGTGGCTTTAAAATTCTTAAATCAAACCAAATGTTAACATAAGCCCGTAAATAATTAAAGTGAACCTTAATAACTTGTGTATTATGTATGTTCGTATCATATTATTGACTTGTGTCACAAATTGGCACTCCTATTGTTGTCAATTCCAGTTTATCAAAGTTAACCACCGAAAAGTTCTGTGACGATTCTCAACAATGTTGGAGAATTGGTGATCATTACCAACATAAGATTTTGTGATGATTTTTAAAAATGTCCAGGGGAAACCTCTGATTGGATCATTACTACTCTTAATGGAAAAATTTTCTATATTACTTACTATGTATTGCATGTTAAAATCCAAAGCTTAACGACGTAAGATTTAACAAGTTAACATAAGTTAATATAATTTTTTAACTTTAAATCTTAACTATTGAATTAAATAACAAGTATATTGTTGAAGATTTAAATTAAAATAACCAAGATATGGATGTGGTAAGATTAGGGTCTCAGAATTTTATATTGCTTTGTTAGAAAAACCATAGCGAGGCTTTTGAATGAGGTAAGGATGAGGAGGGTTTGAGAATCTCACAAAGTAGTAGGTTTTAAGATGATTTAAAAAAGCAAAACCAAATGTGTGTACATCCTGTAAGTATTGAGAATTATTCTAGCTTTTGAACAGAGGTGAAACATCATAAAATGCTGGCGCAATCATTGACCAAGTGAGGAGTTTATGCTTGCGGTCCTTGACCATGTGAGGTGTTTATGCTTGCAATCCTTGATGAAAACACGTGAGTTGAAAGGCCACAAAATGCTAGCGATCCTTGATCGATAAGTGATCAGGTGATGAAATTCCAAACAAAGAGAATTATGCTTAGCTTTTGAGCAGTGGCAGCTGTGGCAGTCGCACGTTAGGTAACATGCAACAAAATGCTTGAAATCCTTGATCAGGTATCGAAAGAGAACGACAGAAAAAGATTACAATCCTCGACCACAAATCAAGAGAAAGAGAGAGAATACTAAAGAAAAGAGAAAATTTCTTTCAAAATTTGAAACTTTTATCAATATGGATTAATGGAAGAGTAATGATACACATCAAATATATCCCAAATTTTAGAGTCTAAATGATGTGTATCTAAATAATTCTTATCAATTGGATATTGTGATATTATAATAAGTAATGTAATAAGTTTAAATTTTTGTCATATCTTTTGAAATGGATGAATTGAGATAAATTCCGATAATTGTATCACTACTTTCTATAGAAATATTTCTATTATCATAATTATCAATTAAAGACCCATTGATATATAATAGGGTCATAACCAGTGAATTTTAAATTATGAGATAATTTCGTTATTTTGCATATAAATTAAATAGGATAAGTATTACCGAAAATACATTCGATGTAGATATGAAAACATAGAAAGTTAAACATTAAATTTAATTTTTAACAAACATAAAGAAAAATAATATTACTGTCAAACACTATCATTTCCTTAGACTATTATATTTATGTTAAGAGTAAATGCATGCATAAATATGTAAGAAGTTAATAACAAGTCTCATATGATACGACAATTAATTTGTAACTCTGACAATTATCAATTTGAATTCTAACATCATATCTTTGAAAGTAACGTTTAATTTGTTCTCTTTCAACATAATTTGTAATACAGCTCTTGCATGCGTCCAGTATATGTTAATATAATAAACTATTTCTTCAAATTTTGAGCCGAATACTCCTGTGATTCTCATTTAAAACCCATTTTCCACGCATTTGCCACAATAATTCTTTTTCACTTCGCTTCCAATGAACGCGAAATGCCACGAAGAGAATTATGCTTAGCTTTCCAACGGTGGTTGAGCTTGCAATCCTTGGCCACATGTATCAAAAGATAAAGAATATAAAGAAAAAAAGAAAATTTATTTAATTAAAAATTTTTATATGATAGATTTATAAACATATCTCTATTCTATTTAAGAGAGATCCATTGATATAACTAGGGCAAAAGTAATGAATTCCAAGATATCTCGGCTTTGTTTGTTTACATTTTCAAAATTATGTTTCTTAAAAACGCACATTTTCTAATACATTTAAATCAATATCAAGCACATATCATTTTTAAATTTTAAAAAGATTAAAAACCAACTACACATTTTTTTAAAATTTTGAAAACGTACGTAAACTTAAAAAATATAAACAAACACAACCGTAATGTCTTGAAGTTTTAATTTTGTGTGTGTGTGTGTGTGTGTGTGTACACGTGCGCGTGCGCACGCGTGCGTGTGTGGGTGTGTGCAGGTGTGTGTGTGTGTGTGTGTGTGTATGTGTGCGTGTGTGTGGAGACAATCCTTCTATCCTTTGGATTTTCGCATTTTAATTTTATCTAGACCTTTAATTTAGGAAAAATTAAAAAAATAGTCCAAATTAAGGCACTTTATTGATAGATGGTCTACTCCCCTAAAAATTTGATTCAGTAGACCTTTTGCCTGGTAAATTAGCTCGTTACCCTTCTTTATTAACCCTTAAGAATGCCAAAAAAAAAACGAAAATGCAACAACAATAAAAGGCAAAAAAAAAATCGTCTTCTTCATCCTTTCTCTCTCTAAAATTCCAATATCTCTCTCATCTTCTTCTCTCTTCTTCCCATATTTTTCTACACTTTTTTCCTTTTATTCATCACCAAATATCCATTTTATTAACCGAGAAAAAAATTTTGTGAAACGTCAACTGAAGTTCCAAAACGAGGAGGAAGAAAGCAGAAGAGAAACAAAGAAGGGAGTGAATTTCCAACTCCTTTCGGCAGTGAATTTCCAAAGGAAGGGAAGACAAAGAAAGAAACAAAACTAAAAACAAATAAATAAATGAACAAAAGCTTTGGGTAGTGAGCAGAGAAAGGAGAAGACAATCGGTACTGTTCTTTTATTATGAAATCTGACACTCGATGGCATGGAGAATCCGACACTCGCCAGCATAAAATCCAACACTTGATGGCATGAATCAATGCTTGATATATGGAATCTGACAAGAACCGACACTCAATATCCGACAAAAAGGCACTCGATACATAGAATCTGACTAAAACCGACACTCGATGTATGGAATCTGACAAATCAATCTTCTTTTGTCTAGCATTCTTGGGTTGTTGCTGGATGATGGAAATCAAACAAATTAGCGGTGGTTTCAATAAGAGGTTTGGGAATAGGACATGGAAAAGCATCGAATTGGTTTCGGAGATGAAAGTGATTGAATTAATTAAGTGGGTAAGTGTGGGGAGAGATCGAAGTGGGATAGTGGTTTGATTACAGTTCAAGATTTATGTTGAATGATGTTGGTTTTGAATAAGAGAATCAAACAGGATGTAATGGTGGCTAGTTTTTTTTTTTCTTATGCTTTGTGGTTGTTGTGTTTTTTTTTTTCTTCTTGCATTCTTAAAGTTTAATAGAGAATAATAATGAGATAATTTATCGGACAAAAGGTCTGTTACATCAAAATTTGATAGGAATAGACCATTTGTGAATGACATTCCTTAATTTGATCCTTTTTGTAAGTTTCCCTTAATTTTAACCCTTCAAAATGATAGGAGCCCTTCAAATTTTAAAACTATTGAACGTAAAAGCTGGACATTAAGGTTGTGTTCTTTTATGTTTTCAGTCCAACGTTTTCCATTTCCAAACTAATTCAATTCAGGGGATACATGTGCTTTTACGTTTTCAAATTTCATTTCCATAAAACTCGTATATTTTCGTTTCTACCCCTGATTTTTTCCCCAAATATATAAATAGTATCCCAAATTACCCAAATTAGGGATCATGTTTTGAGTTTCCTCTACGCCTCTCCTCTCGCCTCCTCATCTCTTCTCTCCTTCCCCGTCGGCGCCTAGGCCTTCCTCGGCCTCACCACCTCCATCCATCAACAAAACCCTCATGTTTTCCATTGCCTTCAGCGCCTTCACCAACGAGGTGATCGTGATTTCCTTCTTTTTTGCTTGTGGGTTCGTCAAGATGGGCCTTGGGGACAGGATTGCCACCTACTTCGTGAAGTGGATGGGGAAGAGTACTCTGGGTTTGTCGTAAGGGTTGACGTTCAGTGAGGCGCTTATTGCCCCGGCTATGCCGAGTACGACATAATCCCAAGCCCATGGAGTTTTCTTGCTGATTATCAAGTCGTTGTCGTAGTCGGCTGGGAGTAGACCTGAAGATTCCTCCTCGAAGAAGCTCGGGTCGTATCTGGTTCAGTCTCAGTTTCAGGTTAGTTTTGAGAATTTTGCGATTGAAGAGCAAATATGACAATTCTGTGCTACTTGAACTGTTGATCCCGATAACTGTACTGGGAAGCACTACAGTAACATTCCGTTTGTTTGTTTGAAAAATGGAAGGAATGACGAAGCCTTTGAACGTTTCAGATTTATTTATTTGTTATTATTTTTATTCGTTGAGTTAAGATTTTTTTGGTTAAATTATTAAACGGCACCGTCTCAATTCTCTCCGATTTCTTCTTTCAACTCATTCCTATCATCCAATCTCCTCTTTACTCTCTCCTTTTATTTCCATCGCTTTTTACTTCCAATACTGATTTGTTCCCTCTATAATCCCCTCAATATATTATAGTATCATATGAAACTTTTAATGGAATCGTCCCTTTTTCTTTTCAAACAAAATTTTATATTATACAATTAGAATTGTAAAATATATATATATATATAATTTCTCAAATGTCGCAATAACTATAAATACAAAGAAATTATATATTATGTTAAGCTCTTTAAACAAACTTAAAATTTTGATAAACAAATGTTAGATAAATTAATAATCTCGATAAATAAAATTTTTCAATTATAACTCGTGTCTATATATTAAATTAATAAATTTTCTAAATAATAATTTAATAATAATTTTTTTAAATCCTTTAGTACGCAATGAAAATATAAATTAATGATTACACATAATATAAATAATATATACATTCATAATATTAAGTTAATTTTTTCTTAACAATTTCTATTTCAATTATGCTTTTTTTAAAATATATATTTTATATTTTTTTTCTTTACATCTAAACTAATCCTAGCCTCATCCTTAATTTTTTGTAAAACATATACTATATTTATTATATATTTTTCGTATTGTACTAAATAATTATTTAAGGTTATAATTATTTGAATAACCTATTTTGAAAAACATTCGCTAAAACATAACTATCATTTAGATTATGATAATTATCAATCGATATATTTATTACTGTTTTAACAATCTTTTTATTAGTAGGTGATTCCTATCGTTGCATCATTTTCATTATGATAAATCAAAATGTGTTAACATAGAGAATAATTAACTTTATGAAATCTAGTAACTTTTGACCATATTGATTCATTATATTTTTATTTATAACACATATAAATCTTGATAAAAAGATATATTACAAATAATTAAAACATAAATATCTTCTTAAATTAATAATTTCTTTATCAATAAATTAACAAATTATTTATTTATTAATAAATAAATAACTTTAATAAAATAATAATTTTTTATTATTTTAGCAGGATTAATTTATTAAATTTTTTTTGTAACTCAAATTAAATTGTGCTGAGCTTTCAAAGAGGAGAAGCTGTGCTTTAAACATCGACCCAGGTCTCACTCGCTCACTCCTCACGCCTTCCTTCAACTTTAATTATTAAAAGATTAATTCGAACCCTACAACTCCTAAAAACAAAATTAGTTTATGAAAAAAAAAATCAAATTTAAAACAAAACCCAAATATTGATTAAATACATATAAATTTAACTTATTAATTTGCTAAACAACTTATAATTTTCGTATTATTTAAAAATATTGTTATACATTATCGTAGTGTATTCACTATTCAGTCGAACATAGTTTATATTACAGCCCACAACAATCTAGAATAATTTAATTGGACGTTTGATTTTGAACCCAAGTTGGATACCCAGTAAGCAGGGCTCAATAAGAGACAAAGTCACTACAAAAATATGTATATGATATTTAGAAAAGACAAGAGAGACCACTGTATTGTGGATTCTCTTCGATTTCAATGTGAGATTGCATTATAAAACACAAAACAGCACGTGAAAGTGAAATACTCTGATCTTAAAAATTATTTTAATTTTCTAAAATTATCAAGATTAATGTTAATAATTGTATTTATATCTTAAGTTATTCTTTAAAAAAAAACCTTTTTTTATCTGTTGTTTTTATTAATTTCAAGATTTGGATGAACCAACTTTCAAAACAAGAAATTGTCACCTACCGTTACAGTTGAGAATAATAATAATAATAATAATAATAATAATAACAATAACAATAACAGTTTTCAACTTTTTGAATGGTAAATTTCATGGACTCCCCTTTAGTTTAGAAAAGCAACGCTGGACCACATTTGGTTTGAGAAAGTGACACAAACCTATTAATTATTTTATACCAACTGATATTTTAGCTATTAAAGTTTACGGACACTATTAGCTTTGCTTCAATGATTTTATATTTTATGAAATTTTTAATGTTTTAAATTTTTGGAAAAAAAACATATAGTCTCTATAAAAGTTAATAAAATTACATCAATTATATATTATTAATATAAATTCTCTGTTTATTTATGAATATAAATTCTGTTTTTTATATTATATATTTTTTAATATAATTTAAATTTAAAATAATTCAAAATCAATCATATAAATCATATAAACGTATATTTTATGAAATCACAATGTAATCATAAAAAAGTTAAAATATTTGATATATTTATTCTTTTTTATGTTTATAGGATTGTTTTTATGAATTTTGATCTATTTGTTTAATGTTTTTGTTTCCCGAAAACATTGTATCAAAGAGTTGGTATCGTAAACCAAAGGGGGTTGCATGAATTTTGCCACCTCTTTGACGAAAGTTCAGAGTTTGATAGTTGAGTGTTCAGACTTGGCGCTGCATTGACCACTCAGTTTCTGGTCATTTTTCCTGGAAAATTCAACATTTTCCTGGAAATAAAAATCAAACTTTCGGATCTCTCTTAATAGGCCACCAAAAACCCTAACACTGAACGCACGGAAGATGGAGAATTCAACCCAAGAATCCCATCTCAGATCCGACAACTCCGTCACCTACGACTCCCCTTACCCCCTCTACGCCATGGCCTTCTCTTCCTTCCCCTCTCGCGGCAGCCACCACCATCAACGCATCGCCGTTGGTAGCTTCATCGAAGACTACACCAACCGAGTCGACGTCGTTTCATTCGACCCCGAAACGCTTTCTTTCAAGACCCACCCATCTCTGTCCTTTGACCACCCTTACCCGCCCACCAAGCTCATGTTCCACCCCAACGCGTCCTCCACTCTCCGCAAGTCATCCGATCTCCTCGCCTCCTCCGGCGACTTCCTTCGCCTTTGGGAAGTCCGTGACTCCTCCATTGAGCCCCTTACTCTGTTGAACAACAGCAAAAGCAGCGAATTTTGCGCCCCTTTAACTTCCTTCGACTGGAACGAGATTGAGCCCAAGAGGGTCGGAACTTCGAGCATTGATACTACGTGTACAATCTGGGATATCGAAAAGGGTGTTGTTGAAACACAGTTGATTGCTCACGATAAAGAGGTTTATGACATCTGTTGGGGTGAAGCTAGAGTTTTTGCTTCTGTTTCTGCTGATGGGTCGGTCAGAGTTTTTGATTTGAGAGACAAAGAACATTCAACGATTATTTATGAGAGTCCTCAGCCCGACACGCCATTGCTTAGATTGGCGTGGAACAAGCAGGATTTGAGGTACATGGCGACTATACTGATGGATAGTAATAAAATTGTGATCTTGGATATAAGGTCACCAACAATGCCGGTTGCGGAGTTGGAGAGGCATGTTGCCAGTGTGAATGCAATAGCATGGGCTCCTCAGAGTTGTAGGCATATATGTTCTGTTGGGGATGATACACAAGCGCTCATTTGGGAATTGCCACCGGTGGCCGGACCCAATGGAATCGATCCCATGTCTATGTACTCTGCGGGTTATGAGATTAACCAACTGCAGTGGTCTGCCGCGCAGAGTGATTGGATTGCAATTGCTTTTTCTAACAAAATGCAGCTTTTGAAAGTTTGAGGTACCATTTCTATTTTGAGCATTTGATTTTTGCTTTTAGTCTGTTAAATTCAATTATGTGTTGGTTGGATCACAATCGAAATCGATGTTTGCTTTCTTTAGCGCTGTTTTGATATGACCAGTTCATTAGTTGTAAAATTTATGCTCTTAGATACTTGAATGTGTTATCCGTATGAATTATTGAACGCTTGTTAAATTGACTCGTGTTTATTAGTTAATTACTGAAACAGCATAATTTCTTTTGAAACTGTTCTTTAGTTATTCTAAATATGACAAATGAACTTGATCTATCGGACTTAAATCACTTGTTCTTTAAAGTGGCACAATGTATGATGCATTGGAACTTTATTGTTAACTTGACTCCAATTTCTTTTGACTATTTTGATTGATGATAAAATCTTGTTCTTGCTGGCTTGAAGTAAGCCCTTTCTATCTGATCAACCTCCATTTGACCAAGCAATTTCAAGGCTTTGCTTCGTGGTTTGCTGTAATCCCCTGTAACTGTTCCTCATACTGAAGTCCGTCTGCCCTCTCATTGCCTAGGAATGTTGTATTTGAAGCCCTTCTGCCCTCATATCCTTGTAACCGTTTCTTTTTTTGTTTCTTTTGGCCTGTAGAGGTTGCACTTTGGGTCAAAGGACTTTCGAGCCTCTATGGCCTGGACAGCATGTAATTGATAGCTTGGCTTACAGTTTCAAAACTTGTATTCTTGTGATTTTACCTTTCTGATAATATTACACAATTTTGGTAAAATAAAATAATTTGGAGGCGTTAACATCTTCACATGACAGTCTTTTAACCCCATGGTAGGTGATTATGGTTAAGTCGCTACGGCTACTGAGTTCACACAACTTGTTTATCTTTCTATCATGGACGAAATAAATGTTTTTCTTTTAGCAATCTACTGGGTGTAAAATTTGCTTTCTTATTTCTGTTGCACTGTATTTTGCAGGTACCCTGGTTTGGCTTACTGAGAAAGATGTTGCACGTAGTCGCTGTAGGCTAGGATTTGTGTGTGTTTGGATAAGTAGTATAGCTGCTTATGTTCTCTATCAAATTTGGATGACTCCTACTTGATTGAGATCTGCTTTATCACACTGTCATGCAATAAATAGACACCAGATTCACCCTTTCAGTGTATAGTTTGAACCTCTGGAACCTAACTTTTGTGGAGTAGTAACTACTCTTCAGAATCTGTTCCAATGCAATGTAACTTCATGTCTTCTTTGATCCATCCCCCTCTCACTGCCTCGTTTTCCATTCCATAAATGCCCATTGTCTTCTCCTCCTCAAGTAAAACTGGTTTTGTTGGACCGTCAGTAGAATGCCAGTTACACCATATGTTTCAATGGGAGATCATTCTTGTGGCTGTGGATTGGTAACTGGTAAGTGAGATATGCGAGGTTAGCTTAGAAGTTGGAAACTGTTTACCAACTGCAATTAATTGTAGCATGAGTATTGTAGCTACTTCTACATGTTTATTGACCCGCAAAATCTTGGTATGAATTCTCAACAATTCTTTGTTTTGTGTTCACATCTCATTTGGTTCAGAGCAAAAGAATGGAACATGAATTGAAATTTGAAAAGCATATATGTATCAACCAAAAGGCTGAATAGGCAGGCTTCAATTGATAACTGATTAGTCTCATGATCTGGTTTGATTTTGGTCACACTGTTCTGCTTTAACCCAACATGTGAGCTTTACAGTCCCTTTAGTGTAATGGAGTTCTCAAAAGACTAATGGAAGATCAACTCACATACAATTCAACAGCTTTCAAGGTTAAAAATTACGTGGCAATCACAAATGTATAAGCCGTTATTTTATAGTACTTTGAATTGAATTAATAAGTAATATTTAAGTATTGAAAAGTTGATCAGTAGTTGCAACTAACCACCAAATCAAGACTTTTGAAAGTCCTTCTAGTTGCATTTTTCTTAATGATTAAACGAATAAACTAATTAATCATATTGATAACTAGAGACGGATAAAAGAAACATCGGATACTTGGTACGAATTTATTGATTTAACTTACAGATAACGACATAGAGGAATATCAGGTATCAGGGATTTCTGGATTTCATTGCATAGATAGAGAAAAACTTGTTCATATCATTTATTCATTACAAGTACTTGCATAGCAAAACTTGCGGGCGTTCAGAGATATGTATGGTAATTTACTTTCAACGTCCCCCAGGACCTCCGATTGGAGCAACATAATTATAATCCTTAGGAGGAGCTTTGCCAGGAGGTGGAGGTATAAACTGTGCCAGCTCCCTAACTGGTACACCTGAAAGAGTAAGGAAAGATGACTTATGAACACCAAAATTGGATAGTTAAAAAACATTCAAGATGGACCAAGCAAATTTAAGCTGTTGAAATCCAAATAGATAGTGAAATTGACATAGACTTACTAGTCACGCAAGGCTTTGAAGCCCCTCTCAGTTCCCTTGCCGCCACTTCAGATGTTAGAAGAAGAAAAATAACAAGAAGGAGAACCGCCCCAGCAAATAGACATTTCTTAGAGGCCATTTTCGTGGAGCTAATGTTTAGTCTAGCTTTGAAATGGTATATATGATACATTCCTGAGAACCAATGGTGGCTTGGTTTAATTTCACTCAAGTCTATATAAAAGTACTCTGAAAGCCAAGTGCAGCTTCCTTTCATTTTCTTTTCAATCAAAGTCCTCATTGCATCGTTGAATTCGGCTCTATCAGTTTATTTTATATTAGTGTTAAGTGTAAAAGTTCGCAAAATTTTCAATACCCTTCAATTTTAATAATACAAAGTCAATTGATGGCATTGATCTAGTCAAATAAAGACACGATTCTACCTATTCGCAGGTTTTCTAACGCAAAAATAAAGACAAAAAGTCTCATTTCTTTGTTTATTGTAATCAAACAATGATACAGCAATGTAAACACAACACTTTACATATGAGGCACGAGTTCCTTTCATCCGACTCAAAGTGTTAATAATAATAATAATATATATAAAATCCTGCTCATGAACCTCGAGACGAGACTTCTGTTAATTAAAAAATGCTCTATCATATTGTATTGCAATAAACAGAAACCGGATTCACTCCTTCAACGTTGTGTATTTGAACCTCTATGGAACCTATAATAGGAAATGAGTATTGGAACTTCAATGGGAGATAATTAAATGTTGTGGCTGTGGATTGGGACTCGGGAATGTTACTCAACTCAATATTAATCATAGCATGTCTTTTATATATGCTTATAGTGCTTGCAGATGAGTAATGTTACACATCTTAAATAGTATTTCAATTTTTTCATTATATATTCTCTTTTATAAAACTACTTTTCTTCCCTCTATTTTAATTACTTGGTTGTCTTGTTGCTGCATGTAGTCTATTCACTAGCAACTCAGTTGGATTTTGTCCAATAATACACAAGTCAAATTTTGATTCAATTCATGAAAATCGCTTTCAGTTTAGTTCAACCAATCAAGCTTTTAATAGTATGACATTGATTTGAAATTTGAATTATGTAAAGGAAAGATTCTTCAACGAAAACAATGCATTTTCTAGGTGGGGTTATATTTTCTGTTTATCAAATATCTTTAAAAAATAAATAATAAATGTGAACGAAA
The DNA here is from genome assembly GCA_013180625.2 of Boswellia sacra. Classification (NCBI taxonomy): domain Eukaryota; kingdom Viridiplantae; phylum Streptophyta; class Magnoliopsida; order Sapindales; family Burseraceae; genus Boswellia; species Boswellia sacra. Next base: position 151,156 of record SNVD02009889.1, read on the forward strand.
TTAATAGTACAAGAGTTGGTAAGAAAGTTCGAATTCTCCATGTTTAAACTTCAGAGAATTGAAAGAAAGACTTCAATGACTATTCTTTTTATTGTTTCATCATTGGTACAGAAAGTAAACTCAAACAAGTGGATCGTTCTTGTAAGTTTGCCTTCTACATATATTTATTTTTTTACATGTACTTCCACAAGAAGCGAACTGTTCTCGCTTAATCTTATTTTAATCATAGATGAAATTTCTAACATAATACGATTTTTTGATCAACAAGGAAGATGGTGCTTATTGATCAGCACAATATTGCTCAAAACATTAGATATATCAATAATGCTAAATATACAATCAAGTTGTACAATTTAACTCATACAACCAAACACGATATAAATTTATTGAATAAGTTGATCTAATTTTATTCATCAAATATATTTAATTTTTTATTTTTATTCATTCAGTGAATTTGTGTCATATCACATTATATGACTTATGTTGTATATCTTGATTATATACCTAATATTATTTTAGATATATTTATTGCCCGGACTCGTAGGAGCATGGTAATTGAAACAACAGGGATCATCCTGACCAATAAGCTTTCGAACACTTCCACCTGGAAAACCAAATGCAAACTTAATTATTCTGTTCAAGAATTGAACTACACCCATAACAGTTTTTTTCTTTTTTCTCTCCTTCAAAAAAGATTATCAAGGGGACGAGAATTTGAATTTTTTTTACCAATAATTATAAATTTTAACTATTTAAAATATGAAAATGAAAAGAAAAAAAAACCTTTTAGATATGATCGATGTATCATATCCTTTTTGAGTAATACTAAATTTACAACATTAATTCATACAATATGACATGGTAACCTACATAGCAAAAATTCACAGTATGAGAAAAAAAAAATGGATGAGAGAAGTTACATCTTTAATAATATTTTGTTACTTAGACTATCATGTTATGTTGTAAAGTTTATGTTGTATAAATGTTGTAAGTCTAATATTATTGATCCTTTATATATCGGTCCATTAATTATGTTATATAGCATAAATCTTCTTTTTTATCAAACAATTATGATGGATTTGTTCAAAATGAATATGTGAAATCAGATTTTAATTAATAACAATAATAATAATGCATGTCTATCCTACTTTGTAAAAAAATAAAAAATAAAAATTCCGAAAAATGAGTAAATGATCTACTTACCAAGTTTCCTGGCTGCCACTTCCGATGTCAGGAAAGAAGCACGGCAAGGAGGAAAACCACCCAAGCACTTGAGCAATTCTTAGAGACCATGTTTCTTAAATGTTACAGACAGCCTGTCTAATGTCTATGAATTATGATACAATTTATATACTTACATTACATAGTTTATTCCTTCATATACAAGCCAAGTATAGTTTCCTTCCATTTTCCTTTTAATTCGAAGTCCAAATTTGCACCTTGTTTTTTAATTCATTTTGTATATACTTTTGCTGATTCAAACTTCTATTGTGATTATTTGACTTTAACAATTAAAATTTGAATAGTTGTATATAGCCCTATATTTTAACTCTTTTAACCCTTTATTTTATTTTTTAATTTGTTTGACAATTTCAACTGTTCAAGATAAAATGTTTAAAACTCCTAATAAAGTTATAAGTTACACAAATCATGAGTTACAAATTTTCTGCAATTGTGATGTTGAAAACAACGTAATTTTCCTTCGATAATCATGCTCATTAAGAAGATAAGTTGAGCATCGGATTATATTTTGGAGTCTTAAAGTGTCGAAAATATCCGCCACAAGAGAATGAGTGTTCGGCTATAGGACAATCGTCACAATCCTTATAACATCCGCTTAAATACTCAAGCCATATATTTCTTATTCTCTTTTATAATACATGTTTGTTTATTTTTATAATAATTTTCTCAATCATAAATTTGGAAACTTACGATTTAGTGCATTAGATATTGAGATTGTTTTGGATGCACTTGGGAGAAAGTTAAAAAGAAAAAAAATGAAATAAAGCATTCTCTAAGTGTTTATTTTATAATTTTTCTATTGTCTTTGAAAATTTTATTCTAGGCTAAAATTATTTAAAAATTTAAGAAAAAATAAAACTAGAGGTGGAAGAGTTGAAAAGTTGGGCTGAAAATGAATTCTTTGACAAATTAAATTTTTTGATCCAAATAAACATGTGATCAATAAGCAACAACAACTTCTAGTTGGATACATTTTTGGTCCATTCTTCCTCAAATTTCACCAACATAGGGACGATGGACCTAGTTTAGTCCAACAATGTACGACCCATTCATAGTTGGGCTTCATAGGTGGCCCAAAAATTAAACACTGAGCCTATGTCACTAGCTTGCGCTTGGGCCAACAAATTGATACAGCCAATATAAAGCTCTCTCTGCAATCGCGTTGAAATTTGATAATTGTGAAAGTGTAATATTACGTATACAATTAAATTATATAATTTAATTTATATAATATAATTTTATTCATCTAATAAATTTATGTTATATCAAATTATACGAGTAAAATTATATAATTCAATTGTAAGTCTAATATTGTAAAATTGAAAACCTAGTAATTTTAGAAGACAAAATTAATTTTTTGCATAGAATACCAGATAGTATGGACTCTTTACGTAATTACGGAGACATCAACTTCGTCATCTTTTAACAATCAACCATTCCTTAAAGATAAAAGATAGATGTTTGACGAATAATAATCGAGCAAACCCAACCACATTAACATGTGTATGGAAAGCACGCGTTTGTTTGTCGTTGAACTCCATAATCCACATCAACAGAGCAGAAGAGAAGACTTCTCCTAAACAAACTAAACTCACAAGTCTCGAGTTCAACTCATCACCGCCACGGAAGCTTATGCCCCACTACCCCATCTCCGTATACGTGCGGCTCAGATACAGCTATACCTTCCGGTAATACTTTTGACTACATACAACAATTCATTCAACAAAGTTATCTGATCCCAAACCAAACCCCCTCTCGATTCGTCACCTCTTGTTCCTTCATCCGCCTCCTCCTCTTTCTTCTTACAACAACTAAACTAAACTATGAACATTCAATCACTTTTTTCTATTATTACAATTCAATCTGTCATTGTTTAACTATCACTGACATGTCACCTGATCCAATTCCAAAGCCCATCATCAAGATCAAGTCACCACCTTCATCCTCCGCCTTACCCGATTTCTTCCTCACCGCCGTCTCTCTTTTCTGTCTCTTCACCTCTTCCAAACCCTGCAACAGTAACTCCTTCAAAATCCCTTTCCTTTCCTTCTCAAACCGACGTCGTTTCCTCAACTTCCCCCTCATGTCCCAGAACAACAACTCTAATCGCTTCTTCGCCACGCCCCAGTCTCTCTCCGATTGGCTCAAGCCTCGCTTGCCCTCCGACTCCTTCGCTTCATGGGGCGTCAAACCCGGCACCAAGAACATCCACAATCTCTGGCTCGAGCTTTCCGAGGGCGAGACTTGTCTAGCCGACTCCACCCCTCCGGTTCGTACAGTTAACGTCGTCACTGTTCGAATAATAGGAAAAGACAATCAAGTCCTCGTGGAATCGCATCAAGAACTATCAGACGGTAGCGTGAGGAACCGTTGTCGGCCCTTGGCTGAGAAGATGAAGGCGAATGAATCCCACGAAGACGCCGTCATTCGCGCCGTTAAAGAAGAGCTGGGCTCGATAGTTAATTTAACTGCCCCTGATAGCGACAATGGGTTGGTGCGGATTGTTCCCGGGTCGTATCAGAAGAAGGTGGAGGAACGGAATTCGTTGTCGTATCCGGGCCTGCCGGCGCGTTACGTGTTGCATTCGGTGGATGCGTTGGTGGAGGGATTGCCGGAGGGAGAGTTTTGTACTGAAGAGAGCGATGAGTATGCGGATTCGTCTTCGGCGGAGATGGCTTTGTCTGTTAAACGGCATTATTGGAAGTGGGTCAGTTCTGATTTGATTAAATCTTGATTTTTGAAAGCAAAAGTTTTGAATTTTTAAGCCAAGCTGGTATTTTTGTTGTCAATTATATTCATATTCATGGTAATAGATTAGCTTATTATTTAGTGAGTTGCAAAGGGACATTTATATCTTCAATAGTGTTTACATGGAAATGAGAGAGAGTTGAGAATTGGTTAGTGTATTTTTTTTGAGCTTATTATGAACGTGATTATTGCTTCAGTAATTCAATTATGAAGGTCTATACTTTCAGTCTCAAATTATGTAACTTACTTATTGATTGAATGAAGAAAGAATTCTTTCAAATTCTGTATGCTTGCATATATGTGTAGGCAAATTGGTTAACATTAACTTTCTTTCTTAGAATTTTGAAAATCTCTGGCTGACTACTTAAGACTCGTGTGGAAGAATTCTTTGTGTTTGAGAAAATATGAGGTAATCTTGACTAATATAATGATTTAGCTGTTTTTGGCTTCCAGTTTTCTAGTTCCAATTTTTAGCTTCAATGTTGAAAGGTGTTATTTTAGGGGAAAAGAAGCAGTAGATGAGGAGAAATCAAGCACAGAGCTGGAGTTTTGTGCTTATTATAGCTTTCTGTCAATGGTGGAGTCAGAGTACCCAAAAAATTTAAGAAAATAAAAAATAAAAACTTAAAGAAAAAGAAGAGTTGGATGTTCTTTTGGTCGAGTACAAAATTTGAGCATGTAATAATTGAGTTTAGAGGAAGTCTCTTTTGCGTGGTGAGCAGGGTACTTGTGTAGCCCATTTTTTATCAATGGGAATTATGAAATTTGTGAATGGCTTAACGCTTCAGAAGTAATATGGTATTTGCAATAGCTTCTGTTCTTTACCTGGTTTCTGGGTGAAGTTCAAAATTATAAATTTGGTGGAGAACAGGTATCTTAGGGTGCAAGTGTTCAAAAATTCCCATCTTAAACATATAATTTTTGTCAGCTTGTGCGGCAAGCTGTGGAGGTTGGAACCCTCATAAAGATTTTGGATTGTCCCAGCTTGAATTTCTTGTGTGCAGGGAGTTTCAGTTGATCATCTTTCACCCATTACACAAACTATTATCTTGTTCAGGGTTTAGAATTGCCCATCCTCAGCTAGTTATTTTGCCATGTACCCAAAGAAAAGGTGCCTTCATGATGTATTTTCTTCATGCTAATTATAGATATGGTATATATAATTTTAACTTTATGTGCCTTAAGTCCAGCTTTCTGAATTTGTTTGTTTTCTCTGTCCTTAACACAAGAAGTTGCATAGGAAGTTTCATCAAACACCCTGTCTTGAGCACCTACACTCAATTGCAATCACCATCTGTGAAAATTCTGGGCTAAAGTCTGGGCGTGTGAGAAACGCGAACTCCATCCCAACTTGCATATTAGAGTCCTTCTAAACAGTCAGCTCAAGCTTTTTTATGTTCAACAATTTCTGTAGATTTTGTGTTGGCTTGTAGAGAATATATGACAACAGTAATTTCATAATTTTGCTAGTAATTCCTTCATTATTTGTCAAAGATGGCATCTTCGGTTCCTTAGCCATCAACAGGCTACTACTGACTGCCAAGTTGTACCCAAACCATTGTTTCTTAAAGAAAGCTGAAAACAATATACTTCACTGTAATGGAAGAGTGCAATCTATCCAGTGATTAAGTGAGCAATCTATAGCAAACAGACCCTCAATATAGAGTACTTCTAAACTGGATTTTAGTCTAGGTTCGATATCATTTCTTGACTGGAGTAAACGTTGAATGACAAAGAAAACTGACTTCTCTGTAGCATAGATGGTTTTGTCAAACCATATCTATGGGGTCTTTTTATTCGAAAATTTTCAACCAAAAAGTTTCAAGATTACTTGGGAGAATATAAAGTAGTGTTTCCCTTAGCAAGAAGTAATTGGTTTTGTAGGATTTTTCACTGAATGTGGATTCTTGAGAGTTGTCATGCATCTTCCAAAAACATGGTTGAAGGAGGTCTGCGAGTCTCTGGACACAGATGCATCCTAAACAATTATCTATAAGATACATCGCCTACATGTCTTTTATGTGTCAGTTGTCTTAAATCTAAGCAATTATGTTTGATTGTATGGATAAAATCTGAAATGTGAAAAAGAATAATTTTCGTTAATGGACAAAGTTGAAAATATAAATTCTGAAACTTCAACTAAATTTTGTGAGTCCAGTGAAGTCATTTGAGAGAGAGAAGGTTTTATGTAAAGCAAGAAGAGAAACATACAAATATATAGTTCATTTTCCATGCATCTCAATCTCATATTTGGACTACATATTGTGTTAATGTTTGATATACATAATACATAAAGTTGTGCTTTTGAATACCAGAAATTGATTACTTTTATAAATTTATTACAATAAAACTTGTTGATATCAAATTTAAGTGAGCATGATGAGTGTCTCATTCATCTCATTAAAAATTAAATCTTCTCAATGTATATCTGAAACTGCATAACTTTAAGGTAAGATATACGTATCTTAAAGATAATCCTTTAAAATTTTCAGTCTTTCAGTTTACTTTCACGTTCATCTTGTGGGGGGTGGGGCATTGGGCAGGACATTAGTGGCATTTTAAGTTTTTCAAAAAGCTAAATAACTTTTGAAAATTGAGGCTCCGGATTTTTCTTTGTTTTTCTCCATAATGATTAAATTATGTTTGTCTGTTTTCTACTTCAGGATCAATTGTATATTATTTCTTAGTTACAAAATGGACGCAACACAAGCTGTCTCGTTACAATCAACTTTGCAAAGCCCTTAAATGATATAATACTTATAAATGGAATTAGCTAGAGAGCTGGCTTTTACTTTGCTCTCCCTCCATTGACAATCACCCCTTTAGTAAAAGCTAACAAAAATCTTTTTGTGATGGAGATATACAATTTGTTTATGTTTATTACGTGTGGGAGAGAGTTTATAAGTTATTATCGAACGTAACACGTTATACTTAAAGTTAAAAGATCAAAACTTATCAACTATATTAATTATTGGGATTATTTAAAGAGAAAATAATTTTACATAAGAAAATAATTTACATATGACATTTCTTCATGGACTTATGTACAAAAGGTTCAATATTTCATAAGTTTTTCATATTTGTTAGGTATGCGATCAAAATCCCACGTTAGTTAGAAGTATAAAGGATCATGAGTTTATAGGTATGGACAAATATCTTTATTGCTATGATATCTTTGGGGTAAAGTTCAAAAACAAATCCATGAGAGCTTAAACCCAAAGTAAATAATATCATACCAATATGTAGATATGACTTAGTCATGTGAAGGAAATTCTCATAATGTCGGGCAGTGTGCTCATGACGTTTCATGGATGTGTCATAACCCCAACAAAAGTCCTATATTGGCTAGAATTTCCCAACCGAAGTTCTGAGGATCATGGGTTTATAAGTATGAACAAATATTTTTATAGATACGAGGCCTTTTGCATAAAGTCCAAAAGCCAATCTATAAGAACTTAGGCCCAAAATGGATAATATCATATCAATTTGGAAATATATGTGGTCTGCAGTCCCAAAAATATTTTTAAATTCTATTTATTTATAGCTTTTGTTATATTGATTTTGAAAATAGGGGTTGGTATTGAATTGTTTTGTTGGGAAAATTTATCATTTTCATCAATTAGTAGCCTTAAGAAAAAAAAAATTTTAATTCTACTCTTTGCATTAGTTATAAGACAAGACATCTTTTAGGTTTTGGGATAATTGGTATAAACCAAGAGGTTAATTTCTTTTGATTTGTAGTAGATTCACAGTTTTCTTTTGCTACTTAACCCAAGTTTAATCTTAAGAATTAAAATACTTTTCTAGATAAGTTAAGAGGCACTAAATTACATATTTGATGATCAGCTAAAGAGTGCTAGACAAGATGTGCTTGTTAGCTCATCAATCAAAAGAAACATTAGGGTTTTGCAAAATTTTTAAATATTTCCTTTAAATTAGTTATTTTCTCATATTTTTTATTTTAGTATTGGAGTTTCACAATGAGATTGATAAAAATTCCTAGATGGACCATAAAAGATTATATTTTTGCAAATTCACTATGTTTAGTCTTAAAGTATGCCTCAATTGTTAATACCTTGAAGAAATTGCAATGCTCCACAATGACATATTCAATGATAGAAAATTAACGGGAGCAAGATTTATTGATAAAAGATCATTTAATACAATTTCAATACCATTTTTATAATAAAACTACAAAATATTTAAAGGATATTATACAATCTTTAAGATGTTAATATATGACTTTGGTGCGTACATTAAAAACTATCCGAGCATGAACATGTTATGACTATATACTCTTACAATAAAGAGTTGGGAAGAAAAATATAATTTTAATTGTGTAATTTTACATTCACAGATACATAATTGGTGGCATGATACACCTTAAAACTCTCAGCTTTTGTATAGTTGAACTTCAATAAAAGAAAGCAAAGAAAGTAAAGAATTCGCAAAAAAGATAAAGGAGAAAAGAGGTTCAATCAAGAAACCTAGCGGAAGAGAGAGGCCCCAGATATAACCTCCTTGCAAGGGCCCCTAGACCTTCCACTTTATTATGTTGTATCAACTATCAAAAGTATAATTATTGAAGCTGTGAGAGATATTGACTCTGAATTCTTATGATTCCTCAGCCTTTAAAGCAATTGATTTCCTCTATTGCTTTTACTTTTCTCCTTAGGATCTCATCATAACTCTACCCTTTTGATCCTTGATTGTTTAACTCATTAAAAAGTTCTTTTTTTGAGCTTGAAGTTAAATTTTGACATATATTATATCAAACTCAATATTTATTTTTTGTACTTATACAGAGAAACGAGCTATATTGAACAAAATTTGCGAGAATTTTGAAAAATCCCAAGTTATGTAAATCATTTGATTAACTAGTTTCCAAATCCAAGATATCCAGAACAAAAAGACCCATAAATTATATCATGAAAGCATGAGTCTTGTGAAATATTCAGCAAGCCTCACAAATAGACAAATTTGTGGGTCAGAAAAAAATGCACTAAAAAGATTTGTATTTTTGTCGGACTACGTGTTTAAGCTTTTACATGCCATAACAAAAAAGAATTGTCAATTTTCAGAGGGGAAAAAGGTCCTGAAATTTGTTCATCTTTTAACTTATTTTCCTCACATTAATCCGATCAAACCACTCATCAGTCTCTGTTATCTTGGCAAGTAAAGCAACCAATACTTGCAAAGGTGAACGATCTCTTCTTAACCTTCCACTCACAAACATTAACTTAAAGGAAAGCCACAAAACTCCCCACCTTTGCCACTCTGAAGATAACACATGCAAAGCAAAATCCAAATCAAAATGACAAAAAACAGAAAGGAAGAGATAAGAATTAAAGAGATAAACATTCAGAACAAGCTTTTTTCATTATCACTGCCTCATTTTCATAGCTTTCAACCCTTTACATATTACAAATACTTAAAGCGACAAATCATGCATGTAACAACACTATCATCATCACCAAGATGAGTAAATAAAAAAGCAAACCAATCTCTTTATGGCTACTTTGTATATTTATGTTAGTAATCATCTTAATTCAAATACTTGTAGAACACTGAGTCCCTTGCTTTGTACTTAGAGGCCCCGTTGGAAGAGTCGGTCCAAATGGCAAGATTGCAACACAATTAACATTAAATCTGTATTTGCCTGAAACCCAAGTTCCAACCTTCCAACGAAGCTTTCCATTCATCTTCACATTCAGAAGCAGCTTTCCTGCCATCTGATCACGCCCCACTTCGTAGCCAAAGGAGGGGGCAACAGGCAGGCCTGTGCCCACCAAAGATGCTGTTAAAAAATTGCTCTCTTGATGGCCCTGGTAGAAAGGAGGCAGAGAGGTGTCAGTAGTGATCTGCTGGCCTTTGTAGGCGGCGTAAACTTGTAAAACGTCGTAGTAAATGCCAACTTTTTGATTAGGGTTCTTGGAAAGTAATGTAAATTGAATAGACGAGTTGAGAAGATGGGAGCCTGAGAGGTTGAGCTGGTAGATATCAGCCTCTTTGAGGGTGAACTGAGGCTTGGAAGGGTGGAGGATAAGCCAGATTATGAGGACAAGTGTAAGTATTGAGGTGAAAAATGAAGAGAAGATACAGAAGAGCTTCTTGTAGTGCTTCTTTTCAATGTTGAATCCTTGTTTGGCACAGTGTTTTGGAGATTTTGAGTGGAATTGAGACATTTGCAGAGGGAGAGAGCGAGAGGGAGGGAGGGAGGGAGGGAGAAAGAGAGATGGTTTACGAGGCTAAGGAAGGTGAGTGATGGCAGATTAATAAAGGGAGAGAGCACTACGAAGTTGGAAACAGAAAGCGGCAATTATTTCACTCTTTCATGCTTTTGACTGGCAGCTGCTCTTGTTGATGAAATCAGGCGGCTGGTTTTGTTTCGAGATATTTACAATTATAAATTTCTCCAAATTTAAACACTTTCTAATCTATGGCTGTAATTTAATCAATATATTAAAAAAATGCATCTCAACCGTGGGATATTATAAAATAGACTAATATTCAATTAACTAATTAATTTGCAAAGTGTGTATATAACACGTTTACTGGGCAATGGTAGCACTCTTGACACAACTACAAACAAAGACAACAACCACGACCTCCTGGTGTTGAAATGATCAGCTTTAGCTTTTTGCTTGGAAGTCCGAGTTCATTGACAAGAAATTCATGTGTAAAGATAATTAATAAACTTGTTTAACTAAAGAATAATAAAAAGTCCATACTTTTACGCCTTATGCAAGTTCATGTGCATATATATACATAAAGCTTGTTTGGTCACATCGATCCTAAATGAATATTCAACTAATCCATTCTTTACGTTGATGCTTAAATTTTAATATGTTTATTTTTGTAGACTATATGGAGTTAGTGGTCTAAAAAAGAGAACTGCGAAGTTTACAAGATGTAAGATTCCATTCCCCGTATGTTTGTCCATTGTTTTCCATTTGCACATTCAAATACAACTGTTTACTAATCATGATTTGCAGAGAAATAGGTAGATTACTTTCCATGCTTTTCTTGGTCCTGTATTTGAGAAATTAATTAAAGTTGCAACCAGGTGCTTTTTTGACCATTTAATTTAAGCTGAACCACGAAAAATCATTAATCACTATTTATGTTTCCTAATAACCATAATAATAATAACAACTATTTTTCAGAATTAACCATTTAACAATATGGGATAGGAAGCTGCTGGAGATTACCAGCTGTGAGTAGAAGAATATCTCCCACTTGGAAACCCTTTTCAACATCATGAATATGCATGCATTGAAGAACCATGCGGCAGGCTTTACAAGTTTTATATATTTGCTTTACAGGAAATGTGTGTTCTCTTTGAATAATAATAATAATGAAACTTGAAACTTGAAAGGGGAGGATACTGGGATATCTTTCTCAACCAGAATCAGAGAGATGGCAATGCTTTTACAATAATTCAAAGTAAAAGTTATTATTTTCCAAAAGAGCTACCAAAATATAGCCTTTTCTTTCTTCTTGATTGTATAACTAAAAGATAGTGCAGCAGAGACCCATGGCATCTCTCTCTTTTCTTCCCTCAACTTGTTTCACCAAAAGCAAAATGATGATTAACCTCAAAATTTTATCAAATGAATTCTTACACAGATATATTTAGAATTATATTGGAAAATTGTTTTAGTTTTCTTAAACACTAATCCATCATTGCATGATGGTATATATATTTTATGATTATGGATGTCAAATAATGAATTTTATTGGACAAATATATATAGAGCCATTTATCCTGGTTTAAGGATGTAGAAATCTTGATATTCATATTTTACCTGATAAAATTGTAGAAAATGAGAGTTTCTATGTTATTGTGCGAGTCTTTTTATATAATTTCTGGAGCAGTGCAAAGAAATACTAATGTTATAATAATATAAATATATAAATATAAAGCAGATTAGCGAAAGACATGAAGAATCTATAAACCAGCTTTTTGGAAGCAACTGAGAGTCATACTCATCATTTCTTATTGGCTTTTAACGTGTCTTATCTAGCCATTACTTTTAGCCTAAGAAAATGGTTAATGGTTGTGTAGAAGCATAGCAAACCCAATTTAAATATTTATGTCGTTTTATATGAATTATAATAAATATTTTCCAACACTTTAAATCGGCTCTCGGCCATTGGATGTGTGCCATCTGTCCTGCTTAATTGTTGATGTTAGATCTTCTGTTTATGAACGTAATCTTTGATAAGGTTATGGGGCCATCATAAATAATTAGGGTTTGCAAGAGCAGGAATAATTATTGTAGTTCACGGCTGCCGTAAGATGTATACAGCTGATTCAGTTTTTCAATTTCATATATAATTTAAGTTATGGGATCAATACTTTAGTGTTGGCTATAAATTTTTTTTTTTTTTTAAGATGAATTCTTGTCTTTCACCTAGCAAATTTTGTATGTTGAACTTCAGAATTTGATTTTCTTCTAATTAACGATCTATTTTAATATAACTTTTATCAGGTGAGAAGTTGAAATTATTTTAATAGGAAAGTAATTACAAAATCATATCTAAGAAAATAAACTATTTTGTGAAGATCTATATTTATATCTGTAATTGATTAAGTACAGCCAATACATACGACTTAACAAATTTTCATTGGATATATAAAATATAATATTAACGGTAGTGTTAGACTTATAATTCAAATATAACTAAAAGTCTATAATCTAATGTGACGTTTACACGATAAAAATTCACTATAAAAGAAAAAATAAAACTAAATAAGAGAAGTTTCATCTTTGATAAGATTTTGCTGCTTAAGCTGTCACATTAACTTGTAAATTTTGTATTATATTTAGATTGTAAGTATAACATTACAGTAATATTGAATGAGTAAAATAATAATAAATGACAAAATAATTACACGTCCATTAATCAAATTTTGCCGGTTCAAGCTGTATGCCTGGATCTATTCGACAATATTACTGTTCAATTCTAAAACTGAATAATTAATATGCACTTTTAATTTTATAATTACATTAATAAATGGTAATCATCCCACAAATATATAGTTTGTATTCGTCGCTAGTGACAAATTACCAAAAAATTCAAAGCTAATCTATAGAAAGCAGTATTCTTTGTTACCGTGTTACATTAGGGACAGCTTTTCAGCTCGATCACCGGAAAGGAAAGCTTTAGAGAGTCAATTAGATAAGTATTTTGGGTTACTCGCTACTTTTACCCATCCAAGAACGCAGAAATCGAACTGTGGTTGGACCACTGGCAAACATATCCCATCAAATTTGTGAATGTTATATCACATCCTCTTCTCATTATCCTGGCAGAGCAAAAGGTCTGATTTTGGCATTAAAAAGAACATTTTTTTCAAAGGAAAAAAAGAGTGCCTTCGGAGCGTCTAACCATCATCCCAGCTTATTGTGTTTCTGATTTCACCACCATCTTTAAAATCAGAAGCAAACACTTTCTTATATGCTACAGCTGCCTACTTAAATTGCATGACCAGACATTAGATTAGATGAACTTGAATCCAGAAATTGTGAAAGCCTTCCTTGGTTGCATTGATCTTATCATATTCAAGAGACAATGTACCAGTTTTAATTGTTCTGAGCATGCAATGGAAACTGAGGGACATTATATGATACCTTGCAATTGCAGCCTACCTAGTAAAGACTTTACAAAACTTCTTCATGTCCCTCGGTTTCACTTTCTTAAAATCTCATGCTTCACAGTCCTAAAACATATAACTGAGTCTACGGGCTAGCCTTCTTCTATTTCGCTCTGTACAGTTCATGTTATAACAACACACTTTTCGATTAAAAGATTCTACATATTAACAAACTAATACAAGAACCATACAATTAACTGCATACAAAACAAATAAAAGAATGTGATTATATATATTACAATAGATACTTGGTAATCATGTAATGATATAAACATATAAAAGGAACACGGATGTGATGTCAGTAAAACTCACTACCAAACTCTGTAACATCTAATCTAAAGTTGTATTTATACCATTCCCAACCTAACCACAACCGAGTTGATATGCTACTCTCAGGTCTCGCCACACTGATTCTCAGATTCTGCAGGTGTAGGATCCGGGTTTACATGACGAACAAATTGTCCTTTCACTCTGGGACGCTGTTCTGCAAGTTTTTTTCTACTCTCGTACCGAACCTGTGAATAAAATTTTGCACAAACAGGTCATAAAACACTCGGTAAAAGATACTGGATACATGAAAATGAAATCACTGCACAATTTTTCCAACTCATTCACAGTTAAACACTAGCACCACTGATAATTTCGCAAGATTTAATGATAACCGCAGATATATTCTTAGTACTGAGCATAATGAGAGATATTATTAGTAATTAATAGGTGATAATGACGTTTGCCGTTATTTACCTTCTTCTCATAGCATCTATCTTTCCGCTTCAAACGGAACTTAGTTAGAGCAGCTTCTCTTTCAACTGACCGATGTGAGTTTCCATTGGAAGGGCATAAACCTTCTTCATTCTTGCTTTCTGCAGCAGCCCTGCCAGCACCAACCTGATCGACATTGCTGTTACTTCCACAAGTGCTTCCGTACCCAATGCTGTTCAGACGACTTAAAGCACCATTACAGAAACTGCTATTTGCACTCTGGTCAGTAGTAGGAGAGATATGTCCTAGATCCTTCGTGGAATTGATTGCATTTTCGCCAAGTCGATCATAAAGTTGTGAACAATTACTGTTTTCAACATTGATGTAATGCATTCTATTCACCTGAAAGGTTGGTTCTTGTTGATTGGCTGAACTCGGACTCAGTAATGGTGATAGGCCTGATTGTGTACCAAAAACATGAGGAAGTACAGAACCATACCCATTGCATAGATTATTGGGTCTCACACCTTTAACTGGAACTGGGACAGGATATACTCTCTGTTGAGCGCATGAAGTCTCAGGTTCTGATTGTTTAGACTGACTAGCAACCAGAGAACTGAAACTTCTTTGAGTACTTAGAGTGGCAAGAGGAGCATCTGAGTTATATGTGGTGCCGATATTGGATATATTCTTCTCAGCATCAGTTCCAACTTCCTTGTGCTGACTACAAACACTACTCACTGTTGTATGTACGGGTTGCAATGGCTTGTTAGTATACCTGAATCAAGAATCATTAAATAGGTTAGAAAATTGAAAATCAATTGAAGGACATGCTTCACATGTTCCAGTTGCAATCACAACATACTCCCCTGGTTCCCTCACCCACCTCCCCATCTTCAATACCCACAGATGCACAACAAACAAGAAAATGACATTTGTGAGTGAAATTTTTAGTGTTGTATATATATATATATATATATATATATATATATATACACTTTGAAAATTATGCCCTTTTTCTCTTCCTCCCAAATGCATTACAGCATAACACATTCAAAAAAGCAGAAAAAAAAAAAAGAAAAATCAAGTCCAAGCATCCAGAACCAAGGCCCCTATAAGGACCACAAACCTTAAGCAAATTCAATTTTACATGATCTGTTATCTTATTCAAGACAGAATACAGATGCCTTATCGTGTTTGGAGCAAGTGGAGGTAATAAAATTGCACCTCCAGCCAGTTGGATATAATTTGGCGTATCCGTTCTTTCATCTTAAAAAGAAATATTTCATCTATTAGATGTGGCAAAGGCAAAAACTGCCGAACAACCAAATTGATTTGATGTCTCACATATAATAAATTGCTCAGGCAATATTGAACAAAACAAAGAAATAGTAATCATACGCCGATACTCACCGTGCAAAGGCAGAAGAATGGGAATGCCTGAGAGTGAACTTTTGTTCCAAATCTTGATTTTCAAAACCACTAGATATAGGATAAGATCTTCTCAAGGAAAGATCCAACTGTGGAGAAGAATCATTCTTGTTTGTGCAATAATTCGTGGATGATCTCTGATTATTGAATGCTCCCATGAAGTCAATGGCTTCTCTGGTAGAATTGACTTGGACACTACAGGCCTCATGGGTGGGGGTAACATCCCTATGACTTTCTCGTTCAATATCCTCATCCAAATTGGCTCTTGTGTTAGCATCCTTGCAGGCAGCTACTTCTGATCCTAATATAATTGAGGCATTAATGTTCGATGCTTTCCAGTTCAAATGGGAAGATAATAATATGAAGCCAGATTGAGAATGCACAAATATTTTACCTCCAGCTTCACTCTCATGGATCACAGTGTTGTGGCCATAACTGAGACATGCTGCTTGCGTCAGCATCTTTACATCATTCCCTAAAGGTTTGCCCCATAACTGCCTTGGCAAATCCTGCATATCTTCCATGTGTGTCTCAGCTTCAAAGTCTGGCTTTGTACAAGAGCTCTGCAAGCGACAGCAAATATGCACTCTCTATGACTCTATATGAAACCTCATGTAGCCAACCTAAAGTAAAAGGAAATTTCTTCAAACAATAAGAGGCCTTATAAAAAAAACTATATACATGCCCTTGATAATTCATACATTAAGCATCCCAGAAGTGTCATTGGAAAAACCTCACTTCGGGGCCGTCAGCATGTAACTTCATTATTCCAATTTTTTTTAGGCAAATAAATTATGTTACAACGTAATTAGCGGGGTACTCTTGCTGGTACTCAGTTTACAACTTTTATCTAAATTCTACCATGAAAAGATTGGAGATGATTTCACTTTCATTCAAGACCAAATAGCCTACATAGTGTACATGTCTTGATTGCAGTCCAAATAAAAGACTAACAGAAACTACAGTAAATAACAAGCCTTTCCAATATACTGGAATATTATTCTAATCTAGGCAAGCAAATGTATTTGCAACCTGATATACAAACAACAAACTCTTACCTGAGCATCACTCCCTTTCTCCATGTATTCCTCATTTCTTTGGTTACCAGCCATGCAACCACTGGAACGATTACTTGCAGCATCATTTTCAGAAGTAGCTTCAATCTTTTGCTGTCCAACGCTCTCATCTTGGGGGACATTTCCACTAATGGTTGACTAACAGATCAATGGAAATAAAAAAAAAAAAAAACTTAGAATTGTACATTATAATTCAGAAGTAAATACTAAAAAAACTGAGTAAAGACAAAAAAGAGAGCATGTAAGGAGCAGACATACCGATTGTCTCCTCCATACATGCTGCCACAGATTTTTAAGCTCATTTCTTCTTAAAGGCTTAACAAGATAATCAGCGGCACCTCTCAACATGCATTTATAAACAGTGCTAACAGAGTCCTGTGAAGACATCACTGCACAATCATAAAATAAATATTTAACAAAAAAAGTTAATATGAAGTCTTTTAGAAAAATGGTCGGTGATTTCTATGGAAGTAATTATTCTTCGTATCATACTTATAACAGGGATGTTTTTGCAAATCTCATGCTCCATAATTAGAGTAAGAAGAGCATATCCAGATATCGATGGCAAATCCCCTTCTGTCAATATCAGTTCTATCTGATGTGGTCTTCCTCTTAATATCTCCCAGGCCTTCAAGCCATCAGCCACAGCAGTGACTGCTCAAAACACAAGAGAAACCACTATCAGCTTGCATCATATCATGTCTAAACATTCTAGATTTAAAACAAATTCACAGTCAAAACTTTCAGCCACAAATTATTAAACAGGACTAGATCATAAAAGTCAGTGCTTCAACATCACCGAGTTCCCATCATAGAAACCTAAATAAAGAAGTGGATGCCCAAAAGTCACAATCTAGACGCCAACACGATCAGGATTGGCAGGGTTGAAACAGTTGAGCTTCTAAATTATGCAATTAGAGGTTCTTCTTTCTTTAATCTTTTCCTAAGGTTGAAAAATATGCATAAAGAGCTTGAATACTACGCTTTAGATTTTATCGTTCTAATAGAAGAATATGACTTTTACCAAAAAGGCCTTTAACTTATGTAAACATAATAAGCATTCAACTCCCACAACAGAGAGAATTGAACTCTTCCTAAAAAGACTTTTTTTTTTTCTTTTAATCAATTAAGACAATTCCTAAATTTCAGAACAAAAGCCAGGATGTAAAGCAAAAAACTAAAACAAAGTTTATAAACTCGAGCTAGAAACTATAATTTGCAAGACAAGTTGGTGTTTCCAAACACCACCCTCCATAGTCCATTCCATTCCCCAAAAAACGAAAAAGATGAAAAAAGAAAAAGAAACACACAAAATCCAACAAATAGAATGAAATCAAACACGTCAAGAACAATCCACAACTTCATACTGTTTCAAAATCTAAGACAGCAACAAAAAGATAACACAAATAATGAATTCAGAATTCACCAACTTAACAATAACAAAAATTGAAGAAAACGAACATTTACATACCACTATAGTTCGATTTCCTCAAAAGGGCGCTTATAATTTGCCTAGTAGAATCATCAGCCTCAACCAACAAAACCCTCAAACCCATTCTTGGCAAGAACCTTTCCCACTTCACCATTCCGTCTTTCTTGCTCTCAATCGTCTTCGTCTCCATCACCTCTTCTTCGCTGCTCAACACCGCCTCTCCCATACTCGGCTTTTCTCAATTCAGTTTTAACCCACAGGACAGACAAGTCTCATCCGCCAAAACAAAACGTGAGTCGTGAGAACAGTGATCGTAGTATCTAGACTTATTAACCAAAAAAAGAGGAGGCTAACAAAATATCTGAACTCTAATCGCAAGTGTAGAGTTGAAGATCTTACGGCTGTTAAAATATCTCTGCAAAAATATCTCAAAGTTGCCATTTTGTGAGGCCTACACTTGCCAACTCAGCTATATCAAAAGGCAAAGGCTCATTGGGAGGCTCAGAACCTCACCTTCTCTCTCTCTCTCTCTCTTTCTCTCTCTCTCTCTTTCCTGAAAGGTCAACAGTTTCTGCGATATTTTGCAGGTGGGGACGCTCTTGTTGAGGTAGGAGCCACGTCAAAAGATATATAATATTAGTATCCTTGTTAGATATTTTTCGAGGCAGAAGATCTCATGGACAAGATTCTGACACGTGGATGTCTATCGGACAAAGCTTCAATTGTGGCTTTGAAGTTGTCCAAACTCTATCTTTGAAGTCTTAACTTTCCAGGTTGCGAATACAGAATCCCCCACGTACTCTCTCCACTATTGGCTCATCTCTCCCTAGTTGCCTTTCAGTGATTGTATGGTGGCCATGCATTAGTCACTTTCAATTACTAAATTACCCTTAACAAAACAGTGTGAGATATCAATAAATATCTTAATGAAAGTATATAATAATAATTTTTTTCATTAAAAAAATATTATTATTATTATTATTATTATTATTATTATAGTTGCGTTGTGACAGGAGGAGTTTGAATTGTACGGAGGAGAAGTTGAGTGGATATATCTAGAAAGAAGAGGAGCAAGAACATCCACTTGCATTGCGATGCTGTTACGTTTATAAATTTCAACGCTTCTTTTTGTTCCCTCCAAGGAAATGAGAGGCTGGTGGGTGCTTGCTTTGTCTATGCTTGTGTTGTGTACAATTGCATACCAATCCAATCAATGACCGCCACCACTTATCAAATTTAGCAACGTGTCACGTTTCATATTCTCTTTTTTTTTTTAACAAAACGACAAAATCTGTAGAAGTAAATTAACAGTGATTAATCGATTTTTTAATTTAATATTGTATTAGTTTCGTAACATTATCACACTATTAATTTGTTAATATTCCTAAGATATTAGCTCAATCCCATGCTTATATTAGATTTTTTGATGCGTGTTCTAAATATACGTATTAATCACTTCAAAGATAATACTTAATATTACTCTTATAAATTATATATACAAATTTATATATATAAATTAATATGACATTTCGAATTTACTCACACATTATTACCTTTCATTAAACAAAAAGATTTTACACACGTCATAAAATATCAGTTTGTATACAAGAATTTGTATAATAAAACTCGCAAGACTAGCATTATTCATATGTAATATATCTCGAGTGATTATACTCTTACAAACTAATTATACAAACCCACTTATACAAACTAATGTGATATTACTGCATGACCACCACATCATTCATCTAAATTAATATTATTTATTATTAATATTTACTCATTCAATCATATTGCGCTATGTTAATTTGTGTGAATAAGTTTGTATAATTAGTTGATAAAAATATTGTTACTCATATATCTCAAACATTATATTCAATAATAAAAAATTATAAAAAAATTTTAATTTTCTCAATTGAAAATTGTAATATTAGTAAAATAATTTTATAATACAATTACGCATTATACTATATAATTTTTAATACGTTAACATATGTTTTTAAAGCACAAATGAAGATATTATTTATATCATATAAATACATTTGAGTTTAATTACTTATAAATACATTCTAAAAAGATTGATTCTTTTATTAAAATTAACAATTCAAGGTTGTTATAATCTTTTTTACAAAGATTAAGACTGTATACCCACATGCGTAATATATTAAATTAAACCATGCAACTTGTTATCGAAAAGATATTTTAATTAAATAATTGAATGTTCTAGAGTGGAGTAAAAGATCTAGAGAAAGTGCTAGCTGTACTAGATTTATCATTTATGTGTTAGAGCTCAACATGTGTCATGCCTTGGATGCCAAGTTGGACCAACTTGCTGTAACTTTTATATTCGTACATGAATTTGATGGACCACAATTATTTTTATCAAGCTTCCGTGTCAAGAGTTTAGGTACAAGAATACAATAGCGTCAATTCGATTGATAATTAAAACATATTTCTTTTTCTTCAGGTAAATATCAATTATCCCCACCAAAAAAAAAAAGTCCAACACCTTTTAAAATATCATACAAAACAATCATATATTAGATTTCCTAAGATTGTTGGTATCTAATGTACGATCGTTAGTGGGTTTCACTATCAACATAAAAAATATCAATTTTGTTTATGAGCATACTTGCTTGTGCACTTTAAGAAACTTATACTCAATTCATTCAAATTTCAATAATGTGTGATCTTTACTTTATGGTACCACATAGAGATTTAATAGCCCACTTACTTTGCTTATCTTAGTCTCTAATGTAATCGACTCAGGCAAACACCTATAATCCCCGTTCTTGTTATTGTTGCAACAAGCACCACATATCTTTTTCTTTAAGTATCTGAACATCATCCTTCTCTTCTTAGAAAATTGTTGCATAATTCTTAGATTTGCTCGAAAGTGTGCTCTCATTCTAACTACTATGCTATGTAGTGGCCTTTTAACTTTTTGTAATGGAGTCATGTTTGCGTACCAACATGAGATTTTCCACTTTAAAATTAATTTGTAAATTTTTTTTTCCAATTCAATTAAAATACTAGAAATATTATATACCTTACCATTTATTGATGTTGAGCACAAATAAGGGATGATGACTTTGTTTTACATCTCTTGTATAAAAGTGGACTATTTTGAAGACAATACCGCACAGGTTTCAACATAAAACAGACAATACCTTATGAGATGCAAGCCCTATTAAAAAAAGTATACAATAATAAGTTTTGTCAAAAAAAAGTTTTTTTTCTTTACCTTTTTGAATTGAATTATAATGTGTTTGGATTAAAAAATCTTATTTGATTTTCTTTTTCAAGTTAATGAAAAGAACAAAGACACTTTAGCATTCTTATTGTTAACTTTAAATAAATAAATAAAGATGGCAAAGCTGCAAATATCTTTCTCAAAAGTCCATTACTCTAATCAACATGAGATTTTTCCTAAGATATCTCCTTGCTTCTCACAACTAGATGTTACATCAAATAAATCGAAATTTTTTCAAAATTTCAATCGTTTTGGTGTTGATATCATCTTTCGCTCCGAATTTTATAGCTGACGCCAACAATTTATTTACGACAGTCCAAAACATTGATTTTTATTTATTAGTTTCTTTTTAAATTATTAATACAATTAAATAATTATTTATCTAAGTTATTTTGTGATTTAGATAATAAATTTAAGAATAATCAAATTTTAAAAAGAAATTTCAATTTAGTTATGAAAAAATTGTACAAGATTGATTATTTTAGTTATAAGATACTTCAAAAATAATCATTTTCCGAGTAGTTTTGTCAAACACTTTAAGATATTAACTTAAGAAATAAATGCTTTTTTTTAAAACTACAACAATTTTAAATTGCTAAATACACAACTGATTAACTTTTTATTAACGATAATAAAAGTACAAATTAGTTTATTAATTTTAGTAACTACTCATCTGATTTACCTTTAACATCAACTAAAAAGTGAATTTAAAAAAAGTTAAGTTGTTTTAACATAAATTTTTAATACAAATTTTAAACCATTTATCCAATTTAATATAATTGTTAGGATAATTGATAAGTTGATTGTTAGGATAATTGATAAGTTGATATTCATAAATATGATTTTTTTTTACTTTAAATCTCAATAAATAGATTATGTGAGATGAAAAATAAAAATTTGTATCAAAATTTTGTTGAAGATTCCAACGGTTCAAAAATCAATTTTTATCTTTCATTTGTTATGAAACCAAGATGAACAATAGAAAAATAGGAAAAATAAAATAATAATAACATAATGATTCTATATGAAAAACTCCAAAACCGGAGAAAGACCACTTGTCAGAGACAATATTCCACTCTATGAAAAATTATTACAATCATATAGACTTTGAACTCACTTTTAATAATCCTTCCCAAAGACCCCTAGTACACCCTCTCTTCTTACTCACTCACACTTCAAAAAGACATTTTAACAATTCTCTCCAAGAGGAATTTTAACCACCTCAAAAGAGAGGACTTTAATTAGAGCTAAACCATGAAATACTTCAAGTATTGTGTTGATGCACGATTTTCAAACGGCCGGAAAGGGGGTTGAAGCTTGAATTGTGCGTTGTGCCCAATCTTGAAAACAAAGAAAATAGTCAAAGGTGCTGGCGGTGGTGCCGGCAAAAACCCTCCGACGCCCAAGTTAGCTTCCGGCACACCAAAATTTTCTAGGAAAATTTTATAGAGAGAGAAGCTCTCAAAAGCAAAGGAAATTTAGAGAGAGAAAGAGTTTAGAAAAGTATGCATACCTTGAGTAAAAATTTGGAAGGTTTATATAGGCATCAGGAAGAGTCATTATGGGACCCAGATAATAGGCCTAAATAATGGGCTTACTGTATTAGATTTAATTAAGGTCCAATTTTGTTATGGCCATAACAGTAGTCCCCCAGGCCCAAGTCGATTAACGGGTCGATGTAGGGATGATTAAGTTATTCGGGGCTATAAATTAAATATTAGTAGAAGGCCCAAAGGGTGAGTTTTATCATACATATAAGTCAATGTGATTTGAACCATAGGTGGGCGCCACATAGACAAAAATCATATAATTGGTAGATGTTGAGGTGGACTTTTAATCTATATATATAAAATCTCTTTAATCCTTTCACTACCCTTGCCCTTCATAATAAAATCCCTAATATGTCGCCATAAAGTAAGAAGTCAAAGTTGGGAGGCGATCGTTAGGGCAGCCGCACAAGGTGTTCCAAATAAACAAAGTCCTTGAGGAGGTAAACTTCCCTTCTCCTTTCTCTCTTTAATGGATATTATTCCTTCAATTTTCACCGCCTCTGATACAAAGTTATGGCGAACAAGGCTTGTTTCAAAACGGGAGTACTCAAGTGGCAAGCAGTAAAGGCGGTCTAGGACGAACAGTTTGACAAGGTAGGCCTCGCAATTTTCATTCTCCTTTAAAACCTGTGAGCATTCTTTCTTGCGTATAGTATGTTTAAAAAAAAAAACTTTATTGAATCAATCACAAACAAAAGCCTATGTAGTAGAGACACGCAGCCGCTTAGAATGCACGGAGTAGACTTAAAGTATTAGGGCCGTTATTATTTGTTTTGCATGGTTAAAATTAATTAACATGCTTTATATTATAAAATATATGCAAAAGTGGGCTGGCAATGATTTTCATGAAGCACTTAAGCATGCATGATGGCACGTAGCATATAATATTTAATATTCCATGAAGTATATGTTTGTATGATACAATATAGGATATGAAAGCTAGAACATGACGGATTATAAGTACAATGAGCATGTAAGATTCCATTAAACAAATGGAAATTCGTTACTTCATGCCGACTACATAAGTAGGCGTGTCATGAATTCATGAATAAAGGTTGAAATATGTCAAACATAAAAACAATACACACGCTAACTTACAAACACAGCGAAGGCAAATAAAGCTTAACAGTTCAAACATCTAGATTGCTATATGGAACTAGTCAAACATAGTGAGAATATCTAACATATTTTAAAATGGTAAGGATGTACAGCATAGCAGAACAATATGTTAAGCATTATAAATCAATGTCAAATGGGCTGATACTATCAAGAAAGCTTGCTGAAGACTTGTCTTAAAAACAAATTGGTTATGTCAAATAAATTCTAATAGGCATAAAGAACCACATAACGTACAATGTGAGCTAGAGTACAGCTACGCAGATCGCATGCAATAATGAACTTGTTAGGCTGAAAATAACAACCAAAATAAACACTTACCAACTAGGCTAGAGACAACACAATGAAATACGTAGGTTTATGTAAAATATAAAGGAGTTGGACGCATGAAGCTCAAGAACCAAAGTGAGTTGCCATGGTTCAACAGATTTGTAAAGTTAAGAGTGATCATAATTGTGCTTAAGCATACTTGGGAACGTGATAGAGGGTGGATGAGCGATCAATGAGTGAGAAGGCTCCTAAAATGAGTGTTGTGTTAGCCAGGCAATCATGATAAGGTAAGAGGTGACTACTGCATGAAGAAAGTGAGGGGAGTTGAAGGTGGGCGAGTGACGACCATGCGAGTGGCAAGTAATAAGCGCACGAGGGATGACCGTATAAGAAGAGAAGGACGAGCTGCATGCGAAGGGAGAGCCCGTGAGGGGCGAGCTGCATGCGGAGGCCGAGCTCGCGGGGGGCAAGCTGCATGCAGAGACCGAGCTTGTGAGGGGCGAGCTGCATGCAAAGGGAGAGCCCGCGAGGGGCGAGCTGCATGCGAAGGCCGAGCTCACGGAGGGCGAGCTGCATGCGAAGGGAGAGCCCGCGAGGGGCGAGTTGCATGCGAAGGCGGAGCTCGCGAGGGGCGAGCTGCATGCGAAGGCCGAACTGCATGCGAAAGCTAAGCTACATGAGAAATTTCATTCTTGTTTCTTCATAATTTTCAGTTACAAAGGCCTTTCTGCAAGTTTTGAAAACTTCATTTTTAGTTGTAGGGGTCTTTCTGCAAGTTTTAAAAACTTCATTGTTAGTTACAGGGGTCATTCTGCAAGTTTTGAAAACTATGAACATGGGTCATTTTGCAAGTTTCGAAAACTATGAACAAGGTCCACTTTGCAAAATCCTAAAACTTGCATATCTCCCCTGAAATTTTTGAACTTGTTGACCTTTTTTTTTTTTAAGGACCAGCTATATATTTTTGGTCAAGGACTAACTTGATATTTTGCAAGGGCGAAAAATATTTTTCAAGGGCTATTTTAAAAAGTTTTCAATGTAGTCCCTTGGCATTTCTTTTCTCTCATCTCTTCCCTTCTTTAGTAGACTTGGTTTGATGACTAACGACTCCTCTTTAACTGTGCAGATGGCTAGAATTAAAACTGTGACAGTGTTATGAGGGGAACCAAGTCATCAAACCCAGTCGACAAGGAACAAGGATCCTACTACTAACTGTAGAGAGGTTAACAAGTTTTATCAAAACTTTTTTGGTCAAGATCGTGAGCTAGGGCGTAATTTTGTTAATCACAATGTGGTAGATGCTGAGGGGGAGAGCGACTGGTCGGCCTCTGCTACCTCAGATAGTGATCCTGAAGTTGAATAGTGGTGGGAGACTGACCATATTGATAATCAACTATAGGGTGACCGATTAAAAATATAGAGAGTCCATTTCCTTATCCGGATTCAGTCACCCTATTTTTTCCAAG
The DNA here is from genome assembly GCA_013180625.2 of Boswellia sacra. NCBI lineage: Eukaryota > Viridiplantae > Streptophyta > Magnoliopsida > Sapindales > Burseraceae > Boswellia > Boswellia sacra. Next base: position 177,103 of record SNVD02009889.1, read on the forward strand.
GAAAGGTGATCGATGGAGCAAGCCACCACGAGGTGTCATTGGATTAAGCTGGGAATTACTAAGAGCTGGTCTCCGGGTGCCTTTTGATAATTATGTTCGACGGATGCTTGATGCCATGGGCATTGCTCCTACCTAATTGTCGGCCAATGGATGGAGACTTCTGATAGCATTTCAAAGTTTATTCAGAAGCGTATGTCTGGGTGATCCTACCACTAACCATGTTAAGTATATTTTTGCCATTCACCCACCGAACGGAGAGAAGACAGGTTACCATTACATATCCCAACGAGAGAAGACGGATGACCCTAACTGTCTTTTTGGCATTCCCTCTCATGTGAAAGAATGGAAATATAAACAATTCTGGTGTGGTGGCGGTTGGAAGTATCAAGAAAGTGCCCGTCCAAAGGGTGAGAAGTTTGAAGATTAGGAGGCGATTTGGTTTTTGTGGTACCCCATTATAACGATACCATATCTATTTTCATTATGAAAATTCTGATCAATTGACTTTTTTTTTTAGCTCCTTTGACCAAACCTTGCATAGTATAACCATTATCAAATTGATCCACTCGAGCGACCTCCTGCTGGTACCTATCTACAAATACACGGAGTGATTCATTATGACCCCACTTGATTGAAAGAAGGCTATGTGCTGGTCGACTTCTTGTTTTCATATTGCTAAAGTGTGTAAGAAAGCTACGAGCAAGCTCATCAAAACTGGAGATGGATGAGGCTGGTAACCTCCTATACCATTGCTTAGTTGATCCTCTAAGGGTAAGAGAGAAAGTTCTACATATTATTTCCCCTGAGACCCCTTGTATCTCCATATAAGAAACAAAAGAGTCTAAATGTTCTCGGGGGTCAGTTGTCCCTTGGTAAAGCTCAAGTTGTGGCATCCGAAATCCGTACGGGTATCTTTCTCTAAGAATATCTTCAGCAAAGGGTGACTTCCATTGTGGACGACCATCCTCTTCTCCTCTTGAACACTTAATCAACTTCTCCAGTTTATGAATTTTTTCATCCATTTCTCGCTTGAATTCCACATAATGATTATCTGATGTTTCCTCTTCTGAGACATCCATTGGAACAACATCTGGACGATGATCCTTACTTCTAGGTGGCGAGTTGGGGTGATTTCTTTTTGACTGGAAGTTGCCCCTTAGAGCGTAAGGACCATGATAAGAATAGGCTTGTTGATCAACATTACTTCCTTTTGGTCCTTGCTCAACACTTGTATGACGCTTTTTGTTTAAAGAGTGACGAAGGTCTACTGCTGCCAACCATTATTCAGATATGACAAGTGGAGGAAGGGGAATCTTTGGACGACCATCCCCTCCCTGAACAATAAGATGGGAAAGACTTGGTTAAATGACCTGATGGGAAGGTAATCCAGTGGTCTGGACAACCAGGTCAGTATGTCCACCAACATCCGTCGGGACATTAGGTACTACTATAGCATTCCTTAGGTTATATCCAGTAGTATTTACAGCCTGTTGAGTACTATGTCCAAAGGCTTGGTTGAACATAATCACCATACGGTTCATTTGTTCACCAAAATTTCGCATGGTATGCTCCATCGTTGTTAATCGACTCGTCTTGCCTTTCCTCGATCTCCTAGATGAAAGTCGGGGTTGCTTGGGGTTAGGGCCCATCTCAGAGGATATTACTAAAGCTCTTCCTGTATCAACTATCCTTCGACGTCGGGGAGGTGCTTCTACCTCAATTTCTTCGTCAGCCTCTAGGGAGGTTGAGTGTTGGGATACGTGATTCATGATGTGTTTGATTATGTTTGGATAGGAGTAACAACTAAAGAGGCTTAGATTGTCGTTCCCACAAACGACGTCAACTGTTGATACACGATTTTCAGACGGCCGAAAAGTGGATTGGAGCTTGAATTGTACGTTGTGCCCAATCCTGAAAACAAAGAAAATAGTCAAAGGTGCCGGCGGTGGTGCCGGCGAAAACCCTCCGACGCTCAAGTTAGCTTCGGACACATCGGAATTTTCTAGGAGAATTTCCTAGAGAGAGAAGCTCTCAAAAGTAAAGGAAATTTAGAGAGAAAAAGAGTTTAGAAAAGTGTGCATACCTTGAGTAACAATTTGGAGGGTTTATATAGGCATCAGGAAGAGTCATTGTGGGACCCAGATAATAGACCTAAATAACGGGCTTCAATAATGGGCTTACTGTATTAGATTTAATTAAGGCACAATTTTGTTATGGCCATAACATGTTGTATATGTGACCAAGGAGTAAGATCCTTTCTTCTTTCCCTAGTAAAACTCTCCTATTTCAAATAGGATTAGTTTTCTTTTCTTCCAATTTCCAATATTTACCTTTTCTTTTTAGTAATAGGAATCATCTTCCTTTTCTAGTAAAACTCCCTTATTTCAAATATGATTAGTCTTTCTTTCATAGTTGAAGTATGATTCTCCTATTTCTAATATGATTTTTTTTATTTTCTAATTTAATTGGAACTCTCGTAATAGAATTTTTATTCTTATAAAGACTTTAGGAATATCTTTTAAGATTTTAGGAATTATCCTTTTATTTAATCAATATCCGAACATTATTAACAAATTTGTCTAAACCTTTGTTAAGGAAAAGATTAATATATTTTAATAAGAATTAGGATCATCTCCTAAATTAGATTTAAAAAAATGAAGATGTCCGACTCTTTACTTTGTAAACCTACCTTTGATACACTTAAATGTAACACATTAGACTTGTCAAGCTAGCGTTATGCAACTACAACGGAAATTGGGTTGTGACAAAATTCAAAGTATTATTATTTTTTTTGAAACATCAAACAACCTACTCCAAAATGATTGTCATGTCATCTCTCAAACATCAACCTAAAACGATCCAAAAATCCAGATTCAAGTTTCTGGCTGGCAAAGAGGCGTCACGGGCTGGGATATAGTTTGAAGTTAGATCAACTTATTAAAACTAAACTAATTCAATTTAAATTAGTCTAAGCTGAAGAAAAAATAATACCAAATTGAACCGTGGACACACCTCCATTAAATGAAAATGGCAGGGATACGAAGAATTTGTATGGTGATTATGGGCTCCCTCAATTTCCATGTGTAGGTGCCAGACTGCCAGGTGGGTTCCATTTCACAGTTATCCATTTATCCATTTCATTACAGTACAGTGCAAACATCCGAAACAAATAGATGGGGAGATATTTGATTCAAAGAATCAAAATCAAACCCAGCCCAAGACATGCATCAGACTCTGGTCTCTTCTTACGTGTCCTTATCCAAAATCTTAAATCCAATTTCATTTTGTTTTTATTTATTTCCTCCTCCTGGTTTCTTACAGTTTCTCTTCTATTTTCCTTCCATCCAATCACTCTTCTTCAACCAATGGCCGCTCTCTTGACTCCCTTAAAACTTTCCATAACACCAACCCCACTATGTTCTTCTCCTTCTCTTTCTTCTTCTGCTTCTTCTACTTCTTCACTTTTCATTAATTCAAGGAAGCCTCAACTCCCCACAATATTATTGTCTCAGAAATCAAGTTTCCTGGGCTCATTTGGTGAGGGGAATCTCAAAGTGGTAGAAGAGTCACCCAGAAAGAGACACCCTAACTCTCTCCATGTTCGAATGTCATGGGACGGTCCGCTATCCTCTGTCAAGTTAATCATTCAAGGCAAAAATCTTGAGGTGGGTTAGCTTGGTTATAGCCTTGTTAAACATTTTGCAGTTTTTGTTTCCACCCTTTTGTCTTCTTCTTGCCTATGTGTTGAACTTAATTAAAATAACGGATAATGTGATGATATAAACTTTTGGGTATTCTAAATGATCATTCAAGTTTGTAGATTTATTAAGTTTAGCCAAAATTTTACAGGGATAGGAGATGCAGTTAGTACAATAACCTTTTGGCTAGAATGGAACGTTTTAGGAAAATTATCATGAGATTTTCTCAAATTCCAGGTGGCTAGTCTAAAGTTTAAGTTTTTCCCCCCCTTCTAAGTTTGATAAAAAAATCTTTCTTGCTGTGAAATTTGATAGTGAATTTATGATAAATTTTAGGTTATGAAGGTCTAGAAGCAACGAATTAACCAAATGGAGCTATCACACTTATGTTTTTCATGAATTAGTATACGTATGTATATTGAAAAGTAAAAGGAGAAAATTTCTTCATTTGAATACAGCTAACAGATACAGTTAAAAAGCATGTTGAAGATAAGGTTGGCAAGGCAGTTCAGAAGCATAGTCATCTGGTGCGGGAAGTTGATGTGAGGTTGTCTGTTAGAGGTGGAGAGCTTGGTAGAGGGCCAAGGATTCGGAGATGTGAGGTGCTTCCCAAAATCACAACTTTTATCATGATGCCAGTTCCATTTAGATTTTAAATTTTCTGGGATTGCATTAAATTAAATCCTATTAGATATTGTTTGGATGCAATTGTTGTTGTTTAGGTGACTTTATTTACAAAGAAACATGGAGTGGTGCGTGCAGAAGAAGATGCTGAGACAGTATATGGGAGTATAGATTTGGTGTCATCAATCATTCAAAGGAAGTTGAGGAAGATTAAGGAGAAGGAATCAGACCGTGGTCGGCATTTGAAGGGGTTCAGCAGACTCAAAGTTAGGGAACCTGTGCCACAAGTAGTGGAGGATGATTCCGATGCGGTTTCCCAGGGAGAGGATGATGAGTTTGTTGACGAGGTAGTTTTCAACTCTTTTTAGTTAATTGAAATTGGTTTTATTATTTTCTGACTTATCACTTAATAATTTTTTGTTCAACCGGACTTGGTAACATCAAATGTGAGTTTACCAATGATGATTGCTAGCCAGTCTGGGTTTTTATGTTTCTGAGCATTGATGGCTCATACTACCCCATATAAATTTTCCTATTACTGTTACATAGTCATACATAGTCATTCTGTTGTATATCTGGAACTGATATGAACACACTGATCCTGGGCTTATCTTGCAGATTGTACGCACAAAGTATTTTGAAATGCCTCCTTTGACTGTCTCTGAAGCCATAGAGCAGCTGGAAAATGTGGATCATGACTTCTATGGTTTCCGCAATGAAGAAACTGGTATGAACTTGAGAGTTTTTCTGTTCACTGCATAAGCATAAAACTGTTTATAGTCATTGAACTGAATAGCTCTGTGCTTGGCTTTAGGTGAGATCAATATTGTGTACAAACGAAAAGCTGGAGGATATGGTCTTATTATACCTAAAGGAAACGGTAAAGCTGAGAAATTAGAGCCTTTGGTGGTAGAAGCAGCCAGAGAACCCTCCTTGGCAGAAAATTAGCTGAGAGGAAAATCTTTTCTTGGCAGATGGATTAGAACAGCCATGTTTACAGATCATCTGTTGCTCTCCTCTTGACTGTGGCAATGGTGTACATGAAGGCCACTCCATGTTGAGAGCATCACAATATAGTTTTCTGGGATCAAGCAAAAACAAACTTTTGACATATATGAAAGTATTTTGGGTGATTAATTTTTGTAACAGGAGAAGATCCATTGATTGCCAATTTGGGGGGATGAGGAAAATCTTATGTAATCACCAGCGTCTATACAAGTAATTAGCTCTGTTTTATCCACTGCTGTAGTACTGTGCCTTTAACTTAAGAATCTTAACTTATATATTCCTTGACTGTTCTTGTTCATTGGTTTTACTTGTAAAATCCATTGATACTATTAAGTTTGAGAAGAGAGAACTTTTGGAGAGAATAAAACTAGCCAGGGAATTTAGGAAAGTGAAGCTCAATTTGAGCCCAGGGCTTGCATAAGTTGATCATTGTACTGCTGCTTTTGGATAAATCGTTCTTTGCAATAGCAGAATACGGAAATCAGAGGTTAGATATGATACCATGTTAATATCTGTTGCTTAAAAAAATGAAAAAAGAAACATAAGGCAAAATGGTGGACTATAAAGGATGTTATGAATGGATAAATTTTAGAATAGTAACTTATTTTAATGAACAAGATTTGAGCTATTAAAGGATGACTGGAATTGATTGAGGAGAGTATCATTGATTTTTTTTTTTTATTTCAAAATTGATAATCTATCATGCTAATTATTTGATTTTAATCAAAATTTCTCAGTGGATTTTAATTTTAAAAAAAATAGATACGGGAGTTAAAAGAAACCATTGGGTTGTCATGTTGTTTAACCAACCCTTAGGGGTGTCAAGGGAATAAATCCCCTAACTCTTTGAAGACTTTGCGATGACTGGAGTGAAGTGGAGAAATTTCGTTCCACTTTCCTTTTACATTGCAACGCACAAAAGTGATCGGTCTTCTCCTCCATTGCTTTCTTTGAGCAATTTAAATTCTCAAGCTTCAAGCCCTAAAAAGCTGTAAGTTTTCTCGCGTTATTGGATTTCTTAAATATTAATTATTTTTTCTGTTTTTAGTTTAATTTTAAGAAGATGATGCATCGGCTAGTTTCTTTGACAGTAACCTATTACATATTCAGAAATTATGTTAGTTTAATAAAGCTGAGCAAGCATTAACTAGATAGCTTGTCGCTTCGTGTCTACCAAAACAAGTTAGATCAAGTTTGACTTTGTAGATTGAACACCATATCAGAGTGGATCAAGTTTTATTTTGTAGATTGAAAACCAGATCAGAGTCCGATCCGTCGTCGACCAAATAGATAGCATATGGCATAGATGTAAAAGCTATAAAAACATTTATAGATGACCAAATAGTTTGACTTTGTAGATGTATTTGTTTTACCTGTGTTTTGGAAATTAAAAACATTTATGTTGCTAATCAGCAAAACCTCGTGTATATTTTCCCATTTTTCAGTTACTTAATTTGCATACATTGGAGAAATTACTTGCACGGAGAGGACGTGTAACTTGGCCCAAACAAGCTAGTTGATTCAGAACAATGGCTTCCATTAGCACTCAAAGACTCTCTACGTATGGTGCTTCCTCATCTGGTTGGAAATTTGACGTCTTTATAAGCTTCAGAGGTGAAGACACTCGAAACAACTTCACAGATCATTTACTGACTGCTTTGATTCGAAAAGGAATTAATGTGTTTAATGACGAAGAAAAAATCGAGAGAGGAAAATCAATTTCGCGGGAACTTATTAATGCAATTGAAGCATCAAGAATTGCAATTATTGTTTTATCAAGAAACTATGCTTCTTCAGCTTGGTGTTTGGACGAGCTTGTTAAAATAGTCCAGTGCACAAAAGATATGAATCAAACCATCATTCCAGTTTATTATGAACTAAGTTCTTCAGACGTCAAGGAAGGAATCTTTGAGGAAGCCTTTATTAAACATGAGGAAACTTCGAAGGAAGATAAAGAGAAGATCAAAATATGGAGAAGCGCTATGAGAGAGGTGACTACTTTCCACGGATGGGAATCGAAGCATAGGTATGTGACGATTATTTCTTCCTTTTTATAATTCAAGTTCAAGTATTTGCTAGCTTTTCTCTTGGTACTTTTTGTATTGACCCTTGGCAAAGGTCTATAATTATTTTTATTAGCAATATTTCTCAAACAGAAAAGAATCCGTAGTAAGACCAGCTAAGTGAGAACAGTCCTTTCATAAAAGAAATTAGCTAGTTAATTATGCCAGGTGCGGCAGTGGTGAGTGTTATTGCATAAATTAGGTAGGATGATGTAGTATTTGTTGCAAATAACATGATGGGAATCGGGTATACTTGTTAGGTATCCGTGAGAGACACCCCTTTTAGAGAATGGCTGCAGGCAGTTGCTAATGGACTCTTCAAATATAAAATTTGATTATGTCCTTCCTGCTGCGAGACATGATGATTGCTTTGTCCTAGTGTATTGTTAAATGATCTAAAAGAACTTAAAAGATATGGGTTATCTTGACGATCTAATTATTTAATCAATATCTTTTGAGATTTTAGTTTCAAAATATATATTTAGAGTTATGGTTAGGCTCTTTTAACTACGATAATTTACAGCATCTATTTAATTCCATATTTTCAATGGTTGAAGGACGGAAGTTACAAGATATAGATTTTTTAAATGTCAACTTAGCAACACTCTATACTATTGGATTGAGGTAAATGGGGTTAAGAAAGTGTGAAAATTTTAAGACAAAGAATTAAATTATAATAACACACACACACACACATTGTAAAACCAAACCATTTTTAATATTGCACCTGGAGACATTATGACTGATTTGTCATGATGCATTGTAAGATGATGTTAAAGAATTAAGGAGATGGAAATTTTGATGATTTCAAGCTACTTTAGGATTGTTCTTATTGCGGCAGAATTTTAAAGTGTTTAGGACTCCAAAAGAACAGGATATTTTTTGAAACTTCTTTCTATTTTTGATGTAAGAAATATTTAAAATACCATCACTAGAAAAAAAAATTATAAAATTATCTAAATTTATTAAAGCTCGTTTAAAAAATGTACTTAATTAATAATAAAATAATAATTTTATAATTAAAAAAAAATTTAAGAGAAATTTCAGAAAAGTGTCGTAGGTGTTATTGGAAGACAGTTGACATTAAGATAATGATTAAGAGTTTTGATCCAGAAATTAAGAAGAAACAGATAAAATAAACGTTGAGAAAAATTAAGAGGAGAAGAAAATAACGTTAAGCTAATAACGATATGGAGAGAAAGAAAAAGTATGATTAAAACTAGTGACATGTGCGATATAAGAGTGTGAGAATGTATTTTTGAGATCGGAGTGGAAAAGTTGAGGTAATGTTTTAGCTTCTTAATTGATTGCGGTTACTACAGAATGTTAGATAGATAGATAGACGGTAAATTATGTAAGGTTGGATGTGGTTTAAATAAAGTTGGTGAGATAAATAAACATGAAATGGGGTTAAGACAGAATATGATGCATTAATTTATGATAATAGGGGAATCCTAAAAATAGAAGTAATAAATAATTTATTAATAAAGTTGGATGATGATAGACTTAGACATGCAAACGAGTAGGTGGAGGGTGTATGTTAAAATAGAGATTTATAAAAGAAAGATTTTAGATGCATTGACATTGACATTGGACATTAATTATAATTTGAATTTTTTATCGGTAACTAATATTATGGGGTGTTTTGATGTTGCAGGCGGGAGTCACAATTTGTTGAAGATATCGTTAAAGACATATCAAACAAACTACATCCTTCAGGTTCAACATTCATGAATTTGGAGGAGGTACTGGCGGGAGTAAAGTCTTGTCTGGCGAAGTTAGGAATGCAAGCGGAGACGAATCTACCAACGCTTAGATGGGGACCCACAATCCGCAATTATCCCGCTGCTTTTTTTTTTTTTTTTTCAATCTTTTCCGTGATACACGTAAGTTGGTTGCGTAATCATTCTTTTGCCGCTTGATACTGTTGGCATTAGTTCAAAGTGATTGTGACCTGAGCTGACTTCTGAGCATACGTGTAAAATGTAATTGTATTTTAATGAAGTTCTGTTAAGCGATTTCTTTCTTTTTTCTTTTTTTTCTTTCCCTTACTCCTCCTTTCTGTTTTATCTTGTACAGTGTTCACAGCTAGCCGCTATTATTTGTCTGTTACATATTGTTAAGCCCCTCCGCAGACACTTGAAATCTGATCAGTCAGTTTTATATCACTGGTAAATAAATTCAATCTACTAAACGAGTATTAATATAACTGTAATGCAACACTCATAGTCTGTATATAAAATTAATTTATAAACTTTATAAATATATATATTTACAAATTTTAGTGTAACATTTAAATATTTGTCAATTCAATTATTTTGACTTCAACTCCTGTCCTGTTGCATCGGATTGAACTAACTTCATCCCCTTTTTTTAGTTTGTTTTCTTTTTAAATTTTAGCATTGTTTTATTTGATGTTTTTCTTTTACTTTGTTATTATTATTATTATTTTTTTATTTGAACCAGAATCTGTTAATTTTCTGCTGTTTTAACTCATCCTCATGCCTTCAACTCGGTTTGGGGGAGGCAACAGAACCAGGTTCTGTAGTTTCATCTTTTGACTTTTCAATTTCAGTTTGCTGCGTTTTGTGATTATTGATAATCTTGGATAAAACTTTCAATTCCATTCTTCATTTTTATGTTAATCTCAGTTTAGTTTTGATGGGTGTCCTTGTTTCACAAGTTGGGTTTTAATAAGTTTTCTTTTACAAGTTTTTCATTTCCAGTTATGTTCTTATTTTAGCTTATTAATGGAGATGAACATGCTGTGTTTTATCATTGAATTATGGCTAACGTTTTGCCATGAAGATAACAACTCAGAAAATTTGCACTTCATATCCATGCTTTTAGAATTCAAGTGAAGATGTTTCATGCTTCGGTCATACTGAGGAATTGTTTGAGACTGCCCTTGTGAGTAAATTTGAGCCAATTTCATTATTTGAGAGAGTTTTATTTTTTCCACTCTCACATTCTCAAATTTTGCTCTTTCTTAAAGATCTCATTATTATTATTATTATTGTTGTTGTTGTTGTTGTTGTTGTTGTTAATTGAATACTTTTTGCACTCATATTGGTTGCTGTCATTTGTAATCAAAGACTTACTCATTGATTAATTACCATCCATTTTCTATACATTCTATTAAGTAAGGATGGCAAAAAAACCCATGGGTATGGAGAGCCGCGAGGATCCAACCCGTTAAGGTTGAGGATTAAGGATTGTGATATAGGGATGTGGTAAATATATAATGACCGTTTTTAAATGGGGTGGGGATGGGAATTACACGCCTCGATTCGCTCCGTCCCGAATACCCGTTAAAATAAAAAATACTTGTATTATCAAATATTGGTAATGTAGAGGATTGGGAAAGAAAATATTTGAGTTGTTTCATATTCTTCATCAAGCATTTTGGTGGTCTATTTTGTTATTATATTTTGGATTATTGATTATCATTTGAATCTTGTTTGAATTATGTTATTGTATATTTTTTATTGTTAATTATCATTGAACCTTTATTGGAATTATATTATTTTTAAATAATACATTTTAAATATTATGACATGGTTTTGGAGAGGGTCAGGGATGGGGATAGGGATAGGGAAGAGGATGTTCTTTACGAATAGGGATGGGGATGGTCAGCATTATTTGTTTAGGGATGGGGACGGGGAAGGTAATCCCTGCCCTAACCCGCCCCATTGCCATCCCTACTATTAAGAAAAAAATTCTATTTTACCCCCTAAGGTAAGGTTTAATCTTTTTACCCCTTATATATATTTTAAATATTGCAATTTACCCCCTCGATTTCAATTTCTTTCGTTAATTGAAACGCTGTACAGACAGAATGGGAATAAAAAATTGCATTAGGACTAGATGGAGAAAAGAAAATCAGCTTTACACAATAAACATCAAATGTAATCAACCACATCAGCCAACTAAAGTTAAAATTTGAACTAGCTGTAGTTTTTGTGCAAGTTATATCTAATTTGGAAAGAATTACATTTACTGAACTTCATGCACTAAATTGACCATAGCTTCCAGCACACAGCTCTACTTCATGAACCATAAAATTTCTTATAAACTAGACTTCTAGAGCTTGCTAATGATGTATAGCTTAAATTATGATTCATTGTAGATCAATACAGTTTATTCATTGAACTTGGTTGTCTGACAGAGGCAAAATTTAACCGGTTTTGTTCCATTTTACCTTCATTTGCTACAAATTCACATTTACCACTAGAGGAACTAAAAACTAGATAAAACACGCATAAAACTCATAAGTTTAACTTAAAAACATAGCAATTAATCAAGCATAGCAATTGTGAAGAATTACTAATTTCCGAGTTACCAAATACCCCCAAACATGTCTTTTGCTTTTCCTCAAGCAATCTGAAATTCTACAAACTGAATTGAAATAGATATTTATTAAACCATTTTCATATGTTGCACGATTGCGCATAGCATGTGCAATAAGACTTTAAATCTTTAGGTGTTCTAGAGGAGGAGTTGTGTATCCTGGGGGTTTACCAACAATGATACCCACAAACATTTGAAAGTTTGACAAAACTAGTAAAGGAATTACTTTAAACAAATTAATAGAAACCAATGAATCCAAAATCAAATAATCAAAGCTAGGGATATGCCATTGCAAATGTTCAAGTCAATGTGTCAAAGCATAAATTTCCATTGCATAGAGAACTCAAGTTTCAAAATAAGACAATCAAATCATGGATGGAATTTGTTTCAATTCTATGCCTCACGGTTGTCACCCTTACTTTCACATAGAACCTATGGTTTAAATATCTTAACAAGCATATGTGAATGAGGCTATGTAAAGGCAAACAAAATTTTTCACATATGACATAGATAATAAATTAAATGCACAATTTCTAGATATTTGATCTCATGGACAGAAATTCAACGCTAAGAACATAGAACAATCACATTAGCTTACTGACTTAAGTGAGAAAAACAATCCAATGATCCAATGATTGTTTATGGAACATGTTTAAGGTCTTGGTTGATGTGCTTAGGTTGTGATTTTGGTGATGGAGTAAAGGTTAATGAAAACATGCCAATTAAGTTATAGAACAAGCTAAAGATTTTCTATTGATTCTGAACCATTGAATTGTGTTATAATTGATCTTTGAAGAAGTTTGCTCATTCTTTTCATCAAATGGTATCCTTATTTTGTTTCTCTCTCTCTCTCTCTCTCTCTCTCTCTCTCTCTCTCTCTCTCTCTCTCTTTGAATGATTTGAATTTAGAAAGCATTCATACACATGAGAGCTTTCTTTTTGAGAGCACAACTTAGGTCACTCTTGATAATTTTTTTCCTTGCCTCTTTGTATATGGTTTCATACATATGGTATGGTTAATACAAGGGAAATTTACCTTTTACCCCCCCAGGAATAGTTGAATCACTTTTTACTCCTTGTATTTTTCAACATCCCAATTTACCTGATTTCGATTTCTTCGATTAACTAAAACGCTGCTACAGCCTTTGACATTGTCAAAAGTAAGAGAGATAAGAAATTTTCCATATTGTGATGGAAATGCCGTTATAGCAAGTGTTATGACTTTAAAAAGTAATAAAATATTTAAAAAAATCATTGGTAAAAAGTGAAATGAAAAGTAGACAACTTATGACAAATTTGGCCTTCATATTAAACTTGTTGACTTAACTACCCTTGCAGGTCTAATATAGATTAACATTAAATAATGCAATATAAAAGAGACTAGTTATCCAAAGAAGACCATTGCTGCAAACAACGGTCACATGCCCATTACCAATTATAAAAACACATCTATGCAGCAACCCATTGCAAACACACCCATGCAATAGACACACCTGCTTTGAAAACTTATCATCTAAAATTTTGTACAAAAAATACTCACAATTTGAAAGCTTATAACTCCTGGTTGCTAACACTACTAAAATTCGATCAATATAACGAAAAATGTCTTCAAGCAACTCAACAGCAAAGATCAATGGAATCAATGGAGGGTTGATCAAGTTTAAAAATAGGAAATGCAAATATAGAATGAGGGTTGCAATTAGGATTTCTAAGTCATAGTCTAATCCAGGCAAATTGTATTTCTGTTGCATGAACAGAGAGTGTTCATACTACTTATGGTGGAATCTTGGTGAGGATGAAATAAATCCAACAACTGACCTACATATGTTGCTACTATCCAGAATTAAGCACATGCAAGTGCAAAAAGTTGTTGATGTTGTGCAGGCCATCGATCACTATGCAAGAGAGGTGAGGAAAGTGGCAGAGAAGTTAGATACAGTCTTAACTCAGCAAAAGGCAATTAAAAGGCTTATCTATTTCATTATTCTAGGGGCTATTTATGTGAAGCTAGGTTTATTCTAAGTTAGTCAATGTATGCAGTTTACCAACTATAATGGCTTTTATCAAAGTAAATGATTCTACCACATTACTACCACATCATCAAAGTAAATGTCACTGCCACATCACTATAATGCATGCCATATATCCAAGTTTATAACCTACTATATTCACCATTACAAAAAGTAAGCAGGAAACATTTAACACTTCAATGATGCCATATATCATAATAGTAGGAAGGCAATGTATTCACCATTACAAAAGCTAAGTAAAAAACAAAACAAAAGAAAGGCCTTTAACAATCAAACCATGTCAGCATCCATTTTGCATGCATACAATGTATGTATGCAGCATGAATACTCCCAAAAAAGCACAACAAAATCTAGTATTCTTATGACACAAAATTTACTACAAAAAAAGAAACATAATACCCCTAATATGATTCGTAAGACAAGGTCTTTAAGCTTGATCTTGTTATTGTGTTGGCTGACTTTAGGCTGGTGGCTAGGTCGAGGTGGCTGGTATCTCTTCTTGATCTTCATGCTAAACTACAGATGTTCTGGAACGTTGGATATGACATTAATAAAGCATTGTTATATTTGCAATGAAAATATAAATGCAAATGAAGGGGAAAATGAAGTCTATATTGTAATTTATTTACCCTTCTTCTATGAATTTCAGTGGGCTAATTAGATGTTGATGGTTGAGTTAAGCCAGCTAGAATCTCCACTTGTTGTTTTACTGCAAACCTCCTATTGCCCTATATAGCAAAATAAAACCTCAGTAATGAGTATTTCTTCATAATGTCAAAATAGAAGAATAAATAAATGATTTTGTATATCACTTTTCCCCTTCTTTAAATTGTGCCCCTTTTTTGTGCTTTTTTGGCCTATAAATAGTGCACCAACAGAATAGTAAATGTTATTCAAATAATCAACAGAATTAAAATGTCAATAACTACAGTTTAAGACTTACTTGCTCCTTGATGCTGTTGCATTTGATGAATCAAGGCTACAGGTCCTTCTGTTGTGGCCTCCCCCTTTACTATAACTATAGTGGATCATAAATGATCTCTTATTCTTTTATAATATGCTCATGTGCCTCTCTCCTTCTAATTTTCTTAGGCCTTCTAGGCTTCATTGATTTTAGACGGGGTAAAATTGGTGATGCATTACCCTCAAGCCAAACAACCTAATCTAGTGTTGGATAAATCATACCAGCATAAGATCTCTTATATGCTTCCATAGTGAGCAATTGGTCAATGTAATCCTCAGCATTGAACCTGGAGTAGCAGATTGCCCCTATAGCATGTTTACATGGAATGCCAGTTAAGCCCTAAACACCACAATCACAAAATCTTTGTCCTAGTTTAACCTCAAATGTCTTGATTCTATCACACACACACCTCAAATTCCATTTCACCATTATGAATAAGCAACAATTCTCTACCTGCCTCTATCAACTTGTTAACCATAGTCTTAACATTTGTAGGCAGTGCATGGTTTTAATCGGCAGCCAATTACCTTTTTTTCTACAATGACTTCATAATTTATCTCCTAATATGATTCAATAATGATAGTATTGGCTTACATCTCCATTAATCCAAGACACTGTTATATCTTTCTGTGAAGTTGTTGGTGATATGATCTGTCTTTGCTGAGGTGTCCACTACCCACTTGCACAATAGAGATGGGTCAATGTCCATCAACCATTTTCCTGCTAGTTTATTTGCTTAGTGTGTCTTGGTCATGGCTGTCAACCATTCAGCTTTGTTGGTGGCTCTTCCAGCCTCTCAGAACAGTTCATCTATCTTAAGGCCTGAGAATCTTGAGTTAAAGTTTGAGTGAATGTGCTTAGCACATCTTCTAAACTTGACAGTAGGCCAATGCTTCTCTAAGGTAGAAATTAAGCCTTTTTGTCTACCGCTCATGATAGTGATAAGCCTTCCATCAAGTTTGCCCACATAATCATAGAGTTCCTCCAAGAACCAACACCATGATTATTCTCTTCAACCTTACACACACACACAGCTACTAGGAAATAGAGCCATTAGCATCCAAAGCAATTGCACTCAACAGCGTACCCCCAAAAAAGCCCTTCAAGTGGCAGCCATCTAATCTTATAAATGGTCTGGACCCATTTATAAACCCACCTCTGCAAGCTGGAAAGGTCATAAAGCATCTTTGAAATATTCGTTGTTCAGTGTTTAATAACTTTATAATTTTAACAATGACCATGCTCCTAGGGTTCCTCATCTCTAGTATTGCAGCAAATTTGGGCAACAATTAGTATGATTTAGCATGATTTTCACTAAGTTTTCCTAAGGCAATTGTTTTAGACCTATACAAAGTGTAGTTTTCAACATTCACTTCCCATTTCATTTTTGCATAAGCTTCTATATCAGTCACTCCTATCTTGGGATTGCTCTTCACTAGCTCAACTATCTTGTTTTGTAAGCTAATGTATTGTGGCTTTATGATTGGACCACACCCTAGTACAGTCATGGACATCATGCATTGCCTTGATCATAAAATTTTGTAATACTACTGGCCACCTGTGAAGCATGAATTCCCTAGGACATTTCTCTCTTTTGCATTTAGCTGTCACCTTATCAATGTCATTCTTAATCTTCACTAGTTCAAGTCCCTTCCTCACAACAAAATCCCTTAAAATCTGTCTAAAGTGATATACATCTTCAAAAACATCACCAACCTTTAAATTGAAATCATGTATGTATCAGTTGTGAACTTTCTTCTCTTCATTTGTCTAATCATTCTCTTAAAAGGAATGTTATCCTCACCTGAGCTACTGCTTACAAACTCATCATCTGTGGAATTATAACTAGATGGAGGGCCAATAGAACTATCACCAAATTCAAAAATATCTTTCGAACCAACTTCATTATTGAAATCAGTTGAATTTTCATCGTTTCCATCATTTTCCTCTAAATTAACTTCAACAACAACTTCAAAAGCAGCATCCATACTAGCTTGAAAAGAAGCTTCATCTTCCACTATGTTGCCAACTTCATTATCGAACATGCGGGAATCCAAATCATCCATACTAGCATCACTTAACTAGACCTGCCCCTCTACCATATTATTTTCATACAACTGAGAAGCTATATTGAAAATGGGAGTTGTAGCTTTTGAATTGATTCCTAGTTGTTAAGGTTTTCTAGTTGAAGGTTGAGCATTGGTGGTTGCTTCTACTGGATTTAAGCCAACTACAGGATCCAAATCAATGATCATGGTGTCAAACGTCTACAATCAATTTCTATTTACTGTAGAAAAAAGGTTCAACCTCATTCAGTACATGCGACTTCCCATCCATTCTAATTGTTATCCTAAATTCACTGCATAACATGCATGGGAATTAAGAGTTGCACAGTAACATTCATTTACATAGTTTAAGAACATGCATCACATGTAATCAACATCATGATATATACTTATTCGACAATATGTATTCCATTATTGCTTTGACTAAAACACGCAAAATAACATTGTCACACAATACACAAACATCAACCTATCTGGAAAAATAAGAATCAATACTCAGCAAGCAAATATCTGACCCTTGCAAAGGTATTTCAAACTAATATTCAATAAATTAACACGACACTAACATGCAGTATAATATTTATGTGATTTTGCCATAAAAAGTTCACAATTTTTTTGCTAAAACATGATATGCGTGACATTTTCCACCAAAAGACCATAACTTTTTATAATGCATGATGATACTTCAACCATTAACCCAAAAAGATCAAACTTTTACACATAAAAACCCATACAAATGATGCCTATTTTCAAACCTACTTTCAATTACACCCCTATTTACCCCCCGACAAAAACACTTTTCATACATGCATAATAAACATTACATGCATCCTATACAAGCATCTATACTCATTCATACATAACCAAAAGAAGCAAGCATCCATAACCAAGACCATGATGTAAAACAGAGCACTATCTCGCATTCATGGCCGACGAGGAGCTTCCTTTCGAATGGCCCTGTGTCACAGACTCATTGGCGTGTACTTCACCACTATCGGTTATGGAAGTTATGGAAGTTCAATGGTCAATCTTACGCTGCATTAGCGTCGCTCGCTCTGGGTTGTTAAAGATGAAGTTTTGATTTTTACCCTTACAAAATGACTTACCCATGGATAATTAGGTGAAATATTTGCTAACTATAGCCAGTTCAAATTTTAACCTGATGTGGTTGATTACATTTGATGTTTATTGTGTAAAGCTGATTTTCTTTTCTCCATCTAGTCCTAATGCAATTTTTTATTCCCATTCTGTCTGTACAGCGTTTCAATTAACGAAAGAAATTGAAATCGAGGGGGTAAATTGCAATATTTAAAATATATATAAGGGGTAAAAAGATTAAACCTTACCTTAGGGGGTAAAATAGAATTTTTTTCTTAATAGTAGGGATGGCAATGGGGCGGGTTAGGGCAGGGATTACCTTCCCCGTCCCCATCCCTAAACAAATAATGCTGACCATCCCCATCCCTATTCGTAAAGAACATCCTCTTCCCTATCCCTATCCCCATCCCTGACCCTCTCCAAAACCATGTCATAATATTTAAAATGTATTATTTAAAAATAATATAATTCCAATAAAGGTTCAATGATAATTAACAATAAAAAATATACAATAACATAATTCAAACAAGATTCAAATGATAATCAATAATCCAAAATATAATAACAAAATAGACCACCAAAATGCTTGATGAAGAATATGAAACAACTCAAATATTTTCTTTCCCAATCCTCTACATTACCAATATTTGATAATACAAGTATTTTTTATTTTAACGGGTATTCGGGACGGAGCGAATCGAGGCGTGTAATTCCCATCCCCACCCCATTTAAAAACGGTCATTATATATTTACCACATCCCTATATCACAATCCTTAATCCTCAACCTTAACGGGTTGGATCCTCGCGGCTCTCCATACCCATGGGTTTTTTTGCCATCCTTACTTAATAGAATGTATAGAAAATGGATGGTAATTAATCAATGAGTAAGTCTTTGATTACAAATGACAGCAACCAATATGAGTGCAAAAAGTATTCAATTAACAACAACAACAACAACAACAACAACAATAATAATAATAATAATGAGATCTTTAAGAAAGAGCAAAATTTGAGAATGTGAGAGTGGAAAAAATAAAACTCTCTCAAATAATGAAATTGGCTCAAATTTACTCACAAGGGCAGTCTCAAACAATTCCTCAGTATGACCGAAGCATGAAACATCTTCACTTGAATTCTAAAAGCATGGATATGAAGTGCAAATTTTCTGAGTTGTTATCTTCATGGCAAAACGTTAGCCATAATTCAATGATAAAACACAGCATGTTCATCTCCATTAATAAGCTAAAATAAGAACATAACTGGAAATGAAAAACTTGTAAAAGAAAACTTATTAAAACCCAACTTGTGAAACAAGGACACCCATCAAAACTAAACTGAGATTAACATAAAAATGAAGAATGGAATTGAAAGTTTTATCCAAGATTATCAATAATCACAAAACGCAGCAAACTGAAATTGAAAAGTCAAAAGATGAAACTACAGAACCTGGTTCTGTTGCCTCCCCCAAACCGAGTTGAAGGCATGAGGATGAGTTAAAACAGCAGAAAATTAACAGATTCTGGTTCAAATAAAAAAATAATAATAATAATAACAAAGTAAAAGAAAAACATCAAATAAAACAATGCTAAAATTTAAAAAGAAAACAAACTAAAAAAAGGGGATGAAGTTAGTTCAATCCGATGCAACAGGACAGGAGTTGAAGTCAAAATAATTGAATTGACAAATATTTAAATGTTACACTAAAATTTGTAAATATATATATTTATAAAGTTTATAAATTAATTTTATATACAGACTATGAGTGTTGCATTACAGTTATATTAATACTCGTTTAGTAGATTGAATTTATTTACCAGTGATATAAAACTGACTGATCAGATTTCAAGTGTCTGCGGAGGGGCTTAACAATATGTAACAGACAAATAATAGCGGCTAGCTGTGAACACTGTACAAGATAAAACAGAAAGGAGGAGTAAGGGAAAGAAAAAAAAGAAAAAAGAAAGAAATCGCTTAACAGAACTTCATTAAAATACAATTACATTTTACACGTATGCTCAGAAGTCAGCTCAGGTCACAATCACTTTGAACTAATGCCAACAGTATCAAGCGGCAAAAGAATGATTACGCAACCAACTTACGTGTATCACGGAAAAGATTTAAAAAAAAAAAAAAAAAGCAGCGGGATAATTGCGGATTGTGGGTCCCCATCTAAGCGTTGGTAGATTCGTCTCCGCTTGCATTCCTAACTTCGCCAGACAAGACTTTACTCCCGCCAGTACCTCCTCCAAATTCATGAATGTTGAACCTGAAGGATGTAGTTTGTTTGATATGTCTTTAACGATATCTTCAACAAATTGTGACTCCCGCCTGCAACATCAAAACACCCCATAATATTAGTTACCGATAAAAAATTCAAATTATAATTAATGTCCAATGTCAATGTCAATGCATCTAAAATCTTTCTTTTATAAATCTCTATTTTAACATACACCCTCCACCTACTCGTTTGCATGTCTAAGTCTATCATCATCCAACTTTATTAATAAATTATTTATTACTTCTATTTTTAGGATTCCCCTATTATCATAAATTAATGCATCATATTCTGTCTTAACCCCATTTCATGTTTATTTATCTCACCAACTTTATTTAAACCACATCCAACCTTACATAATTTACCGTCTATCTATCTATCTAACATTCTGTAGTAACCGCAATCAATTAAGAAGCTAAAACATTACCTCAACTTTTCCACTCCGATCTCAAAAATACATTCTCACACTCTTATATCGCACATGTCACTAGTTTTAATCATACTTTTTCTTTCTCTCCATATCGTTATTAGCTTAACGTTATTTTCTTCTCCTCTTAATTTTTCTCAACGTTTATTTTATCTGTTTCTTCTTAATTTCTGGATCAAAACTCTTAATCATTATCTTAATGTCAACTGTCTTCCAATAACACCTACGACACTTTTCTGAAATTTCTCTTAAATTTTTTTTTAATTATAAAATTATTATTTTATTATTAATTAAGTACATTTTTTAAACGAGCTTTAATAAATTTAGATAATTTTATAATTTTTTTTTCTAGTGATGGTATTTTAAATATTTCTTACATCAAAAATAGAAAGAAGTTTCAAAAAATATCCTGTTCTTTTGGAGTCCTAAACACTTTAAAATTCTGCCGCAATAAGAACAATCCTAAAGTAGCTTGAAATCATCAAAATTTCCATCTCCTTAATTCTTTAACATCATCTTACAATGCATCATGACAAATCAGTCATAATGTCTCCAGGTGCAATATTAAAAATGGTTTGGTTTTACAATGTGTGTGTGTGTGTGTTATTATAATTTAATTCTTTGTCTTAAAATTTTCACACTTTCTTAACCCCATTTACCTCAATCCAATAGTATAGAGTGTTGCTAAGTTGACATTTAAAAAATCTATATCTTGTAACTTCCGTCCTTCAACCATTGAAAATATGGAATTAAATAGATGCTGTAAATTATCGTTTTCTTCTTAATTTATCTGTTTCTTCTTAATTTCTGGATCAAAACTCTTAATCATTACATACAAATTAGTATATAGTTATGCTCCAGGATTTGTATACAAGAAGAAGCTAGCTAATATTTCAATTAAGTCATGCTTGTCGTTTTGATAACTAAGCTCTCACTCACGAATAAGAAAAACAATTTGTTACCTGCTTATCCTCCTAGAAATACTGTCCTTATTAAATTCAAAAAATACAAAAATAAAAAAAAGTAATGTTACCTTTCTTTGAGATCCCATCCAGCGAGATCAGCTACCTCTATTAAAGCTTCCCTCCAGCTTTGTATATTTTCTACATTCCCTTTAAAAGATTCTTCATATCTAGCAAAGGCTTCTTGAAAAATTCCTTTTTGTTTTCTTACGTTTGATGGATCCACGTGATAGAAAATTGGAATGACCGTTTGTCCCCTTGTTTTCATACAATAAACCATCTTAACAAGTTCATCCAAGCACCGACTAGAATGTGCATAGTTTCTTGAGAAAATCACTATAAAAAATCTGGACTCTTCAATTACTTGACTTTCTGGCTCAAGTTCATTGTCACTTCTAGATACAGTGATTCCTCTCTGTTCCAGATTAGTACATAGATGATCTGTAAACTTGTTTAGTGTCGCTTCACCATTGAAGCTTAAATAAACATCATACTTCCAATAAGGAGTATTTGAAGATACTCTTTGGAAACTCATAGTTGCAGTTGATCTAAGCTTGTTTGGACAAACAACTCCAATGTTAACCCTGAAAAGTTGAAAAAGAGAAGTGACTTCCATAAATATAGCAAAGATGCATCCAAGTGATCCATCATCTATGAAAATTGAACTTTGTTAAAAATATTTTGCTTCCAATACATATAAAGGGAATGCTATATGTGCCCATAAAATATTTTTGACATTCTTTACAAAAAAAAAAGGAATTAGGAATAGTGTCCATAAATCAAATTCTCAATTTCCTTAAGAGATACCTTGATCATAAACCGTAAAGTCACAGAACTAGAAATATTTCATCTTAAAAAGTAGAAACAACCCAACTCATCTTTTCCTGACAGCTTAAATGGTTAAGAGATCAATGTACTATGATCATCTTTAGAATTCCTACATCTGAATTATTGTGTGAATTCCTATAACCGTTCAAGACAATTTTTATGTCTCTAGGCTTGCAGAATTTAGTTCAATTTAATTATCCGGAAGAAACATCAATCATCTTCAATGAAGCCACAAAATCAACAATGTTTGCATCTTTCTTACTCTTGTTTTTAATAGAATTATGAACCAAGATGCAAGGACAATTCTGGAAAAGGGGTTTAAAGGCTCAAGAAAAGCCATCTCTATTAATTTGCAAACATTTTGTAGAGAGCTTTGATAACTTAGAAATTATGAAAGAAATTGAAAGCACTCTACAATTTTTCTCCGATGGCTACAGAAATTATTAACCATACTCAAAGCCTTGATGGTGACACTTTGGATACCCTTCTAACAATTGAAGACTGATATTCCAGATAAAACAATAATTGGGAAAACTTTAAGTAGTTTGCCTCCAAAATTTAACCGCATAACTGTTGTAATTGAAGAATCCAAAAATTTGGCAAAAATTACCATTGACAAAGCAACAGCCGACAGGGTCTCTTTAGGCACATGAGTCTTTAATCAACATGGACTCAAAACTCTACTTTTAGACCAAGCATTTTAATCAAAACTTGATGTAGTTAAAGTCAAAGGTTTGCAGATAAAAGAAAAGGGAAAAAAATTCATCTGAAAGAATGGCTGGAAACACAACAAAAGAGGAAGAGGTAGCTGGAAGAAATTAAAAAATTACACATATGTATGGTTCAAGGCTCCGTATTTTTTAACACAATCTCTTACACCATTTTTAAACCATTGGATTAAAGTTTGGATAGTTTAGATTAAATCTAACATACATGATAAATACACCTTACAAATCATAAATTTTAGATGCAATGTAAACCATTCAAAGTGTTGTGATCCAATGGTCTATAACACTATAACAGAAAGCACGGGCCCTATACACAGTTAAATGTAAATTTGTCTTCTCAAGTCAAGCTTGGTGATAGAAATATGCAAAAAGGGTTTAAGGGAATTGTGACACAACAGGAAGTAACCAAAAAAAAATTTACTAATTATATCTTATATGTGCTCGTATTAATTCGAAACCTCCGAAGCGTAGGACAATTGCTACAAAAAGGAAGTCATCAAATTTTCATAAATGAATGCAAAATTTTTTATATAAACAGACAAAATCAACTTATCTTACCAGGGACAAAATTAGTTATAATGAACCCTAATAATTTTTTTTCTCTTTCTGTGCTACTAAGAAAATTTCTTTTTGAAGCAGTAGATTAAATATTTAGTTTCTTGAATTTTCTTAATCCCCTGCATTTGCGGCAAGCCTTGTAAAAACATCTCAACTGCCATAAGCTTTTATACATAAACAAAAAGAGTTGCTACCTAATCTTATTCCGTAACAAGCTAAGATAAGCAGACACATCAGCTTGTTAAACCAAAAATTAAATTAAATTAGAAAAACAACAATTAATATTTAAGAGATCCAAGAATGTGCAGAAACTTACGATCTTGTGGGTGTTGGCAGCGCTCCGATGCAGAAACTTTTAGAAGAAATCAGTGAGTAATTGTTTGGGAGAAAGAAAAGCAAGTCAAGAGGATGTTTGCCATCTTTCTCTCTTCACAAAAGGAAAATGCCAAGGGCTTTCCACGAAGCTCCACTATGACTTTTATTAATTTCTTCCGAATTCTTCTTCATCCTTGCCTTGCCTTTTCCTCTGTTGACTGAGAATTTTTTTTTTTTTTTCAATTGCTTGCCCACTTCGGCATTGCCCCCGCAGAACATAAAATAAAGGAATAAAAAAATATTTGTGAATATTAAATTGAAATCAGTTTGCGGGTATGGGTGGATATGGATGTTGCAGAACTCGGGTATGGGTTGTGGGTAACACATTACCAGCCCATAATCTATCTGAAACTTATATTCGAATATAAATATAGGTTGTGTTTGACGCACTGTATTATGTAGCGTTAAAAAATTATTCTATATTTAGTCAGATTTTGAACAGAATTGAATAGCATAAGGTGGGCACTATAGCGATACAATAATTAAATACAGTAACAGTATTATTTACATAAGATTTAAACGTTTTTATAGTAAGCTTACTTATAGGTTATAGGTTAACATCATGTAAGCTTATTTTTATCTCAATTTTCACTAATAAATACAAAAAATTATAAAAATCAAATATTTATATATTTATATAATTAACAAATAATTTATTAAATATTTAAATAAATAAAAAATAACAATTTAAATAAATAAAAAATTTAATAATTCAATTTTATTTTAAAAATAATTTTAATTACTATTTTAATTTAGTTTATATTTAAATCAAACTTTTCATATTATAATTATTTTTTACATTTTATCTAATATAATACTCTATCAAACATAGTATAGTATTATGTCTTATCCAATCTTATCTTATACCATCCAATTCAATCAAATTCAAATAAATTTATGATATCCTATAGATTATTATACAACGTTTCAAACATACCTATAATTTTATGTACAATTAGAATTTAAGTTTTAAAAATATGAAATATTTAAGAATGTGTTGTACAAATTTGATTTTCAAAATCTGAAGAATAAATTAAACATTATCTTGTAAACAATTTATGATCACTTATTTAGATTCATTATTAATATTTAAATCCTTTCTAAAATTTTAATATCATATTTAAAATTATAATTTTAAAAATAATTCAAATAAAATATTAATATATTTGTAGTTATATAATAAATTAATAGATATATTCAAAATAATAAATAAATAAATAAATAAATAAATAAGAAAGCTATTATTAGATGGTATCCATATGTGATAGAGCATGTTCAATAATACAAGCGACCACTATCTACAGTTCAACATTGGCGTTTATGCCAATGACTTTTAGTTCAGCCACCGCCAATTATTTTCGCGATGGTACTGTTGTTCAATGTTGAACGGGCCAGGTCGCAGACGATTGTCATGAAAAGAAGACGATTCATGAAACATCTTCTGCCAGCTCACGTAAGAACGTGCTATTGTTGATTAATGTTGAATGTTCTGTAAAATTATTTTGGCCACTGGCTACAAAAGAAGAAAATTAGCAGATTAGCAGATTCCTCATGTAGAAGCTTCAATCTTTTCCGAAATTGGCTGTGGCAGCTCTTCTTTGACAATTTCGTTTGGAGCTACTTATTTGCCAAGCTGCAATTCTGATCATCTAGTACCTCGAAGTCAGCTACTCAACTTCAAGATACGACTCTTTGAGTATTTCTGAATAAATACTCTAAACCAACATAATGTCTCAAGTTTGTTTCAGAAAAGCACTAATGCTACTTATCTAACCTTCATTTCCCTATTGAATTTGTCAAAGTATAAATAGGATCTCTCTTTTCCTCTGAAGAAAATCTCTCTGCTGACACAATTAACAACTTGTTGATTCACATTCCTTTGCCTAAAGTTTTCCTCTTCAGTTCGAACCTTTGCTCAATCCTATCATCAAGCTTGTAGCCTAGAAATGCAGCAAAAGCCAAGAGCTCTTCTACTTCGCAACCCATCCCTTTGATCAGATACTCCATCTTCTCCTCTAAAGAACAATTGATTGTACTGCAATATTTGAGAGGATGCTTTTTGCTCATGGAAAGCATGTCTGTAAAAGCTAACCCGTAACTCAAGAATCCTCCAATAACCTTGCATGTTATATCACAGCTTGTTCTGGTCACAGCTCCCATTGCTGCAGCCATTTCCTTTGTTCTATATTCATACCCAATCTTCACCAAAAACCCAAACTTATGTGCAATGTTATCGAAGGACAGGGCAAGAAACAAACATGCCTTTGTCAAGAACCTGAAGATATCATTGGAATCCAGACCACATTGCTTGAGAAAATCTAGTCTACAACGTAATTTCCTCTCCCGGCTTGCACTAATGACACCTGGGAACGCAAGAATTATGTTGAATAATTCCTGATCATTTATGCCAGCAAAAGACTTCAAGAACTCAACATGGTTCTCTAAATGTTTCCCACCGTAATTCAAGATTATTCAGAATTTCCGCAACACAATGCCCACAGCATCAACATCACCCCCACTCACCTCTTTAAGAAAGCTAATTGTAGGAATCGGCTGAGTTTCCAAAGCATAATTGAGAATCTTTGGACACCTTACAATTAGCTCAGTGCCATCACGGGGGTTCAAGAAAGCCATTGTTCTTTCAATTTCTTCAATTGACTTGAGACTTATACCCGTAAGTTAGCATTGTTGAGAACATAAACAATCTTTTCTTCAGGAACCCCATGTTCAGAAGCACCCTAACCTTTTGACAATCTTGTCTCAGTTGCAGTCAAAAGGCGTTCGAGCTGCATTGGCTCAACTTTCCTTGTAAATCATCATGAACAAAACATATGAATGAATCTATTTCCTTAGCTATTAACACATTTGGGCATTTCATAATCACTCCGTAAAGTGAAATCCCTTTGAGCCCCACAGACTGTATAGAAAGAATCCGAGCTCGTGTTTGATCCAAAGAAGTTGATCTTAAAGTCGGGTTCTGCTTTCAGATTGATTTCGGTTTCTTTTTCATTTACTCCAATTTCTTGAAAGAAAGCCACTGGAACAAAAGCGAGAAACACGGTGTCACGAAAATAGCTTTTCTAAATTTTAGACCAACTGTTTGAGAATTTGCCCCACAGAGAGAGAGAGAGAGAGAGAGAGAGAGAGAGAGTTAACCATTTTAGCCTCCCTGATAGGCGATTTGAAGCAATTGCATTGAATGAGAAAATTCTTAGTGCGTCGGAAGCTCGGTCTCGGCTAACTTCTTGATGAGGTCGCAAGAGACAACCATTCATGGGAATGAATGGCTGCAACTGCAAGAGAAGAAATGGGAGTCTGAACTTTCGGGGAGGGAATTGCTACGTGCGAGAGAAATGCCGAAGAAGAAGAAGAATGAGAGATAGCAAACATGGCGACTGCAGTTGCAGTAGCCATTGCTCGTGCAAAAGGGTGTCTCCTTGTCCTTGATAAGGAGACCATTCTTTAACAGGATGATGGCAGGAACCCGTATATTGGAGTGGCGGGTAATTGACGTAGATAATTACAAGAATAATATTAGGTTTACGGTTAATTTACGAACAAAATTTTATATAATTTAAATTAATAAAATATTATTAAATAAATAATTATTATATTATTTAATTTAATATTATGTTATTTATTTAATAATAATTTTATAAAATTATTTACTATAAATAAATTATGAACGTAACATTATCCTAACAACTATGACAAACACTCGTCCGTTTCGAGATCTTTAACATATTCAAGGAATCCCAACGTTTATTGATGAAGATCAACTAATATCCTAAAAGAAAGACAAATATACAGTCCGCTTCATCTAATATCCTAATTTGAAGTCAGGAATTTTTCAACCGACAGGTGACAAGCGAACATTCACCAGAAAATAAAATATTACTGTTATGAATTCCTCGTGAACAAAAAAATGCAACTTTTTTACATAGATATTGAAGGAGGATAAAATGGTCCTGAGGGTCGAAGCCCAAGTCGGCACACAAGAAGGCCCTTTACAGCACAAAATGCCCGCATCTTGGAAGTCCAACTGGGCTGAATTGCCGAAAACTCCTAGCCCGGCCTCTCAGCCTCTTCATCAATCCAACTAAAGAGATAGAAAAGACAAAACCCGAAAAGCTATTAGCAAATAACAAAGGCTAAAAAACTACGCTGTTTTTTTATTAATCTAAATCTTATTATTTTCTATGTTACATATTTTTTAATATATTCAATCTTCTCACATATTTTTTTAATTTAAAATAATTTAAAATTATTAACATATTTTTAAATTTAATTAAAAATAAAAATATCCTATTCATAAAATAACGCATCCCTAGACATGTTTACGGAGGCATGCATGCCTTCACGTGCGAGGAGGAAAACTGCCTTGGAATTCAAATTTCAACTGAAAGGGGAGGCAAAGAAAACAGGGGGCAAAGGAAGGAATTGAAAATAGGACGGGTAATGGGTTTTGCACAGCAGAAACATTGGAAAATGGAAGCTGGGACACAGAAGAAAATCGGGTCATGAAGTCACCCATGAGGCTGGGCTCATGGGAAATGGAGGCAGGGGAATCTTGCCAAAAGTGGGAGACGTCAATGGTAGGTTGGGGGTAGCTCGAGATTGCTTGGGGATGGGGGAGGAAGAAAAGTTTTCTCTTTGGAGAAAAGGAAAAAGTGGGTTTCAGAACACGCACAGAGGAAATAAATTAGAGAAAAATCCCACTCCCAGCCTCCAAGAGCTCTCCCCTGTTTTTCATCTAATTATTCACCGTTTGCTCATATATTCTGGTCTTGTTTACAGTTTCTGTTCATAAATCTTGATGTATATCTTTGTTTGGGACCTGACTTAGGCATCAGATGCCTTTGCAGGTACCCATCCCCCCTTGGATCGTTGGAGCAGAGCATTCTGGGAGCTTTAAAGGAGATTGTGTGGGCTGCTGTGCATGTCTAGGAGTTGAGATTGTATCTGTTGTTCAGCCCAACCAGAGGTACATATTTTAGGTCTTTCAGATATGGTTGCAAACGATACAAATCCAACCTCTCAATTGGTTGGTGAACATAATTAGAATCATGTCACAGGTCTGAGGTACTGGGTCGTGCAGAAGAAGATGCCGAGACGGTATATGGGAGTATAGATTTGGTGTCATCAATCATTCAAGGAAAGTTGAGGAAGATCAAGGAGAAAGAATCAGACGATGGTCAGCGCAGGAGAAGGAACCTTTGGCACAAGTTGTGGAGGATGACGCTGATGCAGTAACCCAAGGAGATGATGACTTTGTTAATGAGGTGGTTATCTAACCTTTTCATTTAATCGAACTGCCATCGGCTTTTATGATTTTGCTGCTATCACTTAATAAGGTTTTGTTCTACCAGACTTAGTAACATCAAACCTAAGTTTATCAAATGATGATTGCCAGTCCGTATTTTTCTTTTGTTTCCGAGCTTGGATGACTAAGGGACCAAATATAAAGTTTCCTATCTGCTGTTAATAGTCATCTCATCCTGTTGCATATAGTGCATGTCTACAACTAATCTGCAATACACTAATCCTGAGCTCATCTTGCAGATTGTTCGCACAAAGTAAGTTGAAGTTCCTCCGTTGACTGTCTCTGAAGCCGTAGAGCTGCTGGAAAATGTGGATCATGACTTCTATGGTTGCGACAATGAAGAAACTGGTATGAAACTTGGAGTTGAATAAAACTGTTTAGACTCATTGGGTTAAATAGCTCTGTGCTTGGCTTCAGGTGAGATCAATATTGTGTACAAACGAAAAGCTGGAGGATGTGGCCTTATTATACCTAAAGAAAAGGGTAAAGCTGAGAAATTAGAGCCTCTGGTGGTAGAAGCAGCCAGAGAACCCTCCTTGGCAGAAAATTAGCTGAGAGGAAAATCTTTTCTTGGCAGATGGATTAGAACGGCCATGTTTAGAGATCATCTGTTGCTCTCCTCTGACTGTGAAAATGGTGTAGATGAAGGCCACTCCATGTTGAGAGCATAACAATATAGTTTTCTGGGATCAAGCGAAAACAAACTTTTGACATATATGAAAGCATTTTGGGTGATTAATTTTTGTAACATGAGAAGATCCATTGATTGCCGATTCGGGGAGATGAGGAAAATCTTATGTAATCACCAGCGTCTATACAAGTAATTAGCTCTGTTTTATCCACTGCTGTAGTACTGTACCTTAAACAAATCGTAACTTATATATTCCTTAACTGTTCTTGTTCATTGGTTTTACTTGTAAAATCAATTGATACTATTAAGTTTGAGAAGAGAGAACTTTTGGAGAGAATAAAACTAGCCAGGGAATATATGGAACTGAAGCTCAATTTCAGCCCAGCGCTTGCATAAGTTGATCAGTGTATTGCTGCTTTTGGATAAATGGTTCTTTGCAAGGGCAAAATACGGAAATCAGAGGATGGATATGATACCATGTTAATAAAGAAACGTAAAAAGGATGTTAAAAAGAAACTTATTTTAATGAACAAGATTTGAGCTATTAAAGGATGACTGGAATTGATTGAGGAGAGTATCATTGATTTTTTTTTTTAATTCAAAATTGATAATCTATCATGCTAATTATTTGATTTTAATCAAAATTTCTCAGTGGATTTTACTTTAAAAAAAAAAAAAAGATACGGGAGTTAATAAGAAACCATTGGGTTGCCATGTTGTTTAACCAAACCTTCGGGGTGTCAAGGGAATCAATCCCCAAATTCTTTGAAGACTTTGCGACGACTGGAGGGAAGTGGAGAAATTTCGTTCCACTTTCTTTTACATTGCAACGCACAAAAGTGATCGGTCTTCTCCTACATTGCTTTCTTAGAGCAATTTCAATTCTCAAGCTTCAAGCCCTAAAAAGCTGTAAGTTTTCTTGCGTTTATTGGATTCCTTAAATATTAATTATTTTTTCTGTTTTTAGTTTAATTTTAAGAAGATGATGCATCGGTTAGCTTCTTTGGTAGTAACCTACTACATATTCAGAAATTATATTATTTTAATAAAGCTGAGCAAGTATTAACCAGACAGCTTGTCGCTTCTTGTCTACCAAAACAAGTTAGATCAAGTTTTACTTTGTAGATTGAACACCATATCAGAGTAGATCAAGTTTTATTTTGTAGATTGAAAACCAGATCAGAGTCCGATCCGTCATTGACCAAATAGATTGCATATTTGGATGTCTATCATACTTTTGCTTTTTTTTTTTTTTTTGTTTTTAAATTTCAGTTATCAGAGATATTGTATATTGCATAGATGTAAAGGCTATATTTGTTTTACCTGTGTTTTGGAAATTAAAAATATTTATGTTGCTAATCAACAAAAACTCATGTATGTTTTCCCATTTTTCAGTTAATTAATTTGCATACATTGGAGAAATTACTTGCATAGACAGGACGTGTAACTTGGCCCAAACAAGCTATTTGATTCAAAACAATGGCTTCCATGAGCACTCAAAGACTCTCTACTGCTACTCCTTCCTCTAGTAAAAAATATGATGTCTTTATAAGCTTCAGAGGTGAAGACACTCGAAACAACTTCACAGATCATTCACAAGCTGCATTGATTCGAGAAGGAATTAATGTGGTTAATGATGAAGAAAAAAATTGAGGGAGGAAAATCAATTTCATGGGAACTTATTAATGCAATTGAAGCATCAAGAATTGCAATTGTTGTTTTATCAAGGAACTATGCTTCTTCAGCTTGGTGTTTGGATGAGCTTATTAAAATTGTTCAGTGCACAAAAGATATGAATCAAACCATCATTCCAGTTTATTATGATCTAAGTTCTTCAGACTTAAAGGAAGGAATCTTTGAGGAAGCCTTTATTAAACATGAGGAGACTCCTAAGGCAGATAAAGAGAAGATAAAAAGATGGAGAAGCGCTATGAGAGAGGTGACTACTTTCCACGTATGGGAATCGAAGCATGGGTATGTGACAATTATTTCTTCTTTTTCACAATTCAAGTATTTGCTGGCTTTTCTAATGGTAATTTTTTTTATTGGCCCTTGGGAAAGGTCTATAATTATTTTTATTAGCAATATTCCTTAAACAGAAAGCCAAAAGAATCCGTAATAAGACCAGCTAAGTGAGAACACTCCTTTCATAAAATAAATTAGCTCGTTAATTATGTCAGGCCCGGCAGAAACAAATTAAGTACGATGATGTAGTATCTGTTGGCAAAAACAAAAACAAAAAAAAAACAAAAAAAATTGTGGGAATCGAGTCTAAATGTTAGGTATCCGTGAGAGACATTTGATTAGCTGCAGGCAGTCTGCTAATGGACTCTCCAAGTCTAAAAAATTTGATTACGTCCTTCTTGCTGAGAGACATGATGATCGCTTTGTCTTAGTGATTGCTTAAAATGATCTGAAAGAACTTAAAAGAGATGGGGTATTTTGATGATCTAATTAGCTAATCAATATCTTTTAAGATTTTAGTTTCAATATTTATTAATTGGTAATATTTATTAGTTGTTAAAAATGGTTAGGCTATTTTAACTTAATTTTTGGGCTTAAAATTTTAGCACTAATTTACAACCATCTATTTAATCCAATTCAATGGTTGAAAGATGGAAGTTACAATATAGATTTTTTAAATGCCAACTTAACAATTCTTTAAAAAGCAATACAATTCTTAAAAACTATTCATACAAATTTATTTATATAAACTGATATATCATAAATTAATTGGTTGAGTGAATTTCAAATTTTGATTATTATAATTAATATGAATTTTGTGGTAATCATTCAATAATACAATATATATTTGTATGGGTGAGTTTATATTGATAGTTTGTAAAAATAGCATCACTTTTTTAAATTATTAAATCAAAGTAAACGGGCGAATAAGAAATTGTGTCAAATATTCCTATTTCATATATACTATTTGGTGAAATGTTGGGCAATGTGTTTTTATTTAAACTTTGTTTAGTATTAGTAATTTTTGTCATTATTTCTCTTGAACTAATTATCTTGGACATTTTTCTAGATTTAAAATTTAGATATTATCTAACTGTAGATGCCATTTTCGAATTATTAATCACTTTAAATTTTAGCACACAATCTTTTTAGAACAGTAAGGCTACGGGAACATCTAAGACTTACCAACAATCTCACGCTCTCTTCTAGCTGTCGGGAATACCTGGCTTACTAACGTATGCACAGCTCTCATTGTTTCCTAGCCCATCCTTCGAATTTTGTTTACTAAAATTTTTCCTTACTAATAATTCTAGAATGATATCTATAATTAGAATTTCTCCAAATTCTGCCTCTTTCACAGAGTGTCCAATAGTATATTTCTAAATCTAAAATATGATCATTGAGCCAGTCTAGTTCTATTATTAAATCTAATATATCTTCTCGTGATATATTATACCAATTGTTTTTAAGGAATTTTTTGTGTTGTTATTATCAATTCTGTGTCTTCTAATATGCTCTCTTAATTCACTAATTTTTGTCATTTATCTAGAGTTTTATTATCCTAATGGTTCTGATACCAAATCGAAAAAACATGATCGATAATAGCAAGAAATAAAGTAAAAGCAAAATAAGAAGTAGACAAAACAATGATTATTGAGAAAACATAGAAGTAAAATGAGTAATTTAAATAACAAGTTTAAAATGTTGAAAACAAGGGGTGAATAAAAACTTACTTTTATTAAAACTTTCGTTGGAAATTACAAGAGACTAACTCTTTTTGTCGATGCCTTCCTTTTGATTACAAGACTCTTTATATAAATTTAGTGACGGATTTCAAAACGTTTGAAATCTACAACAATAATTACATTCTTTAAATATCTTTGACTATGACATACACAACCATAACACGTGTAAAATACATTGATTATGATTCTTGACAATTTGACTCAATAATATTTACTTTCTACTACTCTTGATAAGTTTGAGTATACATCAAAGAGATGTGGACATCCTTATTTGTTTTCATATGACGTGAGATAAGCTTGCTAAGCTTGTTTGCTTCAATTTTTCATCATTCTTTGATAAAGTGAGTTGGATATGAGCTGGATAAACTTGATCTTTTTGATTACAGATCATAAGGATCTTGGGAAAGTGGTCCACCAAACGGATCTTTACCTGGATTTTCTGGAGTACTGTCGGATGAACTGTCTGAAATTTGTTGAATAGGTGTCATTAATTGCTTGAGTTATTTACCTTTTGACTTCTTGGAACTCTTAGATGATGTTGACTTGTCTTGGGCTTGGACTTCTATCTTTAATGGAGTATTGGGCTTGAATGACAAGACTGCAATGCTTCTTTTTGGAAAGAAAGATTTATTGTAGAATTACCAAAATTCTGTTCTGAGAAAATAATCAATTAATTAATAAAGATAACATAAGGAAATTCAATTCCTTGGGATAATATAACATACGGTTAAAATTATTTGCTTTTATTAAAAAAAAGGATTAGCAATATGCCAAGAACAAAAAGAAAAAAGAAAAATAGAAAGTTTTAGCAAAACGACGAGATCGTTTTGTGAACAATATGGTTTTGAAAATCTTAAGTCATCATCATATTCAAAGAAAGATAAGAAAAATAAATCAAAGAAATTTTATAAAAGTCAATTTGATAATCAATACTATAAGAAGAATAAGAAAAAATATAAACCTAAGAAGAATTATTCAAAGTCTAAAAAGCAGTTAGTATGTTGGAATTGTAAACAACTCGGTCATATTATTCACAGAACGATCTCGTCGTTTTGCTAAAACTTTTTATTTTTATTTTTTCTTTTTGTTATTGGCATATTGCTAATCCTTTTTTTTAATAAAAGCAAATAATTGATCATATGTTATTTATCCTAAGGAATTGAATTTCATCATGTTATCTCTGTTAATTTATTGATTATTTTCTCATAAAAAAGTTTTGGTAATCCTGCAATAAATCTTTCTTCCCAGAAAGAAGCATTGCAGTCTTGTCTCTTAAATATATTTGTTAAAAATACATCCTTATACCATCTGAAATCTCCTAAGGTTGAACATCTAAGATTTGTTAGAATTATTTTTAAACTACCTAATTCCTCTTTAGGATTTCTATTGAAATGCATTGAAATTGTATATATTAGTACTTCTATAGCATTTTGAGTTTCTTGAATAGTTATAGATTCATTTTCGTCCTCTACTTAAGTTTTTTCTACATGATTACAAAATTTAGTTTCTAAGCAAATCTTTGCAAGATGATAAGTAATTTTATCCGTATTTGATTTTGAAATTGAATTTATTAAAGGAGAGAGTAATTCTATTCCATATTTTTTAACAAGAGAATATTTACAGGACAAAATCATAGAGTGAAACACTTGGTGAGAATAGTCAAAATGTCAAACAAAAAGATTATAAAGACTAGTGATTATGATAAAGGCGAAAACTAATAAGTCTATTCAAGTTGCAGGTGTGGGTAAAGTCTCCATTGCAAATACTTATTCAGCTTTAGCTTAATATCATTCTTTATCATTTTCTCAAGCTGTAGCAGGGTCATCTACCCAATCAAGTACTCAATTAGCAACTAGGTCATCTACCTAGATAGGATTGTCTACTCAAAAGTCCAATTACATAACCAAGAGTCAACGTCAACATCTCCAAGTTATTCAGTATACCAAGTCAGCTTCTTTAATTGAATTAAAATCTCTTACTCAAAGGTTACTCCTTCTATATTGCCAATATACTACTGATAATCTATCAAAAAATTGTCAATTTTATGAGTTAATTCTAGTAGATACTGATAGCGTAGAAATAGTTCATCATAAAGATCCCAAACTTGATCAAATTTCTTATTCAACCTGTAAAATAAAGAAAGTCAAAACCCTAGAGAATTTGATACCCAATCTATCTGGACCAATGTTTCTTTCTCATTTTCTTATGAACCAAATGGTTATAATTATGTAGATTATCAAAAGACTTGGTTCAATATGTTTTACTTATAACATTTGATTATTTGTGGTTTATTCATTTTGATACTAGGTGTCAAAAGTTTTATCCATCGTGGTTTTTAGAATGGTGGTATTATTTAAGATCTAACCCTAGCAATCTATCCAGAACAGCTTAATCAACTATCATTTCCTTATTATAAGAAACATGCTGATATTCCAGACCAACCTGTTGTTCAGCAAATTAGTTTCCATTTAGATTTTTAAATTCCCTGGATTTTATCCTGGTCATATATTATTAAGCCTTCTTATTCAAATTGCTAATTGTCACTAGTTAGAGAATTTAGACTTAAGTGGTGGGACAAGTATGATATTTCAAGGTGTTTAGTTCAAAATATTCAGCAATGGATCAAGTCCGAAAAAAAGCCTATTCAATCTTCGGCCAAGCCCAAAGAAAAATCAATCAAGCCCAATACTCCACTAAAGACAGAAGTTCAAGTTCAAGACAAGTCAACATCATAAAAAAGTTTCAAGAAAAAGTCAAAAAGTAATCAGCTCAAGCAATTGATGGCACTTATTCTATAGATTTTAGATAGCTCATCAGATAGTACTCCAGAAAATCCAGATGAAGATCCATTTGGTGGGCCATTTTCTCAAGATCCTTATTATCTGTAATCAATAAAGACAAGATAATCCAGCTTTTATCCAATCAACTTTCTAGAAGATTGGGGGAAAAGTTATTGAAGCAAGCTTCCACGTTTACTCAAGTATATCATGAATAGTGTAAGTACTTACTTATTGTCAAAAGTAATCATCATTATATTTTATATGTATTGGTTTTAGTCAAAAAAGTAAAAAGTTAGTAATAATTGTCATGGACTCAAAAATGTTTGAAGTCCTTTATGAAGTCTATATAAAGCTTTTTGTAATCAAATGAAAGGTATCGGCTAATAGAGTGAGTCCTTGCCTTATGAAGTTCTCTTGTAGTCTTCAACAAAAGTTTTAATAAAAGTAAGTTTTATTCATCTCCTGTTTTCTGATTTGTATTTTGATTACTCATTGTTTTCAATATTGCAATAAATTTCTTGCTTTTATCAATCCTTTTTTCTAATATGCTTTTATCGGTCATGTTATCAAATTGGTATCAAAGCCATAGCTTAGAAATATGGTAGATAAAAGACCAACTGAGAAAAGTGAACCAAGAGATCATATTAGAAGACATAAAATTGAATATAGAGATATAAAAAATTTTCTTAAAAATAATTGGTATAGATTGTCAGAAGAAGATAAATTAGATTTAATAATAGAAATAGAATATCTTCAAGATCATATTTACGATTTAGAAATTTGGTATTTGACTCTTTGTGAAAGAAGTAGAATTCAGAAAAATTATGACAAATAGATACTATTTAAGAGTTATTAGTAATAGAGAATTTTAGTAAACAAAATTCTAAGGATAGGGAATGGTAGCAGTGAGAGCTGCGTATACGTTGGCAAGCTAGGTATTCTCGGTAGCTAGGAGTGAAAAGCTTAAAGCCATGGGGTGAAGTATGCTCATATTTGCCTAATCAATTTTGGGATAGAAAGAAACATATAGTTACTTTACCATATATTAAAGAGTTTAATGAAAAACAAATTCCAACAAAAGCTAGACTAATACAAATGAATCAAGAATTATTAATGAATCAAGAAGAAATAAAAGACTTATTAAATAAAAAATTAATAAGAGAATCAAAATCACCTTGGG
Source organism: Boswellia sacra (assembly GCA_013180625.2). Classification (NCBI taxonomy): domain Eukaryota; kingdom Viridiplantae; phylum Streptophyta; class Magnoliopsida; order Sapindales; family Burseraceae; genus Boswellia; species Boswellia sacra. The sequence continues at coordinate 214,782 of SNVD02009889.1, forward strand.
CCTGTGCAACGTTTTATGTAAATAAAAAACCTGAAATAGAAAGAGGAGTTCCGAAGGATACCTAATACAAGATTTATAATCTTGATTTTGATTGAATAGTGTACATAAAGCAATGAAATATTAATATGTTAATGTACAAATAAATGAATTTGAAAAATGGGAAACTACTCAACATGGAATAACCCAATCTATACATCCACCTTTAGAACAAATCAAAATTAAAACAAATGAAGCGGAAATTTTAGCAACTCCATTTTAAAAAATGATCTAATAAACCAGACATTGAAAATGCAACTGTAGCAGATATTAAAAAAATTTATGAACAAAATAATTTTCATAATCACTTACTACATACTGTGTACAAACAAGTTACAAGTGGAGAAGATTAAATAGATAATATTAAATTAAAACAACTTGTAACATTTCCTTAAGATATATCTCCGCCATTATTTAAACCAGTCCAACACAACAATATCCTAATAAAACTTCCTAAAATAGTACTTGTCTTCTAATATGATCTTAAAATAACTACCTATTCTTAAATAATTAAACCTTAATAATATTTTTCCTTCTGAATTTTGTGTAATTTGTGTTATTTCTTTGTGTGTTATTGACCTATAATCAATAAAGACAAGATAATTCAGCTCTTATCCGATCAACTTTCTCAAAGATCAGTGAAAAAGTTATTGAAGCAAGTTTCCACGTTTACTCAAGCATATCATAAATAGTATAAGCATTTACTTATTGTCAAAAGTAATCATCATTATATTTTATATGTATTGGTTTTAGTCAAAAAAGTAAAAAGTTAGTAATAATTGTCATGGACTCAAAAATGTTTGAAGTCTGCTTATGAAGTCTATATAACGCTTTTTGTAATCAAATGAAAGGCATCGGCTAATAGAATAAGTCATTGACTTACGAAGTTCTCTTGTAATCTTCAACAAAAGTTTTAATAAAAGTAAGTTTTATTCATCTCCTGTTTTCTGATTTGTATTTTAATTACTCATTGTTTTCAATATTGCAATAAATTTCTTGCTTTTAAATTCTTTGCTTTTATCAACCCTGTTTCTATTAATATCAGAAACTCACTAGATTAATAGAAACAATAGTATATCTTGAAAGTCCTGTTTTCTAGACTTCATAAGTAGACTTCAAATATTTTTGCGTCCATGACAATTATTACTAACTTTTTACTTTTTTGACTAAAACCAATACATATAAAATACAATGATGATTACTTTTGTCAATAGGTAAGTGCTTATACTATTCATGATTTGCTTGAATAGTATAAGCATATCAGATTTAATTGTTTTTAAATTGGTTTCTCACCAATACAAATATACAATTATATCCTGAGAACAAATATTATTCAGTTTAAAACAAATTTCTAAGCTAATTGTTTTAATAAACAATTTTAATTCCTGGTAGTTAGGAACGCCATTGGTGTTAGGATGTATAAAGAAATTATAAGATTATGTTAGGGCATAATTGTAAATTTGTTCCTACTTGTTAATAACCAAGGTTAAAATTTATTAACCCTAGTTAGCCCTAACCAAGAGTGTCTGTATATACATATATATACATATTGAGAGTGGTTAGAGTATTTGGAAACTCTAGCCACCTCTCCAAGCATGTAAACTCTAAGAAAGAAAAAGAAAGAAATTAGAAGAAAAGACCGTGCAAGGATATGCCCAAAATTCTTCCTGCCCTGAAGATGAAGAGAAGCCTAATGTAGTAGAGAGAGCCAACTAGAGGATAGCCAAACAATGAGAGTTTTAGTTGAAATCTCCTCCCATACAGAAGACGAGAAAGGATAACTGAAGAAAAGATGCTCGTGACTCTCATTTGCTGAAGCAAAGAGAACACAAACTGAAGAGGATAACATGCCATGACGTCGTAGTAGGTCCATAGTACGAAGACGACCCAATGACGCAAGCCAAAGAATAAATGAGTGTCTGGAAACATGGCTAGGGAACCACAGAATATGGTGAAATGAGTTTACTGATCTCCTGCTTCGTAATAATTCCCAAGCTGAGGTAATGGAGAAAACACCAGAGGTGTGGCCTTCCAAACAATATGGTCAGGAATCTCTATCATAGGTCGGATGCTGATAGAGTCCCAGATTCGTCCAAGGATCGGTCCACCATCAGGAAAAGCTCATTCCCTATCTTGAATAACAACTGAGACCTTTGCATCTAAGGGAAGAACTGTGGAAGAGAGAGTCCTGAAAGAAAACAAATCACAAAGGCGCCCCTGCAGTAACCAGTAATCCTGCCAAAGTGAGATATCATGTCCGTCTCCAATACAAGAGACAAGTTTACCCCTACACCAATCTCGATTTTGCAAAATCATCCTCTATGACCAGGAGGCTCTAGAAGTAACCCGAACCTGCCAAAATGAGCGACCCCGAAGGAGCACCTTATGAATTCAAGAAGACCATGTGGAGGACTTGACAGAAAGAAGTCTCCAAGTATGCTTTAGAGTAGCAACACAATTCCACTCCTTCACTCGCTTAATTCCCAATCCCCATTCTTTCAAGGGATAGCAAATCAAATCCCAAGCTACTTTGACGTCAGAACGAGATAAAGAGGTCCCTTTACAGAGGAAAGCAGTCAGAATACCCTCAATCTTCCGCATCACAGCTACTGGTAATATGGACATAGAGAACCAATATACTTGGTTGGAAAATAGTACAGACTTAATCAACTGGAGATGGCCAGCATAAGTCATCATAGCAGAAGTCCATAACCTGACCCTCGACAGAATCCGTTCTATCAAAGGAGCACAATCTGAAAGGGATAATTTGGTACTGATCAGAGGCACCCCCAAATATCTAACCAGCAGACTCCCTATCTGAAAACCTAAGATGGTCTATAACACTGTTCTGTCCTCATTATTGATTCCAGAAAAGAAGGAATGACTCTTAGCCGGATTCGTAACTGAACCAGAGAGCTCTATAAACTCCTGCAAAGTAGCACGAACCACCATAACAGAGTCTACATCAGCCCTGCAAAAAACCATCAGATCATCTGCAAAACAAAGATGAGTAAGAGAAATCTGCTGGCATCTCCAATGATATCGAAAACCAGGCCGTTGAGAAGCCTCCCAAAGAATATCACTCAAACACTCTATGGCCAACACAAAAAGGTATAGTGACAACAGATCTCCCTGTCGAACACCTCTGGAGGGGGGAAAGAAACCATGAAGCTCTCTATTTAAAGCAACCGAGAAATGTGCAGAAGACATGCATGTCGCAATCCAACGAACCATACACTTTAGAATACCGATAGTCCTTAACCCCAAAAGGATAAAATTCCAATTGACAGTATCAAAAGCTTTTCGAATATCCACATTTAAAGCACACCGGGGAGGTGTGCACCCAAGATGGTAATTATGCATGAGCTCTTAAGTCAATAGAATGGCATCAGAGATCCTACGACCTGTGACAAAAGCAGACTGTGAACTCCCAATAACATTAGGTAAGACTGCTTTGAACCTATTCATAATCACTTTGGAGATGCACTTATAAGGTACATTACAACAAGAGATTGGTCAAAAGTCACTCATAGTCCTCGGAGTCTCAACCTTGGGGACCAAGGCAATCCTAGTGGCATTAACACATTTTGGCATCCAGCAAGTCACGAAGAAGTAGCGCACAACAGCCTTAAACTCCACACTAATAATTTCCCAAGCCCTCTTAAAGAAAAGGGATGTGTACCTATCTGGTCCTTGAGTTTTATCATCGGGAATCGAGAATAGAGCTGACCTGATTTCATCATCAGTAATAGGGCATACCAAAGGAAAAACCGAGAAGCATCTACAATAGAAAGTCAAGAAGGAGCTGTAAGCAGTTTCTGAAAGTACCTTACAGCCAGATGACCTAAGTTACCTCGATTTGTAACGATGGTGCTATCCCCATCCTCGAGTTGATGAATCCGATTCCTGACCTGTTTATGGATCAGAGACTTGTAAAAGAATTTGGTATTCTGATCTCCCAAAAAGAGCCATTGGATCCTTGACCTTTGCCGAAAGAAAGCCTCCTTATCCCTACACAACTGGAAACACTGCTTAGCAAAATCCCTCTCAATCAAAATATAATCTAGGGAGTAAGAGCTCTCATCCAGAGCAGCCTGAGCTGCGGTCCATTGAGCCCTAACCTCAATGACCCTACTAGAGATGTGGCTAGTATCCTTGGCATACAAAGTCGTAAACTCATGTTTCAACAAGCCCAATTTCTGTGTGAGTCGAAACATAGGATCCCTGTCCACAAGCGTAGACCATACTCTCCGAACAATCTCTAAGAAATCCTCTCAGTCAGCCTAAAAGTTCAAAAATTTGAAAGGATTGGAGGTCTGCCTACGTTGATCTCCAAACCTGATGACCATAGCACTGTGATTAGAAACATCCCATGGTAGAAACTCAGAAGTTGTGCTTGGCCAAGTCAAGAACCATGAAACGCTACCAAAACTCCAATGAAGAGTCCTAAGAATAGTACCCTTTCCCTGTTGCTTATTATGCCAAGTATACCGAAGCTCAAAAGATGGTACCCTGATCAACGTTGCATCATGAAAACACTGACCAAACTCATCCATGTAAACATGCCAAGCATGATCCCCACCAACTCTATCGGAAGAGCATATAATCGCATTGAAATCACCCAATGCTAGCCAAAGTAAGTCACTAAAACCCATGGACTGAGCTTTGATAAAGTCCCACAACTTTCGACGAACACCTGGATCGTTAGAACCATAAACAAAGATCAAACAAAAAAAAAACCCCATCTGATAATCTGATAGCCTGACAAGCGATTCAATATAGAGAAAGCTGCAAACCACTCAAACTGTATAAAGTACGATCCCAACACACCAAAACTCTACATGCAGTTGACTAAGTGGCATTGGTAAGAACTTCTAAGAAGGACAAATATTCGATGCAACTGAAGTAAGGTGCTGCTGGTTAATCTTAGTCTCTAAGAGATCAATCAACCCTAAAGAGTACTTAGAAATCCAGTTTTTAACTGCTCGCTGCGTAGAGAAGCCATTAAGGCCTCTAATATTCCAACTTTCTATCATAAGAAACTGGAAAATCTCATAACTCAATAAAGAATCATCGGAGGCATATGCCCCATTTACCCCTATTGCCACCTTTTCTATTTAGAGACTTTTTATCCTTAGAAGCAGGGACTGTTTGTCGATTATCCAAAGGCATCATAGTGGATTTTGGAGGATCCGGATCAACAGACCTTTCTGGAGGAGCAGTCCTTGAAGAATTAGGCAAATCTGCTCTAGAGCTATAAGAGAACTATAAAATCTGATCCTGGTGTTCCTCAATATGAGATATTGAATCAGGTTTAGAATCAGCCTCAGAACCCGAACCATTAGCAGTAATCTGATTGAGCTTATGTAAGAACTCATAAGTCGAATTTTTCCCTGTATTTATTAGATCTGGTGTGGAATCATTAGTAATACCTTTACCTTTGTCTTGTATAACTGGGGATACATCAATAGCAATAATCTGATCTTTGTCTCAATATGAACTGCTGTTGCAACAGCAGGGTCATCAGTCTTCTTCTTGTCTCTCAAGACGAGGGCTGTAGTAGTAACTGGTGTCTCAGTCTCTCTAGCAGTAGAATGTACAATCAACACATGACAGGTATGTCCAAATAAGCAACACTTGAAACAGCGTTTCGATTTCCATTCATATTCCACTCTGATCTTGATAGACTCAGAAGATAGCTTACACCGGATCTCAAAGTCTGCATTGGAGAATGCTCCGCATCTATCTCAACACAAACCCGAGCATAAGATAATCGGGTCTGTTCATAAGTCATCCTATCACATGATAGTGGTCGACCAACCATACTAGAAACAACACTAAGTGTTTTGGCTGACCACAGTCGAAATGGTAGTCCATGCAAGCGAACCTAGACTGAGATCCTGGAAATCCTACTCTGGTCAAAAAGGAAATGAGGATTCCATTGTTGGAGAATAATGTGCTTTCCACTAAACATCCAAGGTTCTCTCTCTAAAATATCATGAACCTCCTCTACAGTCCTAAATTTGAATATCAAGAAACCCATCCCAGTAGAGCGGACATCCTCCAAACCATTAGACTTCCATGCACGCATGGCAATGGAACGCGCAGCATAGAAAGACATAGTATATCTCAAAAAGAATCCCACAATACAACGCAGCCAATCAGTCCCAACATCATCAACCAAATCATCAAGGAGTTCAAGAATCGAACCCAGGACTTTCCGGGCTATCGGGTCAAGATGAAATCTAGTGTTAGCCTCAGTAACCTGAATCCTGTCAGCCCAAGAGCCAGCTGGTTTAGGTAAAGGTTGTGTGTGGGTGATGTTTTGAGTAGGTGAGCATGTTTGAGTGTCACGAGGTAAGCGTTGGGGTTGCTTAAGTTTGGTAGGGGCGGGGGTGGCCATGGTAGGGATGGTGTGGTGTAGTCTAGGAAAAGTGTGGTGAAAATAGAGGGAAAGACTGCGACCCGTAGCAATCAACCCAAATCAACTCCAAAACTCCAAATTATCCAACCAACAATCAAAGCAACCAAATGCACGCAGATAGCAAATTCACAACAATTCAAGAATAAGCCAAGGAAGATAAAGTGAAATTGCAATAGAAGGGGTGCACACCAATCACCAGAACGGGGCATGAAATATATACTGATGAATAGTTCTGGTTGGGTGAATAGTGGCTTGCAAGTTTGACGTCGCTCCTTGGATTTTGATGATCTGTAAAGAATCTGGGGGGCAACCAAAAAGCAAACGTGGTGGAATAAGTCGACGAGCAAGTTGGTCGCGTTGATGAACAGTCCCACCGGATGAACAGTAACGGCCGCCTTGAATAGCACCTTCCAAAAATTGAATCGCGATTTCACAGAGATTTACTGGTAATCTGACGACGCCATTGAAGGAAATCTGACCAGCGTCCCTTGATCTACATCCCAGTGGTGGAGGTGACGACCCACTCACCGTCTGACGGAAAAGCGGCGGTGAACAGTAATATAAAAGGCTGTGGACGGAGGCGATAGCAATCAAAACAAGTGTCAATGATGAAGGAAAAGTTATAGATCGCGCTGAGATGAAGGCAACAGCAGTGGTGGTGACAATTCACTCGCCCCTCCATGGCGGATGAATAGTGAAATCCGAATTTTTTGCAAATTTGAACGTCTTCCTTGGCTTATTCTTGAATTGTTATGAATTTGCTATTCTGCGTGCATTTGGTTGCTTTGATTGTTGGTTGGATAATTTGGAGTTTTGGAGTTGATTTGGGTTGATTGCTGCGGGTTGCAGTCTCTCCCTCTATTTTCACTAAACTTTTCCTAAACTGCACCACACCATCCCCACCATGGCCACCCCCGCCCTTACCAAACTTAACCAGTCCCAACGCCTATCTCGTGATGCTCAAACACGCCTACCTACCCAAAAACACCACCCACACACAACCCTTACCTAAACCACATGGCTTTTGGGTTGACAGGATTCAGGTTACTGAGGCTAAAACTAGATTTCATCTTGATCCGATAACCCGGAAAGTCTCGGGTTCAATTCTTGAACTCCTTGATGATTTGGTTGATGATGCTATGGCTGATTGGCTGCGTCATATTGTGGGATTTTTTTCGAGATATACTATGCCTTTCCATGTTGCACGTTCCATTGCCACGCGTGCATGGAAGTCTAGTGGTTTGGAGGATGTCCGCTCTACTGGGACAGGTTTCTTGATATTCAGATTTAGGATTGTAGAGGAGGTTCATGATATTTTAGATAGTGGACCTTGGATGTTTAGTGGGAAGCACATTATTCTCCAATAATGGAATCCTCATTTCCCTTTTGACTAGAGTAGGATTTCCAGGATCTCAGTATGGGTTCGCTTGCATGGACTACCATTTCTACTGTGGTCAGCCAAAGCACTTAGTGTTGTTTCTAGTATGGTTGGTCGACCACTATCATGTGAAAGGATGATTTATGAACAGACCCGATTATCTTATGCTCGGGTTTGTGTTAAGATAGATGTGGAGCATTCTCCAATGCAGACTTTGAGATCCGGTGTAAGATATCTTCTGAGCCTATCAAGATCAGAGTGGAATATGAATGGAAACCGAAATGCTGTTCTAAGTGTTGCTTATTTGGACATACCTGTCATGTGTCGATTGTGCGTTCTGCTCCTAAAGAGATTGAGACACCAGTTATTATTACAGCCCTCGTCTTTGTTTGTATTTTTAATATATAAAACTTAGTTTACTTACTGAGTCAATGGTCACTAATCTATTGTACATCTCATATAATTGATAGCTATCTAATATAAGTGGAGGATTTTGGCATGGAGAACATAAATTTCCCTTGGCATAGTTTTCCATTGTGCAACTGTTTTGTGGGATGTTTATGTTATGAGTTGTTGATGTATATGAAACTTATGTTGTAGTTGAAATATTTTGAGGACCTACGGTTACAAGTAGAATAATTTCCTGAGTTATATTAATTTATTTATGTAAGAATGAATGTTAATTAAACTTTAAGGCCTTTGTGTTTTGGGGTGTGACATAATCAATGGGCTTTTGGAGCTTCTGTGTTAGTGTCTGCTAGTAAATAGCAGTTGCCATATCAAAGGGTGTTGCTGCGTCTGACAATACCTCAAACTGCCATCGGGGCACTGGCACTACTAATGTGGTAGTTCTAACGTGTTTCTATATGAAGTGTGGTTATCCTCTGTTTGGGGAAAGGTCTAATGACAGTATCGTGTGGTAAGAGATCAGTTATGTTATGGGGATTTAGAGTTATATGTTGGCTAAGGCATTTGGTCAGACCATTATCTGCCAGGTGCTGCAGTTCTTACACTAGTAGGCCATATTATAAGCTTGCAATGACAGTTTTGGTACATTGATGGGGATTTATTACGTGAGGGGGTGCGGTTATGGTTACAGTATTTATCTTTACGGAAGGTGAAAGCGAGCGGTGGTTGTTTGGGTTGGGGTGTTTTTGTACTAGTTTAGATGGTATTTAGATTTGTTGAAAAGGCCGTTGTTTGCCATCCTTATTATGAATATATTTACTTTCTTTCCGCTATTCCTAATCCTAAATCTTCAGTGCTTATTGTCCTAACGCAAATTCGTTGGCATTCTGGCAATGGTTTATGTTATTTTATTTTTATGTCTTTTTTTGACAGGATTGCAGTGAGCTGAAAATGAGATTGCAATTGCAATACTAACCAATGGCAACTGCTTCTTTAGAAATCAAAGCTAGTTTAATTTTGTTCTGATACGAAAAAGGTAGGATTGTGTACCCTTCCCTTTTTGAAGTAGTTGCTGCGCATATCACGCAAACACGAGACATTGAGCAAACCTACCTGCGGTGCGTAGAAGGTATACGAATGAATTTACTTCCTATCTCTTCGGAAGTAATTAATCTCCTCTCCTCTATATAAGATCAATTTTCTAGGTCATGGAAGCATTTCTTGAGCTATTTTCAATAAACTATTTCACCATTTGGATCCTCGTCTATGAATAAATAGACTGAACAAACGCTCGTCGTAGAAGGAAAAACTAGCATTTACATTAGATTTTTTATCTTTAGTAGATTTTGATCACTAATATTCATATCTTGGATCAAAATCATTTATCAATCAAGGAATCATTGGATTCTTGTAAGCTTATATGGATAATGCACTTGGGTCAAGAACGAGAAGCTACGATGCACTGCTAAAAGACTGCTGACTATCTTTATTATAATCAATTTGATCATTGTATATAGTAAACTGGTGGATTCCACGTGGTTCTGTTGTCATAGACAGTTAACAACAATGCTAATGCAATGTTTCTCTTTTGTCATTGAATGAGAGAGATACATAAAGTTAAACATAAACTTTATTGCTCACGTGCGTCTTCATACAAATTTAGGAAGGAAACTGTTACGGTAGGATAACTACAACAAAGCCAACAACCCAAATGCAATAACAATACTCTTTAACAGACCATTGATATAGAAGTATAGTAACCATGACTCGGAAAACCGAATTTATTCATATAAGTAAGCTATTTTGGTTTTGGAGGGAGGGATCGCAAACAGGGCCCTAGCTTGCTAGTTGCTACTTAGGAATTAAGGCAAAACGTCACCACTAGGACTTCCTGTTTTTGTGTTTGATTTTGATATACTATAATTAGGACGTTACATCTCCACTAGGGATTAATAGCCATTATGTGGCCAGGAGGTGAACGACTTCGTAATACCATACGTGCATTAGGGGGAGGAAATGAAATCCTTGGTGATACCCTCCTTGGCGGAGGGGAAGGAGGTGAAATACTTGCTGATATGCTGCTTGGTAGAGGGGAACGGCCATACGCATCTGTGAAAATATATATCCATGATCTTTTTTCGTCAAAACATAATTTTCATAATCATATAATAATTAAATTATTGATTTAACTAACACCAAGTTCAGATAGAATGAATATATGTAGATATAAACACTAACCATATTCCATAACAACTCTTGCCATGGAGGGCCGCGGGACGAGTATAAGAATCATGATGACGAGGAGAAAGCAATAAATAATATGTGAAGAGGAAACCTTATTGCTTGGGCTTTTCATTTTCTCTTGGGAAAATTGAGAAAATAGACAAAATTATGAACCCGTGTTGAAATTTAGACACGTTCTCAAAAATTTTTATGTCATAGACACTTTCTTAATAAAAAGACCCAATTACCCTTATTTTTCAATTTTTTTTCCAAAGGCTCATTTCCGAAACCCATCTCCCTCTCTTAGTTCCTTTTACAATTAGTGTCGAGTGTTTTCGAGTGGTGAAATGTCGAGTGTCGAGTGTTTTCTGTTAGCCCTAAGGCTACATGATAATTTTGATGATAATAATACACATTGATTAATTGAGATTTACTAACATGTTTATTTATGTGCAAGAGTAAGATCATTGAAATAATTTTAAAATCAAGAAGAGGCTTATTAAAATGAAGTGTTGAAGCTAAGGAGAAGACTACATGTTAAAGGCACCAAAGTTTAAGAACAAGGATTGACTAAAGGAATGTGACACATGAGTAATGTTCAATCAATTGGTCATATATATCTCTACAACTATCCAAATGACATGATTCTTGAGCCTTTGGAAAGTTTACTCAATTTATAACATTTCATATGTTTTAATGAAATTCAAATTTCAAGTGCAAGGTTGTCCAAATCATCATACAAGTTGAAAGACAAATGGAAGCAGCTGACATGAGCACCGAATACTCCTTTGGACATATCTTGAACTAGAAAAATCAAAATGACTTGATTCTTACGGCATTGGAAATATGACTTAATGAAGAACATTTCATATGTTTTGAAAAAATTCAAATTTCAAACAGAAGGCCGGCATAATTGACATGCAATTTGATGGACTGACACAGAGAAGAAAATCAACTCACATGAGCACCGAATGGTGTTTTGGCCATATCTTAAGATAGAGATATCCAAATTCTTTGAATCTTAATTTTTTGGAAAGCTTATTCAAATATGAAGATCTTTTATGTTTTGAAGAAATTCAAATTTCAAACGGAAGACTAACAGAATTATCATTCAAGTCGGTGGACGGACACATGGAGGAAAAATCAAGTCACATGAGCACCGAATGGTGTTTTGGCCATATCTTGAGCTACAGATATCCAAATGACTTGATTCTTGATGCGTTGGAAAGCTTATTCAAATGTGAAGATCTTTTATGTTTTACAGATTTTCAAATTTCAAACGGAACATTGACAAAAATGGTAGACAAGATTACGGTTTTTATAGTGGGCAGAAAATTTGGAGATGGTGTCTTCACTTGATTAAGTTCATCTCATTTGCCTATAAAAGGAGCCATTCTCCCATGCATTCAAGAAGTGCAAGAGAAGCATCCATCAAGCCACAAATAAGGGAAATATCATTTTTAGAGAGCTTTTATATTTTTTATCTACTCTTTGAGGAGAGTTGTATTTTGTTATAAACAATTATCTTTGTTCTTGTATTGTGGTGAGAGTGAGATCTTCTTGTAAAGGATAAAAGTTATCCTTGAGAGAACTCTTTCCTTGGTGAGTTTGTTCATCAAGAAGAACTCTGGGTGTGGTGTTATCAAGAGTTGAAGGAAGTTGCCTTGGTGAGGTTGTTCATCAAGAAGAACTCTTGGTGTGGTGTTATCAAGGGTTGAAGGAAGTTGCCTTGGTGAGGTTGTTTATCAAGAAGAACTCTTGGTGTGGTGTTATCAAGAGTTGGAAGAAAACGTCTTGGTGAGGTTGTTCATCAAGCAAGTTGTAAAAATTTCTACAACTTAGTGGAAAGCTTAGCTCGTGGAGCTAGGAGCCCGTGGACGTAGGCAAGGTTTGCCGAACCACGTAAATTGAGTTTGCACTCTCTCTATCCCTTTCCTCTTTACATTTACTTGAACTTGTGATTGTTCATCATTATTATTCTTTTGATTGCATCTTTGATAAATTCTAATTTCATCTTCTTCAACTTTATTTTCAAAGAAAGAGTGAACTAATTTTGATCTTTCAAGAAAAGTTTTCTAAATCCGTTTTGATAAATAAAAACCCAATTCCCCCCCCCTTTTGGGTTGCCATACCTGGGTCAACAAGTGGTATCAGAGCAAGGTTGCTCAATTTTTTAAATCTTAACCGATTTTGAGCTATGGCTACTTTTAATTCAACTTCATATGTTGAGGGACTTTCTATCTCTAGACCTACATTTTTTAATGGAAGTGATTACTCTTATTGGAAAACTAGAATGAGTATTTTCTTGAAATCTTTTGATTATGATTTGTGGTCTATTGTTTTGGAAGGACCTTTTGTTCCTACCAAAATTGAAAATGGGGAATGCATGCTTAAAGAACCTAAAGATTTTAGTGAAGATGATAAAAAGAAATTAAGTTTGAATGCTAAAGCTATGAATATGTTATATTGTGCTTTAGATAGAAATGAGTTTAATAGAATATCTACTTGTTCTACGGCACAAGAAATATGGCATACACTTGAAGTAACTCATGAAGGAACTAATCAAGTTAAAGAATCTAAAATTAGTATGCTAGTTCATAGTTATGAGCTTTTTAAAATGAAACAAGATGAATCAATTTCTGAAATGGTTACTAGATTTACGGATATTATTAATAGTTTGAAATCTCTTGGTAAATCTTATTCTAATGTTGAAATGGTGAGAAAGATTCTTAGATGTCTACCAAAATCTTGGGAACCAAAGGTGACGGCAATTCAAGAAGCAAAGGACCTCATCAAACTACCATTAGAAGAACTTATGGGTTCTCTCATGACTCATAAAATCACCTTGAAGGAGAATGAAGAAGATTTCAAGAAAAAGAAAAATATCGCTTTCAAATCTTCAACGAAAGAAAAAGATGACTCCGATGACGAAGGAGATGATGAAGATCTTGCATTTATCACAAGAAATCTAAAAAGGATGATTAGAAGAAACCAAGGATTCAAGAAGATTTCTAGAATGGATTGTCCTTACTTCAAGAGTCAAAACAAGAAATCCAAAGCAATGAAAGCCACAAATTGGGATGATAGTGTAGCTAGCTCCACCGAAGAAGAAGATTGCGAAGTGGCAAACATGTGCTTTATGGCTTTAAGTGAAGATGAGGTAAGTATTCTAAACTATGATCCTAAGTTTTCATATGATGAATTATTTGAAGCATTCAAAAATTTACATGTACAAGTTGATAAACAAAATTCAAAAATCAATGCTTTCAAAAAGAAGTCAAAAATCATGTTATCTCAATTAGAAGAGTTGGTGGAAATAAATGAAGTTTTAGAAAATGAAAATGAAATTTTAAAGAAAAAAGATTTTGAAAGTTTGGAAAGTCAAATACATTTATTAAAAACTGAAAATGACATTTTACAACAAAAGGATTTTGATAAATTGGAGAAAGAAAATGTTATTTTGAAAAAGGAAAATAATGACTTGAGAAATATTGTTGATAGTTTTACAAAAAGCACCAAAAATTTGAACTCTATGTTACAAAACCAAAGGTGCGTTTTTGATAAAAGAGGCTTAGGATATAAAACTCATAAAAATCAAAAGTATTTTAAAAATTATTTTGCTCATGCATCTTTTTGGAATAATCATAATCATTCATGTACTTATTGTGGAAGAAAAGGACACAAAGTATATTCTTGATATATTAAGAGAAATCCTAATTTGAAACAAATATGGATTCCAAAAAGTACCATAACTAACCCCCAAGGACCCAAGAACATTTGGGTACCAAAAAGTCTCTCTTTGAATATTGATTGTAGAAACAAAGGAGTGGCAAACACAAGTGGTACTTAGATAGTGGATGCTCAAGGCTTATGACCGGAGATGCCTCCAAATTTTCAAGATTAATCATGAAGAAAGGAGACTATGTGACCTTCGGTGATAATGCCAAAGGAAGGGTAATCGGACATGGTGATATTGGTAACCCTTCTTCACCTATTATTAAAGATGTTTTGCTTGTTCATGGTTTAAAACATGATTTGATTAGCATTAGTCAATTGTGTGATAAGGATATTTTGTTGCTTTTGAGCCTAATAGATGTGTGATTAAGGATGTTAGTAACAATAAGACATTATTTGTTGGTAATAGATGTGGTAATATTTATACAATTGATATTGATGTTAATGATCATGTAGAAAATTGTTTCATTGTTAATCATGATGCTTGGTTATGGCATAGAAGGTTAGGTCATGCTAGCATGGACACAATTTCAAAAATTTCTAAAAATGATTTAGTTGATGGTCTTCCAAAAATAAAATTTGAAAAGGATAAGATTTGTGATGCTTGTCAATTTGGAAAACAAGTGAGAACTTCTTTTAAACAAAAGAAATTTATTTCAACAAATAAACCTCTACAATTACTTCATTTGGATTTATTTGGACCATCAAGAACTCAAAGCCTTGGTGGAAAGTATTATGTTTTTGTTATTGTGGATGATTATTCAAGATTCACTTGGGTGTTATTCTTGAAAACTAAAAATGAGGCCATACAAGCTTTTTCAAAATTTACAAAAAGAGTCCAAAATCAAAAAGGATTCTATTGTGTCATTAGAAGTGATCATGGTGGTGAAGTAGACAATGTCGCGTTTGAAAATCTTTGTGGTGAAAATGGTTTTGAACATAATTTTCGCACCTAGAACTCCACAACAAAATGGTGTTGTTGAGAGGAAAAATAGGAATATCCAAGAAATGGCTAGGACCATGTTACTTGAAAATAATTTGCCAAAATATTTTTGGGCCGAAGCCGTTAATACCGCATGCTTTATAATCAATAGAGTCCATATTAGAGCTTTAATAAAGAAAACTCCTTATGAACTTTGGAAAGGAAGAAAACCCAACATTGGATTTTTTAAAGTTTTTGGACGTAAATGTTTTATTTTAAACACTAAGGATAACCTTGAAAATTTGATGCAAAAGCCGATGTTAGAATTTTTGTTGGCTACTCCAACCATAGTAAAGCATATAGAGTTTTTAACAAAAAGACTCTTACTATTGAAGAATCTATGCATGTTGAATTTGATGAAACTAATGTTATTTCTTCAAAGAATTTAGATAATGATATTGTTGAGGTAGAAAGGCAAATCAAGGAATCAAGGCTTGATGAAAAGAGCCAAGATGAATTACAACTTCAACAAGAAAAGCTTGTGGAAGTAAATGATTCTTCCCAAGAATTACCAAAGGAATGAAGGTATGCAAAAGCTCACCATAAAGATCTCATTATTGGTGAACCATCACAAGGTATGAAAACTAGATCTTCTTTTATGAACTTTTGTAATCATTTTGCATTTATCTCTCAATTTGAACCAAAATCTTTTAAAGAAGCCGAAAATGATGAAAGTTGGATTTTGGCTATCCAAGAAGAATTGAACCAATTTGAGAGAAATCAAGTTTGGGAGTTAGTCCCTAGACCTAAATATGATTAAACCCCTTAGTCAAGATAGATTTAGCATAATTAGAAGAGAATTAGGCATATTGGATATGTCTTAATTTTGCTTTAATATAATAATCTTTGAATGGTAGCATATGTTAAGGGGGAGAATATATTTAGGGGGAGTAGTTAATTTGATTACATTTTTTTTTTTTGATGATAACAAAAGGGGGAGAAATAGTTGGATTGCTTATATTCATAACAAGTGCCATTCTTTTTGCTTATTGTTGATTTTATTTTCATTCTTGATTTTAGATTATATTTTAAAGCAATCAATGGTTTGTCATCATCAAAAAGGGGGAGATTGTTAGCCCTAAGGCTACATGATAATTTTGATGATAACAATACACATTGATTAATTGAGATTTACTAACATGTTTATTTATGTGCAAGAGTAAGATCATTGAAATAATTTTAAAATCAAGAAGAGGCTTATTAAAATGAAGTGTTGAAGCTAAGGAGAAGACTACATGTTAAAGGCACCAAAGTTTAAGAACAAGGATTGACTCAAGGAATGTGACACATGAGTAATGTTCAATCAATTGGTCATATATATCTCTACAAATATCCAAATGACGTGATTCTTGAGCCTTTGGAAAGCTTACTCAATTTATAACATTTCATATGTTTTAATGAAATTCAAATTTCAAGTGCAAGGTTGTCCAAATCATCATGCAAGTTGAAAGACAAATGGAAGCAGCTGACATGAGCACCGAATACTCCTTTGGACATATCTTGAACTAGAAAAATCAAAATGACCTGATTCTTACGGCATTGGAAAGATGACTTAATGAAGAAAATTTCATATGTTTTGAAAAAATTCAAATTTCAAACAGAAGGCCGACATAATTGACATGCAATTCGGTGGACTGACACAGAGAAGAAAAATCAACTCACATAAGCACCGAATGGTGTTTTGGCCATATCTTAAGATAGAGATATCCAAATGCTTTGATCTTAATGTTTTGGAAAGCTTTATTCAAATATGAAGATCTTTTATGTTTTGAATAAATTCAAATTTCAAACGGAAGATAACAGAATTATCATTCAAGTCGGTGGACTGACACATGGAGAAAAAATCAAGTCACATGAGCACCGAATGGTGTTTTGGCCATATCTTGAGCTACAGATATCCAAATGACTTGGTTCTTGATGCGTTGGAAAGCTTATTCAAATGTGCAGATCTTTTATGTTTTACAGATTTTCAAATTTCAAACAGAACATTAACAAAAATGGCAGACAAGATTACGGTTTTTATGGTGGGCAGAAAATTTGGAGATGGTGTCTTCACTTGATTAAGTTCATCTCATTTGCCTATAAAAGGAGCCATTCTCCCATGCATTCAAGAAGTGCAAGAGAAGCATTTTATCAAGCAAAAAGCAAGAGAAATATCAAGTCTAGAGAGCTTTTATATTATTTATCTACTCTTTGAAGAGAGTTATACTTTTGTTGTAAAAATTATCTTTGTTCGTGTATTGTGGTGAGAGTGAGATATTATTGTAAAGGATAATAGTTATCCTTGAGAGAACTCTTGTTGTGTGTTATCAAGAGTTGAAGGAAGTTGCCTTGGTGAGGTTGTTCATCAAGAAGAACTTTGGTGTGGTGTTATCAAGGGTTGAAGGAAGTTGCCTTGGTGAGGTTGTTCATCAAGAAGAACTCTTGGTGTGGTGTATCAAGAGTTGAAGGAAGTTGCCTTGGTGAGGTTGTTCATCAAGAAGAACTCTTGGTGTGGTGTTATCAAGAGTTGGAAGAAAAAGTTTTGGTGAGGTTGTTCATCAAACAAGTTGTAAAGAATTCTACAACTTAGTGGAAAGCTTAGCTCGTGGAGCTAGGAGCCCGTGGACGTAGGCAAGGTTTGCCGAACAACGTAAATTGAGTTTGCACTCTCTCTATCCCTTTCCTCTTTACATTTACTTGCACTTGTGATTGTTCACATTATTATTCTTTTGATTGCATCTTTGATAAATTCTAATTTCATCTTCTTCACCTTTATTTTCAAAGAAAGAGTGAACTAATTTTGATCTTTCAAGAAAAGTTTTCTAAATCCGTTTTGATAAATAAAAACCCAATTCACCCCCCCTCTTGGGTTGCCATACCTGGGTCAACATTTTCGAGTGGTGAAATGTCGAGTTTCGAGTGTTGTCGAGTGGTGAAATGTCGAGTTTCGAGTGTTTTCGAGTGGTGAAATGTCGGGTGAAATATCGAGTTTCGAGTGTTTTCGAGTGGTGAAATGTCGAGTTTCGAGTGTTTTCGAGCGGTGAAATGTCGAGTTTCGAGTTGTCGAATGGTGAAATGTCGAGTGGTGAAATGTCGAGTTTCGAGTGTTTTCGAGTGGTGAAATGTCGAGGTGAAATGTCGAGTTTCGAGTGGTAAAATGTCGAGTTTCGAGTTTGTCGAATGGTGAAATGCCGAGTTTCGAGTGTTTTCGAGTGGTGAAATGTCGAGTTTCGAGTGTTTTCGAGTGGTGAAATGTCGAGTTTCGAGTTTGTCGAATGGTGAAATGTCGAGTGTCGAGTGTTTTCGAGTGGTGAAATGTCGAGTGTCGAGTTGTGTCGAGTGTCGTCTCCGCGTGATATAATGCTCTAAATAGTTTGTAATTTAACAATTTCATCCCCAAAAAGAGTGTCAGATGCAAGTAATTTCAAACGGTATTTTAGTCTTTTTGTCAAGAAAGTGTCTATGACATGAAAATTTTTGAGAACGTGTCTATTTTTCAATGAGACCCCCTAATTTTGTCTATTTTCTCAATTTTCCCTTTTCTTTTAGTCCTCTTAACCTCTACTGCTTTGTAATTGATTGGTTTAGTTGCATGGCGTGCCTTAAGTCCATGTTTTTGTTTAATTTAATTTAATTTATTGCTCATAATAATGTTGACTTGACTTGCATAAAAATTCTCACTCAGCCATAGCCCTAGCACGTGTAAGCAATTTCTGAGTCAAATAAATGAATTTATAAACATGGGAAACCTTCTTTGTTGCCTACAACTACGGCATTGACAGTACATTGTTGGAGTTGTCAACAAGTTTCCCGTAACTTTCCTCGTCAAGGCTTCAGCTTCACAGCTTGTATAATTGTTTCAAATAAATAGTTTTAAAATTTTTAATTTCTTTTATGGATTTATTAAATCAACAGTATAATTTTTTAACTTAGTTGATGTTAATTAATTGTAAAATATTATTTTATAGTTTTTGAAACATTCAAGTCAAGGGTTTATTAGGGTTTATTTTGAATTTTCAAACCTGAAAGACAAAAGTACTTTAATATTATTATGTTTAGTGTTGTTTCATAGATGTGCTAACTTTTGCTCAATACAGGGTCAGGGAGGGAGGTGATAGTGTTCATTTGGGTAATTACTTATTTATAAAATTATATGTTCGTTTGACCAAATCTTAGGATAGAAGTGTCAAATCTCAATGGCAAAAGCCCTTTAAGTCAAAGCACTTTTATCTTGTTTAGTCACATGTGCAAATGTATCTTCACATGTTTTAGAAATCAATAATAAATTTAAACCCAAATATAATTTAAAATCGAAATTACATTATGATATAACAATCCTGACAAAATTTCTACTGGGGATATAATTTTATTTCATCATTTTTATTGACCCAAATTTTAATATTCCAAGTTTTCGATTGATGGAATACAAATAAAAAGAAAAGAACAAGAAAATTTCAAAAGAGAAAGATCACCCGTAAACTTGGATAAATATTGACCCAATTCACCGTAATTGTAGACTTCTTAGTATTGTATTAAAATAATTGAATTGACAAATATTTAAATATTCTACTAAAATTTTGTAGAGGAGTAAATAAACAATTATATTTATAATAATCCTATATTTATAAATTATATATATAGACTATATGAGTGATCGTAGCATTACTCTTACATTTATAATCGTTTAGTAAATTGAATTTATTTAGCAATGATATAAAACTGACTGAGCATCTGCGAGAGGCTGAACAATCATAACGGACAATATTAGTGTCTAGTTGTGACACTGTCGAAGAGAAAACAGATAGGGAGAGTGAGAGAAATAAAAAAGGACAGAGCAAAAAAAAAATCTCTTATACAACTTCATTAAAATACAATTCAGCTGAAAAGAGAAACAATTAACGAAAATTGAGAAAATAGACAAAATTAGGGGGTCTCGTTAAAAAATAGACACATTCTGAAAAATTTTCATGCCATAGACACTTTCTTGACAAAAAGACTCAAATACACTTTGAAATTACTAGAATCCGATTACTTGCATCCGACACTCTTTTCGGGAATGAAATGGTCAAATTACAAACTATGGGGACTAAAAAGAAATTAAAAGTATGATGGATCCATGAAAATTTCCTTCTTGTTTTCTTATGTTTGATGGATCCATGTGGTAGAAAATTGGAATGACCGTTTGTCTCCTTATTTTCATACAATGACCATCTTAACAAGTTCATCCAAACACCGACTGGAATGTGCATAGTTTCTTAAGAATATCACAATTAAAAATCTCGACTCTTCAATTACTTGACTTTCTGGCTCAAGTTCATTGTCACTTCTAAATACAGAGATTCCTCTTCGTTCCAGATTAGTACATAGATGATCTGTTAACTTGTTTAGTGTTTCTTCACCATTGAAGCTTAAATAAACGTCATACTTCCAATTAGGAGCATTTGAAGATACTCTTGGGAAACTCATAGTCGCAGTTGATCTAAGCTTGTTTGGACAAACAATTTCCTCCAATGTTAACCCTGAAAAGTTGAAAAAATAAGTGACTTTCATATATATAGCAAAGATGCATCCAAATTATCCATCATCAATGAAATTGAACTTAGTTAAAAGTATTTTGCTACCAAGAAAATATAAAGGGAAAGCTATTCTAACTATAAAATGTCTTTGACATTCATTTATTTAACAAAAAGTTATATTTCTAAGTGTCCATAAATCAAATTCTCAATTTCCTTAGAGATACCTTGATCATAAACCCATAAAATCACAGAGATAAAAATATTTCATCTTAGAAAGTAGAAACAACCCATATCATCTTTTCCTGACAGCTTAAATGGTTGAGAGATTAATGTACCATGATGATCCTAAGAATTCCTACATTTGAAATATTGTGTAAATTCCTATAACCATTGAAGACAATTTTTACGTCTCTGGGCTTGTGGAATTTAGTTCAATTTAACTATCCAGTAGAAGCATCGATTATCGTCAATGGAGTCACAAACTCAACAAAAGCACTCAAGAGAAAAGTTGCAAAGGTGTGCATCTTTCTTACCCCTGTTTTAAGTAGAATTATGAATAAAGATGCAATGAAAATTCTGAAAAGGGAGTTTGAAGACTCAAGCAAAGCCATCTCTACTAATTTGCAACTATTGTGGAGAGACCTTTGATAGCTTAGAAATTATGAAAGAAATTGAAAGCACTTCACAATTTTTCCCTAATGGTCACAGAAATTATTAACCAAATTAAAAGCCTTAATGATGACACTTTAGATACCCTTCTAACCATTGAAGACTGATACTCTAGATAAAACAATAATTGAGAAAACTTTTTAAGTAGTTTGCCTCCAAAATTTTATCACATAACTGTTGTAATCAAAGAATCCAAAGATTTGGCAAAAATTAATGTTGACAAAGCAACAGCCAACAGGGTCTCTTGAGGCGCATGAGTCTTTAATCACCATGAACTCAAACTCTACTTTTAGACTAAGTATTTGAATCAAAACTTGACGTAGTTAAAGACAAAGGTTTGAAGATAGAAGAAAAGTGAAAAGGTTCATCTGAAAGAATGGCTGATTAAAAAATC
This sequence comes from Boswellia sacra, assembly GCA_013180625.2. NCBI lineage: Eukaryota > Viridiplantae > Streptophyta > Magnoliopsida > Sapindales > Burseraceae > Boswellia > Boswellia sacra. The sequence goes on from SNVD02009889.1 coordinate 236,529, forward strand.
ACACGTATGTATGGTTCAAGGCTCCATATTTTTTAACACAATCTCTGACAACATTTTTATACCATTGGCTTAAAGTACTTGGGATAGTTTAGATTAAATCAAACATACATGACAAATACACCTTAAAAATGATAAACGTTAGATGCAATCTAAACCATTTAAAGTGTTGTGATCCAATGACCTATAAATTATATAAGAATTTGTCTAAATAGAGAAAGCTTGTTAATATTGATTAAGGGCAATTATGTAATTCAGGAGCTTAGGGGCAATTTTGTAAAGACATAACAAAAGTCAGTTAAGGTTGTTATGAGTCTGCATATATATGCTATGCAGTATGTACATCGAAAACAAGTGGAAAATTCAAAAACAGTTTCCTTTTCTTGATTCCAGAAATTCCTAATTCTAATATGGTATCAGAGCACTGAGATCCAATGGGAACCTTTCTCGGAAGCCCTCAATCAAACGCTGGAACATTTCTTGATGCTGAGACAGCCATGAATCCTTCATCTCATACCTCCACTCTGCCGACAGTTCTTCCTAACTCTTCCATCAAACTTCAGAGAGCAAACTATGGATTCTGGCGCACTCAAATTCTTGCTACACTCAGGGCTTTCGATCTTGAAGGATATGTTACTGGAGAGAAATCTTGTCCAGCAAAAGTAATCTCTGTTCAATCAGCTCATAATCCGGATGAGGTATCAACTTAACTCAATCCTGAATTCTTTAACTGGAAAAGAATTGATCAGTTCATACTTAGCTGGTTATTATCATCTATCTCTGAATCAATGTATGGAAATGTAGTTAGATGTACAACAGCTATGAAAATCTGGAATGTTCTTAAACAATTATTTTACACAGAATCTAAAGCTAGATCCATGCACTTGAAGCATCAGCTTCAAAACACTAGGAAAGGATCACTAAATATAGCAGATTACATACTGAAAATGAAAGACATTGCAAACACACTGATGGCTATTGGACATAATGTTTCGGATCTGGATCTACTGTTTCATATTCTTGATGGTCTTGGACCAGAATATGATGCTATAGTGGTTAATCTTACCTCAAGAGCTGGCACAATATCATTAGAAGAAACTCAGCTTCTGCTTCAAAGTTATGAAATGAGACTGGAGAAGTTTAATTCTACTCAAAGTCTTAGCCTAGAACATAGTGCTAATATAGCTACTAGACCATATCAATTTGGTGGATCAAATCAGTTCACTGGTCAGCAATTTCAATACTCTAATGGAGCTAGACAAGCTTCTAACAAAGGATTTAGGGGAAGAGGAAGAAACAGATTTGCTGGAAGAGGTTCAGGTCACTCAAATGGAACCAAACTAGTGTGCCAATTGTGTGGGAAAACAGGACACACAGTGATCAAGTGCTATCATAGGTTTGATATAAGCTATCAAGGTCCACAACCAGCTCAATCTTCTCAAGCATTCAATGTAAATCAGTCTTCACAGCAAGTGTTTCCGAGATCAAATCAAACATCTGCTGCTTCACCATCTATTGTGCAAGATCCTGCCTGGTATCTTGACACAGGTGCAACAGATCACATAACTTCAGACATGAGCAGGCTTTCAGTGGCAGGCAAGTATATAGGTCCAGAGACAGTACAAGTGGGTAATGGTACTTCCTTACCTATTACTCATATAAGTTCAGGTTATTTATTGTCTCCTAATAACTCAGCATGCTTTAAGCTCCAAAAGATTTTATTTGTGCCAGAAATTACTAAGAGCTTAATTAGTGTTTCTCAACTTCTTAAAGATAATAATATAATTGTTGAGTTTCATAATCATGGCTGTGTGATTAAGGACAAAACTACCAGCAAGACTCTGCTAGAAGGATGCCTGAGCAATGGACTGTATCAGATAGCAACAACTTCAAATAAAACTGCCTTTCATGCATCAGCAAAGAAAGCTTCATGTCACGCCTCGCGCGACATGCGCACTGTATCACGCCAAGCTTGCTCGGAAGAACACCAAGGAATGGGATTTTAGGGCAAGTGTTATAGTGATTTGGGATCCTCGTGTCGAGAGGAACTCAATGGCGTGAAGAGTAGACGTGGCGATCCGGAAGCTTCTAGAAGGTTCCGTAACGTTCCGGGACATTCCGGAGAGATCCGGAAGGATCCGGAAGTCGTGAGATGCATCCGAAAGGTTTTAGAAGTCTCTAGAAGACTCGAGAAGGTTGCGGAAGAATGTGGAAGGCTACGGAAGGTCCTAGAAGGTCTAGAATCATCTAGCAAGCCAAGTTGCTAGAACCTTCCATGGAAATATCTTAGATATTTTAGGATAAATATCTAGATATTTAGGGAGATGATTCTAGATAGGAAATATGGACCGTTGGATGTATTTAATCCTAGCCGTCCATTGAGGAGGTGGATTACTATAAATACCCCTCCTAGGCTCATTTGTGAGGCATCCTAGAAAATCAAGCCAAGTTCCATATAAGCTTTGTAAAGAGTTCTCAAGTAATACCAAAGCTTCCTTTCTAGCAACACTCGTTCCCAAATCTTCCCACACTTCTCTTCGCCTTAAAGCTCTTAGCTCAACGATCCTAACTTCTCCTTGAGCGAGAAGCAAACTATAAGGCTTACTTAGCAACTTTCGGGTTCAAGTTGTCTAAGTGCCGCACGAGCAGCTGCGCTAAACTCTAAGCTCGTGACAGTTGGTATCAGAGCACGGTTCGAGCACAAGACCAAATGGCATCCGACATTGAAGTGGCGGTAGAAGAACAAGTACGCGGACGCGAGGAGCAAGTTCAACCACAAGCACGAGCCAAGCGTGGCAAGTCGAAAGCTCCGCCCGCCGAAGTCTTGGAGTCTCGTGTTGCTAGTATGGAGGAAACCATCTCGGGGATGGACAATGTGATTGAAGGTCTCACCAACCGTCTTGATGGCCTAGAGATGGACTATGGGGAGATTACTCGAGCCACAAAGTCCAGCATCCTTGAGTGTAGCAAGTCCTACAAGGACGAGCTTCAGGCCCTTACACGAGAACTTCATGGCTTACGGAACTTCGTGGAGCTTGAATTGCGGGCTCTTCGTGCGGAAGTAAAGGAAGTTCGCACGGAATGGGATAGGCGTCGTTGCAATCAAGCTAGCACATCCTACACAAGTGCTAGCCCACTCAGTGCTATGCAAGTGCCTACTCCCGCTTCTTACCATGGTGCCCGCAATGCCACCGAAGTGGAGAACTTCTTGTTCGGCCTTGAGCAATACTTCGAGGCCAAGGGTGCCCACGACGATGCATCAAGAATCGGTATTGCGCCCACATTCCTACGGGATGCTGCCCAATTGTGGTGGCGTCGCAAACATGGCGACGCGGGTAAGGGCATTTGTTCTCTCCGCACATGGAAGGACTTTAAAAGGGAGCTTCGAAAGCACTTCTCCCCACGCAATGCGGAAAAGGAGGCAAGGGGTCGCCTCCGTCGTCTAAAACAAAGTGGCACCATCCAGGATTACATCAAGGAGTTCACCACCATCATCCTTGAGATCGAGGATATGTCCGACAAGGACTCTCTCTTCTTCTTCCTCGACGGGCTAAAGGATTGGGCAAGGGTTGAGCTCGAGAGGCGTGGCGTACAAAACCTTGATGAAGCCATAGCTGCGGCCGAATCCCTCACGGACTATACGTCCCAATCCAAGCCATGGAAGACCGACCATAATAATGGTGGGGGAGAACGGATTGTCGAAGAGGACCAAAGCAACAAGGAAGGTGCTCGCAAAGCTTCGAGGGGCGACAAGCGCGACAAACCTAGCAAAGGTAAGTCCAATGTCCCCAAGCCTAAGAGTCCTTGTTTCATTTGTGATGGCCCTCATTGGACACGGGATTGCCCAAAGAAAAAGACCCTCAATGCCTTAGCGGCTCAATATGAGGGTACCCAAGATGAAGAGCCCCAAGCGGAGATGGGTTCTCTTCATGTCATCGGTGCACTCAAGAGACCCACATATGCCAATAAGGGTCTCATGTATGTGAGCACCATGATTAATGGCAAGGATGTGCGTGCAATGCTTGACACGGGAGCCACGCACAACTTCATCTCTCTTGAGGAGGCCAAGAGGTTAGGCCTCAAGTATACCAATGGAGGAGGCACCATTAAGGCGGTAAACTCACCCGCCAAAGCCATAATGGGTGTGTCTAAAGCGACACCAGTGCAATTGGGTGCGTGGAAAGGCAATCTAGATTTCTCCGTTGTCTCTATGGACGATTTTAAAGTAGTGTTGGGCATGGAGTTCTTCGACCAAGTCCATGCTTTTCCCATACCAGCATCTAACTCCCTCAACATCCTCGATGGGAGCCAACCATGCATGGTCATGGCGAAACGTGCAACCAAAGTCGAGAGCAAGATGATGTCCGCACTACAACTCAAGCAAGGAACAAAGGAAGATCCAAGCTTCTATGCCACCGTTCGAGAGGTAAACAATGGAGAGGACATCGCCGTTACCAAAGACCCATTAGCAAGACGTGTCCAGGCCATCCTTGAGAAGTACAAGGATGTTACGCCCCAAAGGCTACCAAGGAGGTTATCGCCAAGACAAGAGGCTCACCAAGACAAGATGGAGCCCGATGCCAAACCTCCATCCACAACGCCTCACCACATGACGCCATCCAAGATCGCGAAGCTAAAGAAGGCCACCAAGAAGCCACACAAGCACGCGAGAGGGAAGCGTCAACATGGAGCCAAGATCACTCACTCGCAACCAATGACCCATCCTCGAAGACGCGACGAGGACGTCGCGAAATTAGGTGGGGGAGGATGTCACGCCTCGCGCGACATGCGCACTGTATCACGCCAAGCTTGCTCGGAAGAACACCAAGGAATGGGATTTCAGGGCAAGTGTTATAGTGATTTGGGATCCTCGTGTCGAGAGGAACTCAATGGCGTGAAGAGTAGACGCGGCGATCCGGAAGCTTCTAGAAGGTTCCGTAACGTTCCGGGACATTCCGGAGAGATCCGGAAGGATCCGGAAGTCGTGAGATGCATCCGAAAGGTTTTAGAAGTCTCTAGAAGACTCGAGAAGGTTGCGGAAGAATGTGGAAGGCTACGGAAGGTCCTAGAAGGTCTAGAATCATCTAGCAAGCCAAGTTGCTAGAACCTTCCATGGAAATATCTTAGATATTTTAGGATAAATATCTAGATATTTAGGGAGATGATTCTAGATAGAAAATGTAGACCATTGGATGTATTTAATCCTAGCCGTCCATTGAGGAGGTGGATTACTATAAATACCCCTTCTAGGCTCATTTGTGAGGCATCCTAGAAAATCAAGCCAAGTTCCATATAAGCTTTGTAAAGAGTTCTCAAGTAATACCAAAGCTTCCCTTTCTAGCAACACTCGTTCCCAAATCTTCCCACACTTCTCTTCGCCTTAAAGCTCTTAGCTCAACGATCCTAACTTCTCCTTGAGCGAGAAGCAAACTATAAGGCTTACTTAGCAACTTTCGGGTTCAAGTTGTCTAAGTGCCGCACGAGCAGCTGCGCTAAACTCTAAGCTCGTGACATTCAGCTCCTATGTCATTGTTTTCTTCATTAACTCAGTCTACAAGTTCAGATGCTTCTGCATTAACAGTGGTAAGAGATCAAGTACTGTGGCACAGAAGGTTGGGTCATCCACACTTTCAAGCCATGCAAAAACTATCTACAACTTCAAAATTGTTCAAGTGTGTAAACAAAAATGAATATTTCTGTGAAGCATGTAAATTTGGCAAACTATGCCATGATACTTATCCTAGTTCAGATTCTAGAACAAGTTCACCACTTGACATTGTATATACAGATCTATGGGGACCATCACCAATAAAATCTGTTGAAGGATATTCTTATTATGTGAGCTTTGTGGATGATTTCAGCAGATATATATGGTTTTTTCCTCTTAAATCCAAATCCGAAGTGATCAATGTGTTTAAACAGTTTCTAGCACTTGTTGAGAGACAATTCAGTACAAAGTTGAAGTGTTTACAAGCTGATTGGGGTGGTGAATATAGACCACTTGTCCCCTATCTCAAGGAACTGGGTATTAACTTTAGGCATCTATGTCCTTATACACACCAACAAAATGGAATTGTGGAGAGAAGGCATAGACACATAGTCAATATTGGTCTCACACTACTGGCACAAGCTTCCATGCCTCTTTCCCTCTGGTGGTTTGCATTTCACACAGCAGTCTATCTCATAAACAGACTACCTTCCTCATCAGTAAAGTTTCAGTCTCCATTCTCTGTTTTGTTTCATGTTGAACCAAATTATAAAATGCTTAAGGTATTTGGATGTGCATGTTATCCCAACCTCAGGCCATATCAGTCTCATAAGTTCTCTTTTCACACATCAACATGTGTGTTCATTGGTTACAGTTCATCACACAAAGGATACCTTTGTCTTCACTCTACAGGCAGAATTTACATTGCACAAAGTGTGTCATTCAATGAAACTGAATTTCCATTCAAAACAGGTTCATTTCTACACTCATCTCCATCTACTTTATCTCATGAATCTGTCACTGGACCTTGGATAATTCCATCTCAACCAGCTGTCATTTGTTCAACCTTGCCATTAAATAATACCTTTGCATCATCTGACAATTCTAAACAGACGATAGAAAATTTCAGTCCTCTTCACTCACCTGTATCATCTAGTTCCACTTCACCTCCAGATATTCCCACCAGAAATTCAAATTTACCAACTCAACTTCATTCTGTTCAGTCAAATAGTCATCCAATGGTCACCAGGTCCAAAGCTGGTATCTGTAAACCCAAGAAATATGTCTATACTGCTGATTCTGCCAACTCCACTTCTCTTGAACCTACCAATGTACAACAAGCATTATCAGATCCCAACTGGTATGCTGCAATGCAAACTGAGTTCCAAGCTTTGCAAAGCAATCAAACATGGACTCTAGTTCCACATTCTCCATATATGAAGTTGATTGATCACAAATGGATTTTTAGAATTAAGTACAACTCAGATGGCACAATTCAAAGGTATAAAGCCAGGTTAGTAGCCAAGGGCTTTCAACAAACTTCTGGTGTTGATTATTTTGATACATTCAGTCCAGTCATCAAACCATCAACAATTAGAGTTATTCTATCTTTGGCTGTTACATTCAATTGGGACATACAGCAAATAGATGTGAATAATGCATTTCTGCATGGTGAACTTCAAGAAACTGTGTTCATGACACAACCTGAAGGGTTCATAGACAAATCACAGCCTACATCCATATGCCATCTTCACAAATCTCTATATGGATTGAAACAGGCCCTTAGAGCTTGGTTTGACAAGCTCAAAGGTGCACTGCTTCAGTGGGAGTTCCAGCCATCAATTTCAGATTCAAGTTTATTCATTCTCAAGACTAACAAAACAATAGTGTTGTTGTTAGTCTATGTTGATGACATTCTAATCACTGGAAGTGACAATACTCAGATTAAGAAGATCATTTCTGACTTGAATCAAACATTTGCACTGAAAACACTAGGTTCTATCAACTATTTTCTTGGATTTGAAGTAACAAGATCCAAGAACTGCATGCTGTTAACTCAGAAAAAGTATGCTGTTGATCTGTTAAAAAGGTGCAACATGCTAGAATCAAAAGCCATACAATCACAAATGGAAGCAAATTCGAAACTGACATTACAAGACAGGGCAGAGTTTGAACAACCAAGCTTATACAGAAGCACAATTGGTGCTTTACAATACTTATCAATGACAAGGCTTGACATCTCCTATGTTGTAAATAAACTGAGTCAATTTTTGCAGTGCCCTACAATTAAACATTGGCAAGCCTGCAAAAGAGTGCTGAGATACATAAAGGGTACTCCTAATTTTGGCCTGACTTTCAAGCCAATGCAATCAGTAAACCTTGAAGCATACAGTGATGTTGACTGGGCAAGCTCCTTGGATGACAGAAAATCCACCTTAGGCTGCTATGTTTATCTTGGAAACAATCTGATTTTTTGGAGCTCTAAGAAGCAAAAGGTGGTAGCAAGATCATCCTCTGAATCAGAGTATAGAGCCATGTCCTTTGCTGAAGCAGAGATAATCTGGTTGCAGAGTTTATTGTCTGAGATTGGAGTTAAACTGACTGATATTCCAGTGATGTTCTGTGACAATAAAGGAGCAGAATCATTAGCATCTAATCCAGTATTCCATGCTAGAACAAAACATATTGAAATAGATGTGCACTTCATCAGAGAAAGGGTGCTGGCAGGACAATTGAAAGTTCAACATATATCCACAGAACACCAAAATGCTGATATTTTAACAAAACCTCTAGCTGGAATCAGGTTTGAATTTCTTAGAAACAAGCTTAATATCTCATCCGGAGAATGTGAAGGTTTGAAAGTGAATCATGCATTATCAAGCAATGAAGGAAGCTCAAATACAAGTTCCCGAATGCTCACCAGCAATCTGCCAACAAGCAGTTCATGCAGTTCATCAGAATACTCATCACAATTAGCAAGTTGGCTAGAATTGTCAATTGAAAATCCTAGTTGCACTTGAGGGGGGCTGTTAATATTGATTAAGGGCAATTATGTAATTCAGGAGCTTAGGGGCAATTTCGTAAAGACACAACAAAAGTCAGTTAAGGTTGTTATGAGTCTGCATATATATGCTATGCAGTGTGTACATCGAAAACAAGTAGAAAATACAAAAACAGTTTCCTTTTCTTGATTCCAGAAATTCCTAATTCTAATAAAGCTATACAGCAGATATATGCAGAATCAGTAAATAAGCTTAAAAATTGCGAGTGTAGATGCATTGAGAGTTAAACATTTAAATCATGCGCAAAACTGTTGATGGTGTATAAATAAAAAGAAAAGAAAAAAGCGAATATTTCGAAAGAAAATTAAGAAGATCAATTATTATCTCGCATTAAAATGGAGAAAAATTCACTATAATGTTGGAATTTATACACGGGAATAATCATATGACAGAAAGCATGGGCCCTCTCCACAGTTAAATGTAAATTTATCTTCTCAAGTCAAGCTTGGTGATGGAAATATGCAAAAACGTTTTAAGGGAACTGTGACACAACAGGAAGTAACAAAAAAATTTACTAATGATATCATGTATTTGCTCGGATGAATTCTAACCTCAGAAGCGTAGGCCGATTGCTACAAAAAGGAAGTCATTAAATTTTCATAAATGAATGCAAAATTTTTTATATAGACAGACAACATTAACTTGACTTACCATGCACAAAATTAGCTATAATGAACCCTAATAAATTTTTTTCTCTTTCTGTGCTACTAAGAAAATTTCTTTTTGAAGCAATAGATTAAATGTTTCAATTTCTTGAATTTTCTTAATCCCCTGCAATTGTGCTAAGCCAATATCTAAACGGCCATAAGTTTTTATATATAAACAAAAAGAGTCGCTATCTTGTTCTGCAACAAGCTAAGATAAGCAAATGCATCAGCTTGTTAAAAATTAAATTAAATTAAAAAAAACAACAATTAATATTTAAGAGGTCCAAGAATGTGCAGAAACTTATGGTTTTGAGGGTGTTTGCAGCACTCCAATGCAAAAACTTTTTAACCCAAATCTATGAATAAGTGTTTGGGAGAAAGCAATGGAGATGGAGGTCAGACTCGTCAGAGAATTTCTTCCTCTTTTCCCTCTTCACACAAAGAAAATACCGAGAGCTTTCAGCGAAGCTATACTATGAATTTTATTATTTCTTTGTCTCAGCTTTCATGCCTTCTCTTTTTCTTGGTTGACTGGAGACTTCTTGTTCTTTTTGCAATTGCATAACCAATGGCCCCTACGAAATATAAAAATATTTATAACCGCAAATTGAAATCAGAATATTATTTGTCTCTATGGAAACTTTTATGCTTGGTCTTTTGTAATGTCTCGAGAAAAGCCTAAGATTAAGGGGTTAAATATTTTAGATATTATTACTTTAATATAGGATATCCTAACATAATTTTGAAATAGTACTGCTCAACAGTTAAGGATTATATTTTAATTGATGCTTTTAAGCTGAATATATTATGCTACAAAATTGAAATGCAAGCAGAATATCTTAGTAAATTAAACTTATAAAACCAAATGATCTCCAACAATTACAAAATTTTATATTATAAATTGTTTACATGTAAATAATTCCAAAAGTTGAACAATTCAATTACCGCTGATTTTTAAATCTTTTAATAAATTGATTTATTTGATAATTATAATTTCTTTATTATTTTATCAAAAGTTATTTAAGAAGAATCGTTACCAAATCTAGTAATATAAGATCTACATGGTTTATGAATCACTCATTTGCATTATAAGATATAATTAAAAGAAATCTTGGTTCATTGTTCATAGTGTTATGTTTTGTTTTTAGCGACATTGTCATTCTATTGTGCTTATTTATGTTTTGATTGATCAAATTTATCGAATTTATTCTTCAATTCTAGCCAGGTCAAATTGGATATGGGTGATATTTTATACCGTTAGCTATTAAATTCATTTGTTTCGGAATTTGATTTATTAACTTTATAATATAATACTTTTAATGTTTAAGCTCGTCAAAAATACTTTTGTTTTTTTATACATTAAAATTCTCCACATTTTTATTCACTTTATATCAATGAGTATTACAGTGAGTTGATGGGTCATCCCTTCATCAACAATATTTTTGCAGGAGAAGCGTCTAATGTCAGATATTGGAGGATGGATAATCAGAGCGATTGTTTGGAAAACACTAATGGTTTAATTAGTCCAATAATAAAGCTAGACCTACAATATTTATACAACATAAATTTTATAACATTATGTGACAAAATCCTATTGGAGATAAAATTTTTCTAATTTATTTTTTTCTCCTCTAGTGAATTTTGACCATGTAGACTCAAGTGAATTTTGACCATATAGACTGCCACGTCATGTTGTGAAAGTTATGTTGTATGAATATTGTAAGTCTAGGTTACCCTTAGTTCAATATGGAATTTGTCTTGTTCCCTTATTCTCCTTTGGAGGTAGAAATGGCAAATTGACCCGGCTGGGACCAGGGATCCGAAAAATCCGGATGTCCGGGGTCGGGTAATAACCCAAAAAATCGGGAAATTTGGTCGGGGTCGGGAAGAAATTTTCTGTCCCGGCCCCGGCCGGGACTGGGGACCCAGAATTAAACCCGGGGGATGTAATTAAAATTTTAAAATTATGTCAAATGAAGTTTATATCCATTAGATTGTGATACTTGCTTATAACCCCTATATAAATCTAAGTCCATGTTCTAATTTTTTTTAAACAGCCTAATGCGTAAAGCCCAGCCCAACAATCTAAAGCCATAATTTAAAAAATTTTACACCAGCCCTGGCTTGAACCCGTACCCTCTAATATATTTAAACAATAAAGCACATACTACCAACTTTTTACATAAATTTGTGAGTCTGAAGATACATATAGATATTAAGCCCAACCCATGCCATAGTTTCAAAAATTGAATGAAAAAGTGCACCAGCCAAGCCTTGAACCCGCGCCTTCCCTTATGTTCAAAGAGCGAACTACCAGTGGACCAAAACTCTCTTTGCATGAATTTATGTCTACCAAAATATATATAATATATTAGAAAGTTTTAGAATTTTTAAACCATTGTACAATCCGAGTTTTAATCCTGGGTTATTGAAAAACCCAACCCCGCCCGGAGTGCCCCGGCCCCGGAAAAAAAATTCCAGGGAATTTGTCGGAGCCAGATTCAAAAATTAAACGCCGGAGCCAGGGACCGTCGGCCCCGACTCCGGCCTCGGGTTTTGCCATCCCTATTTGGAGGTTGTAGCTGAATTACTAGACTGTTTTTAATTTCTTTTGTAATTGGATGATTTTGATCCCTGACTTTTAGACTCTTGAATGGTGCAAATTTATACGTGTTTTGTCACGTGTTGAATTTGCATTTGTCACGTGTTGAATTTGCAGTTTTACAACCATAACAATTAGCACTTTGATAACACACCGTAACTCACTACACATGAAAATTTTCAAAAATAATTGATGACACTAGCAACAAGAGAAAAAGGAAATTCAGTGTTCTCTGACTTACTTGCATTTATCATGAACCATCTTCTGGCAGCTCACTTAAGCTTATATTAGCAGATTCCTCATGTCGAAGCGTCAATCTTTTCCGAAATAGGCTGTGGCAGCCCTTGTTGACCACTTCGCTTGGAGTTACTCATTTGCCAAGCTGCAATTATGATCATCTAGTACATCCAAGCCAGCTACTCAACTTTAAGATACGTCTTTTTGAGTAGTTTCGAATCCAAACTGGGTAATATGAAAACTTAGAATCAGCCTTAAACAATAAAATGTCTCAATTGTGTTTCAGAAAAGCACCGATCTTTATTTCCCTAATCAATTTGTCAAATATGAATAGGATATTTCTTTTCCTTCGATGAACATCTCTTGCTGACACACTGATCAGCTTGTTGATAAACATTCCTTAGCCTAAAGTCTTCCTCTTCATTTCAAACCGATGCTTAATCCTATCATCAAGCTTGTAGCCGAGAAATGCAGGAAAAGCCAAGAGCTCTTCAACATCACGACCCATCCGGCCATCCCTTTGATCAAATACTCCATCGTCTCCACTAAAGAACTATGATTGTACTGCAGTATTTGAGGATGCTTTTGGTTCATGGAAAGCATGTCTACAAAAGATAACCCGTAACTCAAGAATACTCCAATCACTTCTTGCATGTTATCACAGCTTCCACTCCAGCAGCCATTTCCTTTGTTCTATACTTATACCCAATCTTCACCAAAAACCCAAGCTTATGTGTAATGTTTTCGAAGGACAGGGCAAGAAACAATGGTGCCTTTGTCAAGAACTTGAAGATATCATTGGAATCCAGACCACATTTTGAGAAACTGTAGTCTAGGGCGTAAATTCCTCTCCCTGCTAGCACTAATGACACCTGGGAACGCAAGAATTATCTTGAATATTTCCTGATCATTTAAGCCGGCAAAAGAACTCGAGAACTCAACATGGTCTCTAAATGTTTCACACTGTAATTCAAGATTATTAAGAATTTCTGCAACACAGTAACTACAGCATCAACATCACCCCCACTAAACTCTTCAAGAAAGCTAATCCTAGGAATCAGCTGAGTTTCTAAATCATAATTTAGAATCTTTGGACGCCTTACAATTAGCTCAGTGCCACCAAAGGGGCTCAAGGAAGCCATTGTTCTTTCAGTTCTTCAATTGCCTTAAGACATATACCATTACTTAAGTTAGCATTGTTGAGAATATGAACACTTTTCTTTAGGAACACCATGTTGAAGAAGCAGCCTAACCTTTTGATCAAACCCCAGCTAGAATCTTGTCTCAGTTGCAGTCAAAAGGCGTTCAAGCTGCATTGGCTCAATCTTTCATCCTAAGTCTTCACGACCAAAACATATGAATGAACCTATTTCCTTTGCTATCAACACATTTGGGCATTTCATAATCACTCGGTAAAAAGTGAAATCCGTTTTGAGCCCTACAGACCGCATAGAAAGAATCCGATCTCGCATTTGATCCAAAGAAGTTGACCTTAAAGTCCTGTTCTGATCCAAAATTGATTCGGTTTCCTTTTCACTTACTCCAATTTCTTGAAAGAAAGCCACTGAAACAAAAACAAGAAACACGGTGTCACGAAAATAGCTTTTCTAAATTGTAGACCAACTGTTTGAGAATTTGCCGCTGAGAAAGAGTTACCTATTTTACCCTCGGTTATTGGCGATTTTAAGCAATTGCATTGAATGAGATAATTCTTAGTGGGTCGGAAGCTCGGTCTCGGCTAAGTCCTTGATGGGTTCACAAGAGACGACCATTCATGGGAATGAAGGGCTGCAACTGCAAGAGAAGAAATGGAAGTTTGAACTTTTGGGGAGGGAATTGTTACGTGCGAGAGAAAGGCAGAAGAAGAAGAAGAATGAGAGATAGTAAACATGGCGATTGCAGTTGCAGTAGCCATTGCTCGTGCAAAAGGGTGTCTCCTGGATAACGAGACGAGTCTACGTCAGGATGATGGCTGGACGCCGTCGATTGGGATCGCGGGTAATTCAAGTAGATAGTAACAACAATAATAAACACTCGCCCGTCGTTAGGCCTTTAACATATTCAAGGTTTAATGACTCGATTGTAACACCATGCATCTCTTTTCATTTTTATTTTTATTTTTATCTTTTTTTTTTAAACAGGGCTTGCTCGTCAACTTGATATTTCACATCAGCCTGGTTAAAATATTTTTTATTTTCTGTGCTTCACGTCTCCAGAAATCTACCTATATTCATTATTCGAGCTTAAAATTAATTAAAACCATACAAAAAAAGGAAATTTAGAAGAATCCTCCAATTTATTTTCTCTGCTATAGGGTACATAAATGGTAAGTTAGACGTATCAAAAATATAATAGGCATTTCACCTAAGGTGTCATTTCCTTCTTTATTAATCCTATACTTATAATACAAAATTTGTATTCTAATTGATATGGCAGGTGACATTGTAATGTATTATCACTTGCCACATCACCAAGTGCAATCGATTTTTATTTTTTTAATATTTACTATTTTCATGTGATTTTTCTATTTATTATCATCTCTCTTAATTAAGGATTTTTTGCTCACCACTATTTTCATGTGATTTTTCTATTTATTATCACCCCAACTTTTATTGATGAAGATCAGCTGATATCCTAAACGAAATACAAATATACAGTCCTATTCATCAAATATTCCAATTTGAAGTCAGGAATTTTTCAACCGACAGGTCACAAGCAAACATTCACTAGAAAATAAAATATCACTGCTATGAATTCCTCGCGAACAAAAAAAATGCAACTTCTCTACAAAGATATGAAGGAGGACAAAATTGTCCTAAGGTCGAAGCCCAAATCGGCCCACAACAAGGCCCTTTACAGCACAACATGCCAGCATCTTGGAAGCCCAATTGGGCTGAATTGCCAAAAACTCCTAGCCCGGCCTCTGAGCCCCTTCGTTAATCCAACTCAGAGAGAGAGAGAACGACAAAAACCCGAAAAGCGATTAATGAAAAGGGTTAAAAAACTAAAGATGTTGATGGGCGCATGCAAGCCTTCACGTGGGAGGAGAAAAACAGCCTTGGAATTCAAATTTCAAGTGAAAGGGAAGGCAAAGAAAACAGGGGGCAAAGGAAGGCATTGGAAATAGGATGGGTAATGGGTTTCGCACAGCAGAAACATTGGAGAATGGAAGCTGGGACAGAGAAGAAAATCGGGTCATGAAGTCACCTATGAGGCTGGGCACCAAATAGGGAAATGGATGCAGGGCAATCTTGCCAAAAGTGGGAGACGTCAATGGTAGGTTGGGGGTAGCTCGAGATTGCTAGTTTTCTGTTTGGAGAAAAGGAAAAAGTGGGTTTCAGAACACACACAGAGGAAAGAAATTAGAAAAAAATCCCGCTCCAGCTTTCAAGAGCTCTCCCCTGTTCTCATCTCATTATTAACCGTTTTCTCATATATTCTGGTCTTGTTTACCCTTTCTGCTCATTGTATCTTGATATATATACAAATTTTAGCTCTTTCAGCTATGGTTGCAAACGATACAAATCCAACCTTTCAATTGGTTGGTGAACATAATTACAATCATGTAACAGGTCTGAGGCACTGGGTGGTGCAGAAGAAGATGCCAAGACGGTATGGATTTGGTGTCATCAATCATTCAAGGAAGTTGAGGAAGATCAAGGAGAAGGAATCAGACGACGGTCAGCGCAGGAGAAGGAACGTTTGGCACAAGTAGTGGAGGCTGATGCTGATGCAGTATCCCAAGGAGATGATGATGACTTTGTTGATGAGGTGGTTATCTAACCTTTTCATTTAATCGAACTACCATCGGTTTTTATGAATTTGCTACTGTCACTTTATAAGGTTTTGTTCTACCAGACTTAGTAACATCAAACCTAAGTTTATCAAATGATGATTGCCAGTCAGTATTTTTATGTGTTTCCGAGCTTGGGTTACTAAGGAACCAAATATAGAAGTTTCCTATCTGCTGTTAATAGTCATCTTATCCTGTCGGATATAATGCATATCTACAACTAATCTGGAACACACTAATCCCGAGCTTATCTTGCAGATTGTTAGCAAAAAGTAATTTGAAGGGCCTCCTTTGACTGTCTTTGCAGCCATAGAGCAGCTGGAAAATGTGGATCATAACTTCTATGGTCTCCACAATGAAGAAACTGGTATGAAACTTGGAGACTTGGAGTTGAATAAAACTGTTTAGAGTCATTGGATTGAATAGCTCTGCGCTTGGCTTCAGGTGAGATCAATATGGTGTACAAACGAAAAGCTCGAGAATGTGGCCTTATTAGACCTAAAGAAAATGGTAAAGCTGAGAAATTAGAGCCTTTGGTGCTAGAAGCAGCCAGAGAACCCTCCTTGGCAGAAAATTAGCTGGGAGGAAAATCTTTTATCGTCAGATAGATTGGAACAGCCATTTTACAGATCATCTGTTGCTTCCAACTAACTGTCACAATGGTTTACATGAAGGCCACTCCATGTTGAGAGCATAACAATATAGTTTTCTGGGATCAAGCAAAAACAGACTTTTGACATATATGAAAGTATTTTGGGTGATTAATTTTTGTAACATGAGAAGATCCATCGATTGCCACCAGAGTCTATACCAGTAATTAGCTCTGTTTTCTCCACTACTGTGCCTTTAACATAATTTAATTTATATCTTTTCTTAACTGTTCTCGTTAATTGGCTTCATGCCAGCCTAGTGGGGAATACTTCTTTCATAAATACATTAGCCAGTTATATTTCACATTGGTGAGTGTTGATACATAAATTAAGTAGGATGATGTAGCATTTGTTGTAATTACATAATAAGTCTAAATGCTAGCTATCCTAAGACAAGCGCCCCCTCTTAGACAATGGGAGCAGGCAGTTGCCGATGGACTCTTAAGATCTCAGCTAGGTTATGTTGTTCTTGCGTAGAGACACGATGGTTGCTTTGTTATAGTGTATTTGCTAGATGATCCAAGTAGAAATAAAGAGATGGGGTATTTTGATGATCTATTTAGCTAATCAATATCTTCTTGATATTAAACACATTTAGATGATATTAAAGAATTAAAGATGAGTGAATTTTGATGATTTAGCCAATTAATACTTTAAACGTCCTGGTCTCAACTTCAAATTTTCATTACCAATATTTAGCAAGCTAGAAACTAGATTGTGTTTGGATGCAATTTTCTTGATTTTTCATGTCTTCATTTCCTTTTGGATGTCTTGTAAAACGTGAAAAACCTGTTTGGGTGACTTTTTTTTTTTTAAAAAATAAAGAGGGAAAAAGTTGTAGAAGAGGCATAAACTCAATAATGCATTATTTTCTTTAAAGTATTATTTCATGAGAAACTTAAAAAAAAAAAAGTTGTTTTCTTTATTCTCCCTTATTCTCTACTTTTTAAATCATACAAAATTTTATTCATTAGTTTTAAATTGTTTTTAACTATTATATTCATTTATTTTATAGTATTTGAAAAAAAATTATGCATATTGACATACTTTTATTTTAATTTTTTGCCTTCTTATCAAAGACATTCTTATTACAAAATACATAATTAAAAATTTTCTACAATTTTTTTTTTTCAAAAAGATATAGACAAATCTTCTAAGATCATTTTGATATAGAAAATTCTTGAAGCAAAAGCACACATGCAGGAGTAAGTAGTTCGAGGGTTAAAGTTACCTAAAAAACATAAATGATTGAAAGGATAAATGTACGAAAATAATTAGGGAAGTAGTGGAAGATTTAGAAATTTCCGTCAGAACAGGCCAAAACAAAATCAAATTGTGTTTACAAAGTTAAAATCAGTAGAAATATTTGTGAAGTTGAAATAGCTATTACTGGTTATCAGAGTCTGGTTCTTGATTTTGTTTGTTTTGCTTTTGTCTTTTTTCCTTCACATGTATGCAAGTCCTCGAACGTAGCGACATAGTAGCCCAGGAAAGCCCAAGTATAAACGAGGATTAATCTTACTTCCCTCCTAGCATCCATAGACCGGGAGGTAGGTCCTGGAGGGGAAGTTATAGACACATTTTTATACTCTGTATCGTAAGTACTTCACCTAATTTTCTCTGCAGCATTGGGTTTTGGCGCTATTTATCATGCACTTTTGGGACTCTAGAGTTTTGAATAATCTTTTCCATTCTTTGGTTATGTTTGGAATGATAGAAATAAATTGACAACAATTTTGGGTATTCACTTAATTTTGTTAGGTAATGGTGCTTTTCTTGGATGTAATGATCAAACGGAAGAAGAGACAATTCAAATAAATCTATATAGATAATAAGTAAAGAAGAAAATAAAATGTTAAGGTAATAATAATATTATGGAGACAAAGTAGAAGGAAAAAAAAAAAGATTAAAAAACTGTGCAACATAAACGTATGCAAGATTTATGTTTGGGATTCTAATAGAAAAATTGAAGTAATGTTATATATAGTTTCTTAATTGAATATGAATTATATATGTGTGTGTATTTGAAATTAATATGATGTGCATTGTTGTTGCAGGATACGGGAATCAAAATTTATTGAAGATATTGTTGAAGACATACATATCAATCAGGTTGCATGCTTCAGGTTAGAGATTCATGAATTGAACGTGATCCCATTAGCCTTAAAAGTCATCTTTATTGAAACTACGGATGCACGTGGAGGCGAATCTACATAAACTTTGATGGGGCCCACCGTCGAATTACTGTCCAGTTTTTTTTTTTTTTTTTTTTTTTTTTTTTTTTATTGTGTGTAACTTTTCTCTTTGACGGCAGTATCAGTAAGGCGCTAACAATCAGTGATCTGGGCCCTCAGAGCACGCTTCTGGTGCCTAAAAATTCTTGGTGGGTTATCCATCTGTGCGTGTGGGAGTTTGGATCTTAAATTAATGAATTTATATTATTGTAATTTAACTTTTTGACATATGTATATATACGGTTCTCTTGGTCCATACAATTTAGTCGTTACGTAAAAACGGTTAAAAGATAATTATATTTTTAATGTAGATCACAAACTAAGTAATTCGTAAATTTTAATTAACAAGTGTTATATCGCGGGGAGATGATCTTTTTATATAAATTTTTTGAAATAAAATTAGATACAAATTTTTAATTATTAAATTATATAATTCAATAGTTGAGAGAATTAATAAGTTAGACATCATTAAATTTAATTTTTTAACTTTTAATCTTGAGTCAAGACTTTGTATTAAAAATTATACTCATCAAACAGTATCTAAAAGAGTATAATTTAATTTGATTAGAATATCAGCGGAGCGGAGGAAATTGATTTAGTTAATGATATTACTTCGGAGTAAAAATAGTATTTAGATATTTTATCTGAGCCAAAGCGTATAATTCAATTTGTCGAATACTTCTAAACTTGTCAGAACCCTAAATGCTAAAGCACAAAGTACGCATTATTTGTTGTACGGTGGTGAAAATTAACAAGGCACACTGTGTATCTAAAAGCAGTTTCGTGGCCTGGAACCACCTGGTTTTGTAGCCATCTTATCGGCAAATTGCCAGACCAAGTGGGTCATAGCGGTTTTGATTATCACATAAAAATAGTGTTGTGTGGAAAACATTTTGTGGACACGTGTGTGGCCCAGTGGTGTGTGACGGCTCTAAGGTTAGTTTTGGATTTTAATAAGGTGTATAAATTAAAATGTTTATTTTTTTTTATTGTTTATTTTAAGAGAGGATGTATGCTGTGTCTGAGACTATCTCAGTCTCTAAAGACTTGACCTTTTTACAGTTGTTTTGCGCGTGTGAGACATAAAAATTAAATGACCCTGTTTAACTCTGTTTAGTCGAAGATTCCAACCCATATATAAATAAAAACGCCATGAATACCCTGCATATATAATTATAGATTTCATAGTACATACAATAAGCATTATCATCAGAAGTACTTGTGGGTCAAAATTTTGTAACTTTGTTATATTGTCTGTGGAAAAGACTTAAAACAAACTTTTTCCGACTTTTATAATACTTAAAACAAACTTTTTCCGACTTTTATAATACAAGTCCAAAATAACCTATTTCAGGTAATTATTAGGTTCATGCTACTTCCTCCCTGCTTGGATTGCGCAATTCTCTCTGACAGATGGGAAGGATGGCAAAAGGCTTGTCCTTGTGCTCGCAAAGATCACTTATCTCTATTGAACTTAGGGCAGGCAAAAGTTTATACTTCAATAGTACCTCCCGGATAATGACTCACTACGCCCCGATGAGGGAAGGGACTGATTGTCTCATACAATCACCAGGTAGTCCTTTGATTCACTGGAATTAGTATTTCTGAAGTAATCCGCATGAGAAAAGAGATAATTACAAAAGTTGAGCACAATCCGAAGACTTTTTGTGCCTTACGGAGTAAAACACCGAAAAGACAGCTCCATCAGCTGACATGAAAATAACTTAATAAGACAATACAACCTAAACTAAATAAGCTAGCACGCACATTTCACGCTTCATTCAATATTGGAATTGTTGTTGTTGTTATTATTATTATTATTATTTTATACATACTTATTGGTCACCCATTATCATCACAATTCAATGATTGTGAAATTCCTTAGTTTACATTAAAAATATTATTATCTTTTAACTGCTTTTACATAACTATTAAATTGTATCAACCGAGACAACCGTATTTCAACATACGTCAAAAAGTTAAATTACAATAATAAAACTTCATTTATTTAAGATCCGAAATCGTACACACAAAAAGATACCCACCAAACAGGCTACATGCCAACTGACGTACCAGCGCCAGCAAGAGACTGCATGGGATTCACCTTGACCTAGCTAAGACAGAAGAAGTAGAACGGATTGGACTCAGGATACAACCGGTAAGGGGAAAACTTAACGTTTAATTTAAACAAAGGAACTGAAGGTACAAGAAATTAAAAATGACGATGGAACCCAAATTGATCGCTCTAAGCAGTCCAATGAAGACCAAGAGTAGTCCTTCTATCTTGGACCCACGACATGAATGGACACAAAAGAGAAGACCAAAAGAACAAGAAGATCAAACTCAGTGTGTACGCGAAATCAAGGTCAAGGTACACTTATAAGTCTTATACATTGAGAACTCCGAAGTTGAACCTCGAATAGTAAACATCCCAATGCATCCCAACAGTAACTCCTTCGTGCAAATGCCTTCTTATCACAAAATCTTGACGCCATTTGCCAATGAAAACGTAACTGTTTGATGACTGCCATTTCTTCAAAACCAAATGGTGCATAGTCTTGGTGTCACTGTCCCAGACCTTAACTGGTAAACCCTTGGGACTTCCACCTTTATTAACCTCATTACAGCTCATGAAAGGAAAAACATACATCTTGATAGAATTTTTACTCACCAAAAGCCTGCTTTGGCGCCCCAGATCACTGATTGTTAGCTTCTTCCTGATATTCCACGGATCAAACTTAAGGCTCAGTTTGGTAGTGAGGCCCTTCTGCAGCTCTTCTTGCTCTTCTTCAGGACTATAATGTTTCATCCTTCCAATGTTGTCAGCCACCTCTCTGTTGTTAATATCATCCGCTACATTCTCTCTAGTGACGCTGGTCTTATCAGTCAGCCAAGATGGACCAAGCAGAGAAGGCTGGCCTTCTGCTCCCCATTGAATTTTGGCATCCATCTGTGTTCGTTGATACTGGAGACTGAATCAATGTAGGCTTCCCTGCCTTAGTTGCTTGGTTTCGTAGAGTCGAATGGTGAAGCTTATTTATATATAGACGAGAAAATTTGCGGTACATTCTCTTGTTGCAGCGGACGGCCCAGAACGTGTGTCACGTAGGCACCTCATACTCATATGGCGTCTACGTGGCGGCCCTTGTTTGCATCCGCTGTAAGACTACAAGTGGAGCCTAAAGTTGATTTCGCCGACCGCTGCGTCTGACGCGTCGTTTTCGTCTTCTCTTTTTTGTCCATTCATGTCGAGGGTCCAAGATAAGAGGACTATTCTTTGAATGTTTTTATGGTAGTACTTCATTGTCTGAGATTGTAGCTGTGATTGCGAGAGTGTGTGTGTGCCTGAGATCATAGCTGTGAAGTGTGATTTGATTGCGAGAGAGCGCGCACGCCCGTGTGATAGTGGGATTAAGGCAGAGTAGGAGTAGAGTCCATGTGATGTTTTATCTGTTCGTACTAGCTCCTTTCTGTCTTGGAGTTCAAACCATAAGTAGTTCTTGTTGTGCGACCAATATTCATGTAGTGGGTCCAAGATAAAAGGACTATTCTTGGAGTTCCAACTTTAAGTTCTTGCCCACGCCATGAATATTGAACACCCAATTTAGTAGTTATGTTTTTCTGTTTATATACGGTTGTCTTGGGCAATACAATTTAACAGTTATGTAAAAACGGTTAAAAGATAATTATATTTTTAATGTAAACTAAGTAATTAATTTCACAATCATTGAATTGTGATTATAATGGATGACCAATAAGTATGTATAAAATAATAAAATTCCATTTTTCTGTTACGTAATTTGCACAAGAGATATTACTTGTTTAGAAAGGACGTGTAACTTGGTCCAAACAAGTTAGTTGATTCAAATCAATGGCTTCCATGAGCACTCCAGGACTCTCAACGAATAGTTCTTCTTCCTCTAGTTTTAGTTGGAAATTTGACGTCTTTATAAGCTTCAGAGGTGAAGACGGTCGAAACAACTTCACAGATCTTTTACAGACTGCTTTGATTCGATAAGGAATTACTGTGTTTAATGATGAAGAAAAAATTGAGTGAGGAAAATTAATTTTGCAGGAACTTATTAATGCAATTGAAGCATCAAGATTTTCGATGGTTGTTTTGTCAAGGAACTATGCTTCTTCAATTTAAGATTGTTCAATGTAGCAACAATATGGGATAAACAATCATTCCAGTTTGTTATGATGTGAGTTCATCAGAGGTGAAGGAAGGAATCTTTGACGAAGCCTTTATTAAACATGAGGAAACTTGTAAGGCAGATACAGAGAAGGTACAAACACGGAGATGAGAGAGGTGACGGAGCTCCACGGACGGGATAGTTATGTAGCAATTATTTCCTCTTCTTTATAAGAGAGAGGTTGGTAATCAAAATGACAAACATATGGCTTAAATTATTCAAAGTATTAGCTAGCTTTCTCATGGTACATTTAGCTAAGTTTTCATAAAGTTAACGATACCTTCATGGCAGCCTAGTGGGGAATACTTCTTTCATAAATACATTAGCTAGTTAATTATTTCACATTGGTGAGTGTTGATACATAAATTAAGTAGGATGATGTAGCATTTGTTGTAATTACCATAATAAATCTAAAAGCTATCCTAAGACACGCGCCCCCTCTTGGATAATGGGAGCAGGCAGTTGCCAATGGACTCTTCAGATCTCAGCTAGGTTATGTTGTTCTTGCTTAGAGAGATGATGATTGCCTTGTTATAGTGTATTTGCTAGATGATCTAAGTGGAAATAAAGAGATGGGGTATTTTGATGATCTATTTAGCTAATCAACATCTTCTTGAGATTTTAGTTTCAATATTTATATATGAGTAATGTTAGACTTACAACATTCATATAACATATATTCTATAACATGACGTGGTCGCCTACATGGCCAAAATTCACTGGAGAAGGAAAAAAATAAATGAAAAAAATTACATATTCAATAGGATTTTGCCATTTAGGTTACCACGTCATGTTGTAGAATTTATGTTGTATAGATATTGTAAGTCTAACATTATTGTTTATATATATATAAAACACATTTAGATGATTTTAAAGAATTAAAGAGGAGTTAATTTTGATGATTTAGCCAATTAATACTTCAAGCATCCTGGTTTCAACTTCAAATTTTCATTACCAATATTTGGCAAGCTAGAAACTAGCTTGTTGTTTGGATCCGATTTTCTTGATTGTTCATATCTTCATTTCCGTTTGGATGTCTTGCAAAACGTGAAAAACCTATTTGGGTGACTTTTAAAAAAATAATAATAACGAAGGAAAAAAACTTGTAGAAAAGGTATAAACTCAACAATGCATTATTTTTCTTTAAAGCATTATTTCATCATAAACTAAAAAAAAATGTTTTCTTTATTCTCTCTTATTCTCTAGTTTTTAAATCATATATAATTTTATTCATTACTTTTAAATTGTTTTTAACTATTATATTTATTTATTTTATAATATTTGAAAAAATACTGTGTACTTTGTGCTTTAGCATTTACGGTTCCAACAAGTTTAGAAGCGTTGGACAAATTAACTTATACGCTTTGGCTCAAATGAACTATCTAATTACTATCTTTACTCCGAATTAATATCATTGACTAGATCAAATTCCTCCACTCCGCCGATATTCTAATCAAATATTTAAATTATATGCTTTTAGATGCTGTTTGATGAGTATAATTTTTAACACAAAGTCTTGACTCAAGATTGAAAGTTAAAAAGTTAAGTTTAATGATATTTAACTAATTAATTATTTCAACTATTGACTTATGTAATTCAATAACTAGAAATTTATATCTAATTTTATTTTAAAAAAGATCACCTCTCATGGTATAACACTTCTCAATTAAAATTTACAAATTACTTAAGTTTGTAATCTGCATTAAAAATATAATTATCTTTTAACCGTTTTTACATAACGACTAAATTGTATTGACCAAGAGAACCATATATATATACATATATAGTTAAATTACAATAATATAAATTTACACACACAAATATATGCCCACCAAGATTCTTTCGGCACCAGGGAGTGGAAGTGATTGCGACGGTGGGCTCCCATCAAACTTTAGGTAGATTCGCCTCAACTTGCATCCGTAGATTCTCTAAAGGTGACTTTTAAGCCGAATGCGATCACCTTCAAATTCATGAATCTCGAACCTGAAGCATGTAATAATCTATTTGATATGTCTCTAACAATATCTTCAACAAATTTTGACTCCCGCATCCTGCAACATCAAAACACAACATATTAATTTCACGTATATGTATAGGGAAGAAACGATAACATTACCGCAACTTTTCTACTACCATCCCAAACATAAATTTAAATAATCATATTTTTTCCTTCTTTCTCTCCAAAATATTATTAGCTTAATACTTTTATTTTCTTCTTTACCCTATATACGGTTATTTGAACTGTTTCTTTTTACGTTGGATCATTACATCCAAGCTACTATATCCCCATGTTCCAGGACTTGTATACATGTGAAGGGAAAAAAAAAAAAGACAATTAAAACAAAGACAAATAATTCATGAACTAGTCTCTGATCACCAGTGACAGCTATTTCAACTACACTAATATTTCTACTGAATTTTACTTTGAAAACACAGGAGGAAGCTGGCTAATATTTTAAGTCATGCTTGTCGTTTTAATAACTAAGCTTTTAGTCGTGTATAATTCTCTTAAGACAAACGTTTGATGCCCACCTATCCTTCTAGAAAAAGTGAAAAAGGACAAATAATCTAGCCAGGCTTGAAGAGTTAAATGACGGCTTATCACAACGCTTAATAGTACATGTTGATAATTTAGTTAATGTACTTAACGGAACAAAAGTCCTTTTAGCTGAGTAAGAAATGACGTCTTTGTTAAATTTATATTCGTTCAGACCCCATCCAGAATGATTAGCCACCTCTATTAAAGCTTTCCTCCAGCTTTGCACCTTCTCTATGTTGTGTTTAAAAGTTTCTTCACATTTATCAAAGGCTTCTTGGAAGTTTCCTTTTTGTTTTATTACATTTGATGGATCCGTGTAGAAAATTGGAATGACCGTTTGCCTCCTTATTTTCATAGAATTAGGAATCTTAAAAATTTCATCCAAACACCGAATGGAATATGCGTAGTTCCTTGAGAAAATCACAATTAAAAATCTCGACTCTTCAATTACTTGAGTTTCTACCTCAACTGCATTGCCACCTCTAAATGCATTGATTCCTCTTCGCTCCAAATTAGTACATAGATGATCTGCAAAGTTATTTTGTGTGTATTCACTGTTGAAGCTTAGATAAGCATCATACTTTCAATGAGGAGTGGCTGAAGAGACTCCGTGGATACTCATAGTTGGAGTTGATGAAAGCTTATTTGGGCAAACAATTCCCTCTAATATTAACCCTAACAGATCGAAAAAGAAAAGTGACTTCCATATATATAACAAAGATGCATCCAAAGTATCTATCATCTTAAAATTGAACTTAGTTAAAAATATTTTGCTAGCAAGAATATATATAGGGTGAGCTATAAGTACCCATAGATATTCTTAATTAACATCCGCTTTTTAAAAAACAGTGTCCCTTTTTAACAAACAATTATATTTCTAAGTGTCCATTTATCAAATTCTCAATTCTCTAAGAGGAACCTTAATCATAGAACCATAAAATCATCATACTGCAAATATTTCATCTTAAAAAATAGAAACAAGCCGTATCATCTTCTCCCAACAGCCTAAATTTTTGGAAGATTAATGTATTATGATGATTTTTAGAATTCCCATATCTGAATTATTGTGTAAATTCCTATATTGGGGGATTGAACACAATTTTTTATGTCACTAGGCTAATAAGCATTGGTCATCTTCAGTGGAGCCACATGCCCAAAAAAGGCACTCACGAGAAAAGTTGCAAAAGGTTTGCATCTTTCTTGCCCTTATTTTTAATATAACTATGAAAGCTAAAAAGTTAAAAAAAGGCATGGAAAATTCTGAAAGGGAAGTTTGAAGGCTCAAGCAGAGAAATCTCTATTAATTGCCAATCACTATGGAGAGACATTTGATAACTTAGGAAATATGAAAGAAATTGAAAGCATTCTACAAATTTTCTTCCATGGTAACAGAAATTATTAACCAAATTAAGAGCCTTGATGATGATCCTTGGGATACCCTTGTAACCCTCAAAGATATAGATACTCCAGATAAAACAATAATTAACAAAACTTTAAGCAGTTTGCCTCCAGAATTTGATCACATAACTGTTGTAATGGAAGAATCCAAAGATTTGCAAAATTACTGTTCACAAAGCAACAGCCAACAGCGTCTTTTAAGGCATATGAGCCTTCAGTCACCATGAACTCATACTCTACTTTTAGACCAATCGTTTTAATCAAAACTTGACGAAGTTAAAGACAGATAGCTTTGAAGGTGGAAGAAAAATAAAAAGGTTCATTTCAAAGAACAGGATAAAACACCAACAACAGAGGAGGAGATGGCTGGAAAAACTGAAAAAGCATATAGACATGTATACACATGGTCGCATTGTATCTTGCTTCAAATTTCAATCAAGATGTAAGTAAAATAACTAAAATATTTCACTCAACCACTTAAATGAAGTAATTGAAAAAAAGACAAAAATAATAAGCATGCTACAGTAACCGTTTCTGCTACAGTATCACCGTATCGATCTTGCTACAGTCATTATGAACAGTAATTTATGTTATAATATCAATAAAAACATCGATTCTGCTACAGTTAATAAACAGTGATTCCGTACAGTCTTGATGAATAGTGTTTCGCTTCCGTGATAAACAATACTCTATTATAGCCTGATGAAAATAGTAGTCCGATACAGTGATGATGAATAATGATCGCTACAATATGATGAACAATGCTCCGTTATAGTGATAAATGAACAATATTCCGCTACAGCCCAGTATGATGAACAGTAACTCACCGTGAATCGTGTCATGATAAATAGTCGATTGTGAAACAATGCGCAATAAACAGTGTCATGAGCAGTACCTTGTTGATCAAATTGCCAAGACGTGCAATAATGTACTAACCTAAAGACCAAATTTTGCCCCCTCGGGAAATCTGTTCCGATGCAATATGGGTTAATGGCAGTTTGACCTCCATACTTTAGTGGTAGTAAATTTTCTATCAAGGTGCACTCATTTCTAGGAAATAAAGAACAAACAATTCTCTGGTGTTGAGGTAGAAGAAGAAAATATTGAAGATATAATAAGGAGTGACGTATATGGAGCCATATATTTATAATGTAAAATGTTACCGTTGCTCTTTTATCCTCAACCTCAAAACATTCATGATTATACGTGATTAAGTTTGACCACTTAATTCGCACGAACGTATACAACATATATTTGATTAATTCAATGCTACCATTATAAGTATTAAATAGGTCTTAAGACCAATTAAATGCATTAAGCCCACTTTATTATTTATTAAATAAGCCTAACTTAAAATTATATTAGGTCTATTTATTAATAGCCCAATTTGTGTATTTATTGAAATAATTATATAACAATCCTCCTCTATTTCAATAAATACACAATGAACAACCAGAGAAATATTTAGAATTTAGTAAATATGTATTGGTGCCATTTAGGCTATGAACCAACCATTAGATAGCTCATCATGTCCTAGAGGAATTTGGTGATATTTAAAATTTCTATGAACCAATATTCCTGTACCTAAGTCAGAGGATTAATTATCCTCATGAACAAAGATTGAATAAACATCAATACATTGAATTGTAATAATTAGAGTATCAAACTTGGCTACATCCTAACACTAGAAAAGAAAATTAGTTTATAATATAAAAGGAAACAACACAAAATTGAGTTGAAATCATTGAGTATAAAGAGAGAAGAAAGATTTAAAAATTTTGAAGACTCCTTGAAAAGATTCATGCTTGTTTCATGCCTCCAATAATTGTAATCCGGTTTCTTGGTCTCCAAAGCACTCCAATGACTTATATCTAACCTAGCAATGACCTAAAAGATGCCTATTTATACTATAAAGAATAATAGATATGAATCCTAGCTGATATAAGACTTCTAAAATTTTCCAGACCCTGAACTTGTGTAGGAGCGCAACATTTCTGACTTTTGATTCTCGTTTTGTTGAAACTTGCGCCGCTGCACCACCATCTTGCACTGGAGGGCAGCTTTACTGATTTTTAAATATTTAAAATTTTACACTTTAAGCCCTTGATTCCTATTCTTGATGTGGTTTCTCCAAATTCAGATTACTTTTCCTAAAATCTGCAATTAACTACATAAAACACATTATTTTCCATTTTTTACTCAGAAACTAATAAAAAATTAAATTTAGAGTTATTAAATTAGTAAATAAATTTCAACTAACACACTGCATATGTATATCTATTATTTTAGGCGCCACATTTATCATTTAAACAAATGTTATAAAGTATTCCCGTTAAATGTGATGTCTATCGTAGTATCTAGAAGCAGGCAGAATGTTTATCATCAAAAAATATTTTTTCATGTGACAGCCACAGCTTGATTTGGAACGATCTTGATACTTTAGTTGTAATTATCTTTTGAACACAAGAAACCAAAATTATGAGTTCAATTTCGGGACGCAATCAACCTTCCATCCGCCAGCCGTCCATAACCATGTCAATGCAATTCAAATCATCAACAGAGATTCATGATAACCAAAGTGACATACCACCAAAAGGGCCAATGTCTCGATGAATGAGGCTCAGAAATTACTGAGCAATATTTCCACTAATTTGCGGACGTGTGTTGTTATTATCTCATAAGTCATGTTTTGTCGGAGAATTGGCCAAAACATGTGAATGCACGAATTATTATAAAGCATATTCAGGTTAGTAGTAGCAAACTGCAAAGAGAAAGGCCATGGAGTGTAATTTGAGTTGGGTTCTTTGGTTAAGCCTGTTATTATCGACAGCCTTGATTTTTCTGTTGAGCCGAAAAGAGTCAAGAAATGGTACACGGAAACCACCAGGGCCTCCCGGTTGGCCAATTTTGGGGAACATCTTGGAGCTTGGAAGAATGCCACACCAAACCTTCTACGAGCTCCAACCCAAATATGGAGCTTTGCTTTGGTTAAAGCTAGGCTCCGTGAACACCTTGGTGATACAGTCAGCTAAGGCTGCCTCCGAGCTATTCAAAAATCATGACCAAACCTTTTGTGACCGCAAGTGTCCTGATGCATTGACAGCTCATCACTACGGTAAGGGATCACTTTCCTTGGGCCAATATAGCCCATACTGGCGTGTTCTTCGGCGTATTTACTCATCGGAGCTCTTGGTTAACAAGAGAATCAATGAGACTGCTCTTGTCCGGCGAAAGTTTGTGGATGACATGTTGAAGTATATTGAGGAGGATATAGCAGCAGCACAAGCAAGGGGAGAACCAGGGGAGGTGACTCTTTCTCACTTTCTCTTTCTCATGGCATTCAACCTCATTGGGAACCTTACTTTGTCACGGGATCTTGTGAACTCGAGGTCAAGCGAAGGTAAGGAGTTCTTTGCTGCCATGGACGAAGTGATGAAGTTGGCTGGGAAGCCAAATCTGGCAGACTTTTTACCATTTTTGAAAATATTGGATCCTCAAGGGATCAGAAGATACATGTTAAGGGAAATGGGACGGGCCATGAAGATAGCATCCAGATTTGTGAAGGAGAGAGTTAGGGATCAGAAGCTAAGAGAAGAGAAGATAGGGAAAGACTTGCTTGATGCTGTCTTGGAGTTTGAAGGAAATGGAAAAGAAGGGCCTGACAGGATCCCATATCAATTTGTCAATGTAATCATACTGGTAAGCATGCTTACATATTAGGTTGGAAATTTCTCTTTCATTCGTAGATGTAGACATTTGAAAAGAAAAAAAAAAAAAAAAACACCAGGTATATTATTGTCTCTTTGTGTGGTATAAATGATTTATTTCGTAAATCATTGATCTCGTTTGTTTTAAATATGCTTCCATGAAATTTTCTAACATATCAAAATAGCAAGTAATAACTTTGTCACGGAAAAATAAGAATCGCAAATAATTTATTGCGTACTCAATCAGTTTAAATCAGCTGAAGAATAAATAATTTCGTTATTGTGCAGGAAATGTTCTTCGCCGGATCAGAGACTACAAGTAGCACCATCGAATGGGCTATGACTGAGCTACTCCGCCACCCTGGGTGTATGAAAAAGACTCAGGAGGAGGTTGATCGAGTTGTTGGACGAAATAGGAAGGTTGAAGAGACTGACGTGAATCAAATGCCATATTTGAAAGCTGTGGTGAAGGAAACACTAAGGTTACATCCCGCAATTCCATTGCTTGTTCCTCGGAATGCAATGCAAGATACTGAATTCATGGGATATCTTATACCAAAAGATACACAAGTTTTGGTAAATGTATGGGCAATCGGACGAGATCCCGAATGTTGGGAAGATCCCTTATCTTTTAAACCTGAGAGGTTTCTTGGATCCAACGTTGACTACAAGGGACAGAACTTTGAGTTGATTCCATTTGGCTCTGGAAGAAGAATTTGCGTGGGCATCTCATTAGCTGACCGAGTAGTGCACCTTACCCTTGCCACCCTCCTCCACTGTTTCGATTGGCAGTTAGGCAGGGATGTCACTCCGGAGACTACGGACATGAGTGAGCGCATGGGAATGTTACTACGGAAGCTCATCCCCTTGAAAGTCATACCCAAGAAGCGTGTCATGTAAAACTGTACTACAGCTAGATGAATTTGATGCTCTATTATGCCTCGGTGAATTATGTTTATTTGCTTCTCTGCCTGCCTATGTGTCAAAAGTTGTAATTCTTAGTAGTTTTGTTTAACGAGTAACATTCTGTTAATTATCTTACAAAGTTTTATTTATCTCTTTGGGTCTTAATAAAATAATTCTAACTTTTTTTTTTACATTAAAAATATAATGAGTAGTGTTAGACTTACAATCCAATTATAACTAAAGTTTGCAATATGATGTGGTAGTCAACAGGATATATAAAAATCTATTACAGAAGAAAAAAGAGTGATGCTATATCTATAATTAATCTAAAATACTTCTTTTATATAATCTGAGTTGACAAATTATTATTAAATGGATACAAAATGAAAATAAATAAAAGATATTAAATTAAATGACATGATTATTACTCATTCAATAATATATTGTCAACTCAGATTGTATAAAATCTTGGTTGTGGAAGAGTTGTGGGTATAGCCTTAGTAAAAAAAAAAAAGAATTACGAAAGTTATCTCTAGTAAGATTTTGTTATTTATACTGGCATATTAGATTGTAAACTTTAGGTTATAAGTCTAATATTTCTACAATAGGAATCCAAAATCTATATGGTAATCGAATTAGCTACTTCGGCAGCTTGGACCGCTCATCTGAAATTAATTATCTGAATTTAATCAAAATTTTTTAAATACTCAATCGGATAAGTCCGTATATTGCGATTTTTTTCTGCGCCGCTGTGTGGTAGCCTAGCACGTCAATATTGTCCTGCCAGGCAGAAAATAAGGCACAATAGTATACAATAATAGTGCTGTTCATCCACTATGCCCGATATCTTCCGGATATCAATGATCTAAGGACTAAGAAAATAATATATATATATATATATATAATATATATAAATATATATAATATATATAAATATAAATATATATATATATATATATATTTATATAAAATACATGCTTTTTTTAAATGAAAGAGAAAAAGAGAGACAAAGCCAACTACACCAACTACAAGTCGCTCATCACCCAGGCATGAGTCTTTAGTTTTGCCAAAAAAATTTCAATATTTGTCTAAGCACTCTTAGTCTAAGACAACTCAGTTATCACCTATATCAAATTCTTCTCCTTCTTTGTTTTTAATACCTAGAATTAATCTTGAAGTTTAGTTACCAATAGTCAAGCAATCTTCTTATAATAATCATCCTATGGCTACTCAAGCTACAACAAATAATTTACCTCTTTCACAAGTTTTTTTTTTGCCAAATCCTTATTGGTTTTTGAGAAGCCAGTAAGTGCTTGTGAACGAGGCTTTCATCCCGCTAGAGCATTTGTGACTACACTGCATCAACGCCTCTTTGAAGACTTAAGGGAACATAAATGAGTCATGGTCAAGTTTGAAAAATGGAGTCGTCACCCAATTATTCAATGGAGAATCAATAGGGGAAATCTAATTCCTTACTTTAAGACCTAAACTACCCTCATCCTTTCAAAGATGGGCTCAGGAAGTTAGGTATGAGTGATTCAACCAACCCGAATCAAGATCTGGCCTCCACTAGGAAATACCAAATAGTAACATCTCATGTCGTTACTTAGTCCACTTAATGTTGTTCATTTTAAGCACATATTCCCATTTTATCTTCGTTAGACATGTTAGGTGATTATTTAATCAATGGCAATTATAAACACCATAGAAAGAGGAAGGAGAATGAATTACATTTCCTTTCAAACATGGGGGAAGGGGAAGAGGATTACATTGTTTATTCTTCAACAATAAAATAATTCTGCTTTGAATAGAGATATTCTATAAATTCACTCATAATAAATTACATATCCAAATATAAACAATCAATCAAGACTTAATAAATAGTGAATTCCTTACCACCGTATGTGAGTCTATTCAATATTTATCAAATCTTTACAAGTATATTCACACATTCATTCATTTGACTATTCATTCTAAGTAATGGTCCTTCACCATCAATGTGAGTCCACCACTATTTCATATCATCATACAATTACACTTCTTAATATAATACATTCAAAAGAAGCAAATAAAATTTAATACATGGCCATAATCTAGCATCATAGCATTCCAGCCTAGATTTGATAAATTTTTTTTTTTTTTGGAAAAACTAGTTTTGATAAATTCTATTATGGTAATTCTAGCTATTGCAATTCTAGCGTTACTCACATTAATTCATGGTATTTCTAGTCTAATCATGGTTTTCATGGCATAGTCTAGCATAAACATTGTATTCATGGCATATTCTAGCCTAATTCAAGCAATCATCATAAAACAAGTCACTCAAGGGCAAAACGATAATTCTTACCTATTCTATGCTATTTCCTAGCATTCATGAAAGCACATATAAGTCTTCCTTAGCATGATTCTAATCATGTGCTCCTAAGCATGATTCTAAGCATTCGCAAAAAAATTAAACTCCTAAGCATGATTCTAATAAAGAAGAGATAGCGGACTTACCTTGACACGCTTATCCATCTCGCAAAATAAATAAGGGTTAGAACAATTCATAATAACCCTAGCAAGCTTCTAAGCATAAAAATAAATCACAACTGCTCATTCTAAGCATAAATAAACCTAAATATGTTTAATTCTAAGCAAAGAAAAATAAAGAAGAATGATAAGAGAGAGGAGAGAATTATGCTCTCAAAACGTACCCTTTCTGGGTTTAGAGCAATAGAATGCATGAAAACTTTATACTAGAAAAGACTTCTTAAATTCTCGAGCATGTCTTCAAGAGAAAGAAGAAAGAATTATTCAAAATTCGACGTGTCCTAAAAAGTGAGCTAAGGGGGGGTTTATATAGGTGAGCAAAGAATCAAGTATGGAAGGTCCTTAATGAAAATTTTTGAAAATACATGACTAACAGTCGGACGGTTGTTAGCAAACTGTTGGACGACGGTCAGATAGCCAACTGATTCTCACTCAATAGCCCGACAACTATCAGATAGCCAGCCAGTTGTTGGTCAACAGCCAGTCGACTATTCTCCCCGCGTACCTTCCTATTTTATGGCTTTACAGTGCAACTCCTTCTGACCTTCATTTGTTTGATTGTGTATAACTTTTCAAGTTTAACTCTGATTTGTGATCCGTAAATTTCTGAGAAAACTTGATATCTGTAGATTTGCAACGGTATATGATTCATCATTAGATTCCCCCTACATTAATTTATGTGATTTTTTGAGTTCACATGTTAGTTTTTAAGACCTTCATCAATCCCTTCTTGTCTTTCCTTTCTTGGCTTTCAAAGGCATTTTGGTCACTTCTATTGATCAAAGTTCATCTTCATTTCAACATCGAGCATTCAAAATTCAATGGCTATAGTATCACAAGCCACTACAAGAATTTTTCTCATATTTGACGGTTTTTGGCCGCCAAATAAGTATATATTTGGCGGTCTTGAAAGCGCCACCAATGGCACCGTCAAATATTGTCAATTTGGCGGTCAGTCAACTTGACTATACTTGGCAGTTTTTGGCCGCCAAGTATAATAGGTTTAACAATTAAAAAAAATTTACTTGGCAGTTTTTGGCCACCAAGTATAATAGTTATAAAAATTAAAAAAATATATATATACTTGGCAGTTTTTAGCCGCCGAGTATTTAAAAGAAAAATTAACACTCGACACTAGCAAATGAGACTTGACACTACTTTGAGCTCATATGAGCTTGTAAATTAGCAAAGGAGATAAAAAAATCAATTATTAAAACAAACTCTTCTACATTCTTTGCTATATTCTATCATTTCTGCTACTTGTTTAATGGCCAAGTCTAGAAATCTTTAACAAAATCTTTAGAGAAACATGTCCTCAAACCATTTCTCAACTAGAAGAAAACAAAATTTATCAAATTCATAGAACCTTATAACTATTATTGAGAGCCAAAGCCAAAATATTAGCTCTTATTAAGAAGAAATTACATCATCTATTTGTTCCTAGATTTCTTCTCAAATTTTGGATCAGAAAACATGAGAGTGAATAGGGTATATAACAAGCTAGAAAGACTAATTTTCCCCTCCTAAATTTTTGTAAAAGTCCTTAAATGATATTGATTCAGTCGAAGAACCTCTCCTTTTGGGCTTTTGTTGAGAAGAATGTTCCCTCTACCATGTCATGTAAATCCTATAAATTATCAACAAGCACTCACATACATAATCTTGTAGTATGCACATACTTCACTCTGTGCTTAAATAATTCAAAAAAGGTAAGGAATTGTTGTGTTATTGATTCAATAAAATTATTAGAATAGTAAGTAACAAGAATAATTATGAATTTTCTGTGCTTTTTTGAAAAGGTCAAACACAAGAATTGGGATAGCCTTGATCAATCATGCAGAGCCTTTTAGAAATACAACAATAAGCACTATAAACACTTTGATGTGTAATATGTAAATACTTACTATGAAATTCATGTTTAAAAGCACACATGATAATCATGAATTAGACATAAACCTACTAGGCTTGTCCTTTTAAACATTGCCAATCAATCAAGAAAACTCAAATTCACCAAAAATCATGTTATTTTCCACTAATAGTATGCTTTTAATTCAAATCAAAGAAAGTTAATTGCTACATCCTAAAGGGCATGGTGCCTACACGACGAACCATTTCAAGGCCATTGAAACTCCTACCAAGTACTACTTAAAGAAAAAAACAAATACAGAAACAAAAAAGGTACAAAGAGAATGACCTAGCAAGCCGAGTGTGTAAAACAATTGTTTAGCCAACAAGTTACACTTCTCTACAGTAGGTGGCTCCTGAATATATTGCTTGTTTTGCTCCGATAACTGCTTGTAATAGGCAGTTCCATGCTATGCCAGAAACTTCAACGCTTGGCATGCCTTGGATTGCAATTGTTGCAACTTCGACGCCATCAATTCCCCAACTTAACCCTAGAACCACGCCAACAATCAAACCCATTGATATAAAACCGACATTTTTTTAATCTTACAATCCTCAATTCCACAAGTCAAAAGATACAGTTAGGTTTCCAGATTGGATACATTCATCAAACAAATTTAACGCAAAAACAAATGCTACCTTACAACAGATTAAGCAGGTTAATCAGTACATGAAACGACAACATTTTTCAACTCATTTATACAAATTATATTATCATTTACTACAAAACAAACCGGCATTCGAAATCAATTGAAAACCAAAACAAATACAACCTCAATATTTATAACTCAAGGATCAAGAGTCAAGGAATAGCAACAAGAATAGATATGAGAATAACAAGACGAGACAATAGAGAATCGTAGAAACATAATTGGTTATGATGGAATTTAAGAAATTGTGATCTGAGCAGATAAATTGGATTTACCTTTGAGTTTTGAAGATGAAATGTCCGACGAATAGATGATGCAATATGTAACTCAGATGCGGTATCTGAGCGAGTTGACCGTAGAGTCAAAATTAGACTTCGTAACACGCTTAAGAGGAAACGACGACCATAAGTAGATGGTGATTGTACTTACTATTGCAGTTGAAGCGCTGTAAGAGAGAGTAAGGGCTTGAGAGAGGAGGTATGTTGCTGATGTATCGATGATAGAAGAAGTGAGCAAAAGTGAGGCACGGCTAGGGCAGGAAAGAAAGTGAAAATGAAAAACGAAAGTGAGAGAGATAGAAAGGGTAGGGTATATTATTATTTGTATATATTTGTTACTTGTTTAAAAGTATGATAAATATGTAATTAAAGTAAAGAAAAAATGTATCAAGTATATAGAGAAAGCACATTTGACTATTGATTATGTGTTATAACTGACATTTTTTTTAAATCGCCAAATAAAAAAATCCAAGATTGTCAAATATGAGAAAAATTCTTGTAGTGTAACTAAACTCTCTTTACATTGTTGTTCCGCAGTTTGGGTCTTTAATGGCCCTGTGCCTACCTGGTACTCATGAGTGCTTTAGAGATACTTGCCTTAGTCCTCATAGGAATCGACCCAATTCCACACTTATATAGGTGAACCTCCATCAAATGTGTACTAGAGTTTAACACATCACCAATCATTAAATAAGCTATGGAGTTCATTAAGAGTTTGCTACTCAACCTTTTTCACTGTTGTTAGTATTATCGCACCTTAGGAATGACTTCTTACTTTAGAGAAGTAAAAGTTGATAGTACTATCAAGACAACAAGTGACTTGTTTTTACCCTGATGAACCTACTTCGTGGGATCACCAATTATATAAGTATGGTTACCATCACTCTTGTCTTATGCTTTAGGCATAAGTCCCATCCCCCTCGACCTTTGAACCACTAACCTCCTATTTAGTGGTTTTGTCAGAGGATCAGCCAAATTTGTCTCTGACCTTACAAAATCTAGGCTCATTACCCCAGATTCTACCAACTGCTTAATAATGCTATGTCTCATTTGGATATGTCTACTTTTTCATTATAAATTTTATTTTTAGCATTTGATATGGCAGCCTGATAATCACAATGTATAGAAATAGAGTAAGGAGGGTGAATACTAATAGGAAGATCTGCTAAGAGGTTCCTTAACCATTCAGCCTCAGAACATGCCTTCTCTAAAGCAATCAGCTCAGACTCCATAGTTGACTGAGCTATACAAGTTTGCTTGGCCGACTTCCGAGAAACTGCCTCTCCACCAAGGGTTAATACATAGCCACTAGTGGATTTCACTTTATTTGTTTCAGTGATCCAATTTGCATCACTGTAACCCTCTAACACTGGTGGAGTTCTACTATATTTAATTTCATAAGCAATGGTACCTTTTAGATATTTTGCAACTCTCTCTAAGGCATTCCAATGATCCTTGTTAGGATTTTGAGTATATCTCCCTAATCTACCTATAGAGTATACAATGTCAGGCCTTGTACAATTCATTAAATACATAAGGCTACCAATGATTCGGCCACACTCAGATTGATTAATACTATGTTGTAAGTTTTTCTTCAGATGGTTATTTGCATCATATGGAGTAGCCACTGGTTTACTATCAAATAACCCAAACTTCCTTAAAAACTTTTCAACATAGTGTTCTTGAGATAACATGAGACCATCATTAAATTTAGTAATTTTAATGCCAAGAATAATATTTGCTTCTCCCATATTTTTCATATCAAAATGTGAAGCAAGAAACATTTTGGTCTCATTTATAAAATCCATGCTTTTACTAAAAATAAACATGTCATCAACATAAAGACAAATAATCTATTATTAATAGATCTAAAATATACACATTTATTTGGGTCATTAATCACAAATCCATTTGACACTAACACTTGATCAAACTTTTCATGCCACTATTTTGGTGCTTGTTTTAATCCATATAAGGATTTAACAAGCTTACACACTTTATATTCATTACCTGGGATAAGACAGCCCTCAGGTTGATCCATATAAATTTCTTCATCCAGGTTACAATATAAAAATGCAGTCTTGACATCCATTTGATGAACATATAAATGATTAATTGTAGCTAAAGCAATTAATACTCTAATGGATGCAATTTTAGAAACAGGAGCACAAGTATCAAAATAATCTATATCTTTCCTCTGTGTAAATCCTTTGGCAACTAATCTTACCTTATATTTATCAATTGATCCATCAGCCTTCAATTTCCTTTTAAAAATCCATTTGTACCCTATTGTTTTAGTTCTTGGAGGTAGATTAACAATCTCCCAAGTATGATCGCTCATAATTGAGTCTATCTCATTATTGACAGCCTCTCTCCAAAATAATGCATCACGAGAAGTCATAGCTTCTTCAAAGGTCTGAGGATCATTGTCTACAAAAAAGACATAATCATCACCAAAATTGGTGGCTTTTCTCAATCTCTTACTTCTTTTAGATTCAAAATCTGAACTCTCAGGAGGATCACTCTATGAATCATTTAAGGGTAAAGATTTTTCAACATTAGGCTTCTTAGGAAAAATAGATTCAAACAAATCTGCATTCTTGGATTCTATAACTATATTTGCTTCAAACAAATTATTAATAGTTTTAAGAATCAAGAATCTTTAAGGAGTACTATTTTGGGCATACCCTATAAACATATAGTCAATAGTTTTTGGTCATAACCTACTTCTTTTAGGTTCAGGTACCAAAACTTTTGCAAGACACCCCCAAACTTTAAAATATTTGACATTAGGTTTATAACCTTTCCATAATTCATATGGTGTCTTACCGGTTTTCTTATAGGGTATTCTATTTTATATATGACAAGCCGAAAGAATGGTTTCCCCCACAAATTATGTGGAGCCCCAGAACTTATTAATAGTGCATTCATCATTTCTTTGAGTGTTCTATTTTTTCTTTCAGCCACTACATTTGACTTAGGTGAATAAGGAGATGTTGATTCATGAATTATTCCATGATCTTCACAAAATTTATTAAATGAGTTCGATTCATATTCACCCCTTCTATCTGTTCTTAATCTTTTGATTTTCTTATTAAATTGATTTTCAACTTCATTTTTATAGATTAAGAACATATCAAATACTTCATCTTTATTCTTCAAAAGATATATCTTAGTATATCTAGAGAAATCGTCTATAAAAGTTATTTAAAATATTTTTCCCCCTCTAGTCATGGTATGTTTTAAATCACCTAGGTCACTGTGAATTAAGCTAAGAAGTTCAACTTCTCTATTAAGAACACACTTACAAGTTTTCTTTGTAGACTTAGATTCTACGCAAACATCACATTTTTCAATATTTGAAAATTTTAAATATGATAATAAACTACAATCATACATTTTCTTAATATAAGAAACATCCATATGATCTAATCTACATGCCATAAATCAATAGAGTCAATAATATAAGCAGAAGAAGAAGATGCACTTTCATTAATAATCGTATTGAGTACATTGAGCTTAAAGAGTTCACTCTCACAATACCCTTTTCCAAAAAAGCCCCATTTTTTGATATCACAATTTTATCACTTTCAAAAGACACCTTTAACCCAGCTTTTCCAAGTACAAATATAGAAACAAGATTATATCTAATAT
Source organism: Boswellia sacra (assembly GCA_013180625.2). Taxonomy (NCBI): domain Eukaryota; kingdom Viridiplantae; phylum Streptophyta; class Magnoliopsida; order Sapindales; family Burseraceae; genus Boswellia; species Boswellia sacra. Next base: position 277,004 of record SNVD02009889.1, read on the forward strand.
TTGGTACATGCAATACATTACTTAATGAAAGGATTTTGCCAGAAGTAAGTCTGAGAAGAACCTTTTCTTCGCCCAAAGCTGGAGCAGATTTTGAGTCACCAAGATAAATGCATTCTTCTCCTTCTCTCATTGGAGTATAATCATAAAATTGACTTTCGTTCCCACATATATGTTTGGTAGCTCCAGAATCAATTATCCACTTTTTGTTTTCTGCATCTACCATATTAATTTCTGGGACCACAACTGCTGCAATAATTTCTTCTCCTTCAACCAAATTATCCTTAGGAGGATTTTGGTCTGCTTTTCTATTATTATTCTTGTTCTGTTGTCTATACCTACATTGGTTGGCATAATGACCAGGTTTTCCACAAACAAAGCATTGTCTTTTCTTCTTAAAGGTGGGGTTCTTTTTGTTGACAAAATTTTTATTTGAAGTTTTTGGGTGTTGTGGCTTCTTTTGAGGAGATTTAGAAATATTCTCTACTAAATGGGCCTTAGAAGTCATTTCCTTGGCCTTTTCAGCTTTATCCTTATTTCTTTTTTGCTCCTCAATTCTAATATGAATAATGGCATCTTCAAGACTCATTTGTTTTCTCTTATGCTTCATGCTATTTTTATCTCTCCAAGAGTCAAGTAATTTTTCAACTAAACACCCAACTATAAATGCCTCTTGGAGTTCAATGTCTTCATTTTTAAGATCATAAGTATACGATAGTCACGAATTTGAGTCGTCAGATCTTTTTCTTCTACCATTTTGTAGTCTAGCAAATTTCCTATAGCATACTTTGGAGAATCGATATCCACTATGATATATTTTTTCCTAAGACTCTCCCATATTTCATGTGCAGTTTTATAACTACAGTAAATATCATATAACTCATTTGAAAGAGTACTTAATATGGTGTATCGACAAACCTTATTCGCCTTTTTCTATTCTTCCACTTTATTTTTCCACTCTTTCAATGATTGTGACGCTCCTTCTACTGGCTTAGAAGGTTCTTTTGTGGTGAGATATTTTACAAGGTTGATAACATCCAAAGTGTCAAAAACTTTTTCTTGCCATCTCTTGAAGTGACTTCTGCTAAAAGGCTCAATATTTGAGATGTCAAGAAGTGATTTTGCAGCAACTAAGACAGCCTCCATCTTGGTTAGAAATTTGGTATTTAGAATGGTGTATCTTACTTCAAACTTCAACCAAGATGGAAGAAAAATAATTAAAATCTTTTACTCAACCACTTAAATGAAGTAATAAAAAAAAGAGACCAAAATAGTAATTACGCTATAGTAACCGTTTCTGCTATAGTGCCAATAAACAGTGTCCCACCTATAGTATCGATGAACAGTGCTCTGCTTCAGTATCTGATGCATAGTAATTTCTGTTGCAATTTAATGAACAATGATTCCGTGCAATCCTGATGAACATTGATTTCACTACAGTGATGAACAGTACTCTATTACAGCCCAGTGAAACAATAGTTCGATATAGTGATGATGAACAGTGATCGTTACAATACGATGAACAGTGCGTGCTCTGCTACAGTGATAAATGAATAGTATCCCCGCTACAACCCAGTACGATGAACAGTGACTCACCGTGAACAGTGTGTATGATGAACAGTCGATTGTGAAACAATGCGTAATAAATAGTGTAACTTGTTGATCAAATTGTCAAGACTAGGGGTATGCAAATGGTAGGGTATGGTGTGGTATCGCCATACCATCCTCATACCCTACATATGTCGGGTTTTTTATTTTTATACCATATCATACCATTTTTTAATATAATACCATACCACATCTCCGTATGGTAGGGTAAGGGCGGGTATGGTATGGTATTATTCGGGTAGTTAACCAAATTGACCAGATTTTGACACTTTAATTTATTATTTTAACATTGTTTAATATTATGATTCATAAAGTTTGTACTAAATAAAAAAATCAAGCAATTACACATCTTTAACAATACAAATAATCAAGTAACTACATATTTTATAACAACACAAATAATCAAGTAACATCATATCTATAACATTTATAGTTTACTTGTTATTTGTGTTGTTATGGACATGTAATTGCTTGAGTATTCATGTTGTTATGGAATATGTAGTTTAGACTGGTGGTCTAAGAGTCTAAGACTAGAAGAGATAGATGGCCGGTATATTCAAGAAGAGAAGAGATAGGCAGCAAAGCAAAGAGCAAAAGGCAAAACGATAAGAGGGTTATGGTTAACTTTTCAATATATACCTTCCTAGTGTATATAACACTCATACAAAAATATTATATGTAACCAATTAAATACTGAAACATGGCATATTTTTTATTTTTTTTAAATAGGTATGGTATGGTATGGTATTTTCGGATATTTACAAAAATATCCCCCACCATACCATACCATGGATGATTTTTAAAATCTATACCATACCACACCCTATATTTTTTTTATACCCTACCCTACCTCCACCACACCATGGCGGGTATGTCGGGTTCGGGCGGGTGAGGGGGTACCATGTACACCCCTAGTCAAGACGTGCAATAATGCACTAACCTAAAGACCAAATTCTGCCCCCTCTGGAAAGAGTGTTAGCCCTGAGGCTACATGATAATTTTGATGATAACAATACACATTGATTCATTGAGATTTACTAACATATTTATTTATGTGCAAGAGTAAGATTATTGAAATAATTGTAAAATCAAGAAGAGGCTTATTAAAATAAAGTGTTGAAGCCAAGAAGAAGACTACATGTTAAAGGCACCAAAGTTTAAGAACAAGGTTTGACTCAAGGAATGTGACACATAAGTAATGTTCAATCAATTGGTCATATATTTCTCTACAAATGTCCAAATGATGTGATTCTTGAGCCTTTAGAAAGTTTACTCAATTTATAATATTTTATATGTTTTAAATAAATCCAAATTTCAAGTGCAAGGTTGTCCAAATCATTATGCAACTTAAAAGACAAATAGAAGTAACTGACATGAGTATCGAATACTCTTTTATCTATATCTTGAGTTAGAGATATTAAAATGACTTGATTCTTATGGCATTGGAAAGATGACGTAATGAGCCACATTTCATATGTTTTGAAGAAATTCAAATTTCAAATGGAAAGCTGACATACTTGACATGCAATTTGGTGGATTGACACAAGGAAGAAAAATCAACTCATATGAGCACCGAATGGTCTTTTATCCATATCTTGAGCTAGATATATTCAAATGACTTGATTCTTATGGAATTGGAAAGATGATTTAATGGAGCACATTTCATATTTTTTTAAGAAATTCAAATTTTAAATGGAAGGTCGACATTATTGACGTGCAAATTGGTGGACTAACACAAGAAAGAAAAATCAAGTTACATGAGCACTGAATGGTTTTTTGGCCATATCTTGAGCTAGAGATATCCAAATAATTTGATTCTTAATGCATTGGAAGGTTTATTCAATTATGCAGATTTTTTATGTTTTGTAGATTTTCAAATTTCAAACGGAGCATTGACAAAAATGACAGAAAATATTTCAGTTTTTATGGTGGGTAAGAAATTTGGAGTTGGTGTCTTCACTTGATTAAGTTCATCTCATTTGCCTATAAAAGGAGTCTTTCTCCCATGCATTGAACAAGAATCCATCAAGCAAAAAACTAAAAGAAATATCAAGTTTAGAGAGTTTTTATATTCTTTATCTACTCTTTGAAGGGAGTTGTACTTTTGTTGTAAAAAAAAAAATTTCTTTGTTCTTGTATTGTGGTGAGAGTGAGATCTTCTTGTAAAGGATAAAATTTATCCTTGAAAGAACTCTTGGTGTAGTGTTATCAACGGTTGAAGGAAGTTGCCTTGGTGAGATTGTTCATCAAGAAGAACTCTTGGTGTGGTGTTATCAAGAGTTGAAGGAAGTTGCCTTGGTGAGGTTGTTCATCAAGAAGAACTCTTAGTGTGGTGTTATCAAGGGTTAAAGAAAGTTACCTTAGTGAAGTTGTTCATCAAGAAGAACTCTTGGTGTCGTGTTATCAAGGGCTGAAGGAAAAAGTCTTGGTAAGGTTGTTCATCAAGCAAGTTGTAAAGAATTCTACAACTAAGTGGAAAGCCTATCTTGTGGAGCTAGGAGCTCGTGGACGTACGCAAGGTTTGTCGAACCACGTAAATTGAGTTTGCACTCTCTCTATCCCTATCCTCTTTATATTTATTTGTATTTGTGATTGTTCATTATTGTTATTCTTTTTATTACATCTTTTATAACTTCCAATTTCATCTTCTTCACCTTTATTATCAAAGATAGAGTGAAATAATTTTGATCTTTCAAGAAAAGTTTTATAAATCCGATTTTATAAATAAAAACCAAATAAATTCGTTGCTCCTTCATCCTCAACCTCAAAACGTCCATGATTATACGTGATTAAGTTTGACCACTTAATTCGCACAAACCTGTATACCGTATACTTGATTAATTCAATTCTACCATTATAAGTATTAAATATGCCTTAACACCAATTAAATGCATTAGACCCACTTTATTATTTATTAAATAAACCTAACTTAAAATTGAATTGGGTCTATTTATTAATAGCCCAATTTGTGTATTTATTGAAATAATTATATAACAGGTCCAAGGCTCCATATTTTTCTACACGATCACTTACACCATTTTTAAACTATTAGATTAAACTAAATTGGATAGTGTACATTGAATCTAACATATATGATATATGCACCTTAGAAATGATCAATGTTATATGCAATCTAAACCATTTAAAGTGTTGTGATCCAATGGTCTATACATTATATAATAATTTGTTTAAAAAGAGAAAGCTATATAGTTGATATATGCAGAATCAGTCAATAAGTCTAAAAATCGCCTCTGTAGATGCACTGAGAGTTAAAATTTAAATCATGCGCAAAACGGTTGATGGTATATAAATAAAAAGAAAAGAATGAAGCAAATATTTGAAAATAAAATAAAGAAGCTCGATTATTATCATGCAATCAAATTGAGCACAATTCACCATAATTTTGGTGTTTAGACAAGGCGATAACCATATGACAGAAAGCATGCAGTTAAATGTAATGTGCCTTCCCAAGTCGAGATTCGAGATGGTAATTTGCAAATTTTCTTCTTTTTTATTTTTTTTTTAATAGACAAACAAAATTAACTGAATGAACACTAATAAAGTTCTTCCTCTTTCCATACTACTAAGAAAATTTCTATTTATTTTTGAAGCAGTAGATTAAATGTTTAGCTCCATCAATTTCGTAATCCCATGCTACTTTTTCTCTTAAAAGTTTTTTATTTTTATTATATTAATTTCTTTTTTTCAGTTCTCCTTTTGCTCTTATTATATTAATTTATTGTTTTTGCAATTGCACAGCCACTTGCCGCTGAGGAATAAAAAAAAAAAAAACTATAAATTGAAAGTAGTTTGTGGGCATGGGTTGAGTTATCCAATGCATAATCTATCCGAAACTTGCATTTGAATGTAACTATAATTTATTATATATACAATTTTAATTTATGTTTAAAACAATAATAAATACGAGGTTTTCAATGGGATGTGGTTTCCTTAAGCATCTTTTATAGAGCACTTTGCTATAAGTTCTCTGTTATTTTGTCCGCAAAAATTATAAAAAATGACCATAAATTCAATTTATTCAAAATTTATGAAAACTAAACCCTTATTTATTTACTTTTGAGTTTTTATTTTCAAATTTTGAAAAAAAAATATGATTACAAAGTGATGCTTTACAATCTATATACACAAACTTACGTACCATTATTAAATGATTACCACATCATCCAAATTAATTAGTGTAATTAAAGTTTAAAATCTACTAATCATTGAATCATAACACATAAATTTCTATGAGTAAATTTATATGGATAATTAAAGTTTAAGATTTGAAATGTTAAACAATGAATCTAGGATATTACCATTAAAATAACCGTTATCAACATTACTAAAAACCTTCAGCTTTGTTAAGAGAGAAGCCTACGTTAAGTTGCAGACTTCCATGGAATCTATTAAATAGTAGATAAAACACCCCCCGGGAAGAAGTATTATAAATTGAATGAGGAAAGCATATTGGAAAACTTATACCGCACTGAATTAAACCAAATTAAGGTTGTCAGTTGGCCTATGGTCTCGGGGATTTCCCTGCTGAAGCCGTTCACCCCGTATCGATTCCTTACAAAACTGTAAGATTCCCCATTGAAGCTGGAAGTTGTCCCTTTAAAAGACTGTTATCAATGGACAGCTCCTGAAGCTTCAACAAGTACCTGATCTCCGCTGGAATTTCTCCAGCACCGTTATCCTTTTCAGAATAAAACACAATGAGGTTGCAAAGCCCCATTTCACAACTGTACAGTAGCACAAGTTCACAAATTCTTTCTGGGAACTGCTTTGGTCATTTCTAACATTGAGGACTTTGTGAGAGGGTTTAAGCGGAAATGTGAATCATTTTAAAAAATTAAAGATTCCTATTTATGTAAAAAATGAGTAAATTAAACCCATGCCCAAATGCTCCCAAAAAAAAAAGAAACAAAAACAAAATAAAAAACATGGTAGTTAGGCAAAGCATTTCCACCTAGTCAATAATCCTGTCAGTCACAAGCAAGCAATTCAAATCCAATCCAATACCAAATGACTGATAAACCCAACTAGAATATATCACACATAGGTTCAGATTAAAGACACAGGAAATGTTAAGCAAGTTAGATATACTCATAAGTAGCTATAAAATATACTATAACACTTTTTTGCATCTAAGAACGCTAACAATAATAGAAACAACTGCTGACAAGACTCCCTGTCTTGAAAGCCAGAAGTCGTTCCAAGTCAAGGTTCTTGTGACCTAAAATAATACTTTTCGAGAGTGTTCATTAACGTCATCAAGTGACCCAGTATTGTCAATCACTATATCTGCCTTTGTCCTCTTTATATCCACGGGCATCCGAGCATTTATCCTATTTCTGGCATGCTCCTCACTTGTACTATCTCTTGCCACAAGTCGCTGAAGCTGTGTTTTAGGATCGACCCAAACAACAACAATGGGCTTTGTCCACTTATCAATTTTTGCCTCAAACAACAATGGTATGTCAAGCCTTTATCCAGACCTTCAAATTTCTAAAAAGATACTGAGGGAGATAAAAGGAGCCACTATCCTACAAAGGAGATGAAGACTGACTTCAATACTGAATTCCCTAATAATGCATTACCAAAAATATAGAGGCTAATGCAAAGTAGATAGATGCAATTGCATAACATCTAACGTTATAATATAGTCATCTGATCTCACTTGCAAAAGTCAAAATAGCAAGTAAATAGAAACTCAAAAGGTATAAATTCGTGAATCATGAATCATGACCAGTTAGAATTTGGCCACCAAAACTTGTCTTATTCTTCTGGTAATCATGAATTTAATTATAGTAGCATTAATGCTGAAATGATTCCTAATACTTGAACTTAATCTACAGCTGACGCACTGTTTTTCAATGCCCGTGTAGCAGAAAATTAAAATTTTGAAGCAAAAGTTATAATTAGGATTGAATTACGACTAGGACAATAGAAAATCTCAAATACAACTAATCCCTTATACAACTACAATCACAATCTGTTAATCTTTTAGGAAAAAAATCAATCTAAATCCCAAAGCCTAAGATCATGCTTGGTATTATGACTTCTAATGATCTCAAAACCCCATTCAAAATCAATTAGCAGCTATTAAACATTCTCACAACACACAATAGTTTTCCGTACCGATTAAGAAGTTGGCGCTTGGCAGGATCAGAGAATACGATTTGGCCGAGTTTAGGCCTATCCACCTCTCTATTAGGTAATAAAATAACCTCTCCGAAACTTGGAACAACCTTTTTCCAACTACCAGTGTTTTTCTTCAATACATCCTGCATACAAATCCTAGCAAATTCAATCTTCAAAATTCTTCTATTCATTTCTAAATTCCATAGACACTTTTGTCAATTAAATTACACTATTCTAGCAATATAATTAAAGAGTATCGAATTCTGATATCAATACTTCAAATCTGGTGTTTAATTAAACACAAAAATAAGGTAAAACTCATATTGGCTACACCAAGTGCATTTGAGATGTGGCAAGTGAAGTTGCTTGAGAAGGAAAAGAAAATTACACGAGCAATGATGTCGGCATCTAAGACGGGTTTGTCGTTAGCCTTGAAAAGATTGGAGACTGCCCTTGCCAGATGCGATTCCTCCTGTCAAGCATACTATTCTTATTTTTCAACTTTGCTCATCAATGTCTCGTTAGCTCCAAGCCGAATTTGTTGGTATCAAGGCTTGCACTGAAGGTTCGAATTTTGAGGATGATTTGTTAATAGAGTTGAACCTTGAAGAATAACAAGCGTATCTGGTGTAGTGCCATCGATCTCTCTTTTCCACTAATTTGGACCGTAAAGAAAGGTAATAAGTGCACATGAAGAAAAAACATTACTTCTATAAAGTCTAACTTGTACTGGCTATTACAAATTATCAGATCTTACCTTGTCAGTTAACTTTATCAGTTGCTTCTATAACAGCTGTTCAAAGTTGCAATTAATATGTCAGACAATCAAAATACTAGATATTACAGCAATTTAATCATAATTTTACTCTGGATATTCTGGGGACACATCAACCCAACGATTAGAACAACTTGAGGTTCAATTGTTCAAAATCATTATTCTTGCTTTTCATGATTGATTAGTGCACTCCATGAAATGGAAAGAGAAGTACAAAACAATTGCTAATATAATCAATCAACTAACTGGCGTTCAGTGACAAAAGGAAAATTTCAAAGGGACAGCAGAAATCTGATTACAAACAACAACCTAAACATATATGATTACCTCAAAAAGAAACTAATTGTAACAAAGTGCGCCATAGAAACATAGTAATTAAAATGGGCCTTTCAATTAGAAGAGATAATATCTAGGATCATCAATCATCCAGATCTTCACAATCTTAATTTCAATCTTACTTAGCAGTAAAGAATGGAGCAGATTGACTATAATAATTCAAACATAAATTGAAGATGAGAACGAATCCAGAAGAATATCAATGATCACTTACAGAGTGGCTAAGCCTTGCCACAACTTTGTCACCAGCTTTGAAATATTTAACTTCTGATCCTATGCTTACAACTTCTCCTGCTATATCAGTTGCTGTACCACCAAAATGCTGCCTCGGCCACTCAACCAAGAATAAAAGATTGCAGGCAATGCTTCTCATTACTGTAGAATAAATAGCTAAACTAGCAAAACATTAAATAAAACATAAGTACAGGGATTCAATAAATACAGTTATTGAATACCATCGTATTGTATGAGAAAATGTAGCCTGTTTTAAGATTAATCAAAATTGAAGGGCAAGAGGAGTTTATCAGCTTGCTTAAAAGATGAACATAACTGGCGATGCACACACACACACATACATATATATAAGTTTACAGTTATCCACAAGTTTACAGTCAGTAACATACAGACCCCCGCTTTCAGACGGACGTAAGAGAATATGTTGACTGGAATAGATTCCTACATGCAATTACTACTTTAATCCTATCCCTCGCTACCTCGCTACCTATTCCAGATTTCTTACCCAGAAAACCCATAAAACACTTCCTCACTAATTCAATACACAATCACAACACAACATCTGCTAAAATTCACCTATTCAAGTCAAAATTAAATTTAAAAAAATAAAAAAAAAACTGCTGCACCACCCCACTAAGTAATTCACGCCAAAACAGCAGCGCTACTCCTTTCCCCGTTCAAGCCATATCGGCTACCGGCAACAAGCCAATTAATCCAGTACCCAAAAAAAAAAAAAAAACTCACAGCAACAAACCATTCAACCAGCAGCCAAACACGCCTGAAGCAATCCATTCCAAAAAAAAAAAAGATCACCATCGCCATAGGAACCCATTCAAGCCAAAATCTCTCCAACACCAACATCCACACCCACCACCGGCTACCACAATCGCCACCATCAACACAGTAAATGATGCCACTGTCAATCTGGGCTCATAGTTTGTGCTGGATAAATCAAATAGAAAAGAGAGAGAGGAAGGAGAGGAGAGAAACTAGAGAGGTACGTAAGGTGAGGGTGAGGGCTTACCAAAATCCCTAATCTACTGCTATCAATCAATGTCGCGAGGTAAGAGCAGGCGCGGTAAGTCGGGTCACGATATGCGAATCCGACGTACGATACGAAAATTACAGGATTAGGTTTATGTTAATGGTGTTCGCGTCAATTACAAGTTAAGATTCCGTATTGTATCATTTTTTAGTAAAATTTTTAACTCATTTAATAATTTTATCGTCTTCATATTCATATTGAGTATCTTTAATCATTTAATTTATGAATACGATTATAATATGATCTATTTATAATACGAATTTATTTATGTAGAAATTTATTTATGACATGTATATAAATTAAACTCGACATGCATATAAATTTAACTTAATTAACATAAATATAAGTTAAAATAAGATTAACATGATTATTGATACGAATAATATTTTATAATTTTTACACATATTAAATAATATAAAATAAAATTATAATATTTTATTATATTAATATAATTAGACGAACACTATACTCATCACTTCTAATTTTTTATTGACTAAATCAAATCAAATATTAAAGTTTAAATTATTTTTTGGTATTTGATTTTTTTTAATTTTGTATATTATGTTATTACCTTTTCGTTTAAAAATGGGTTTTAATGCAAATTTCGGGGCATATTGTTAGGCAACCAAAACTACGGTCCCTATGGTTGTTCCTCCGTTATAGGCATCACTATCCATTGGGCCATATAGGCTTCGTTCAATTTCAACCAGAGATGAAACCGAAATCAACACTAGCCTGGTCCTGAATAGATAGCGAAGCCTCTCAGCGAAATTGATATCGAAGTCTCAACTAAGCAAATTTGATAGCTAGTGTTTCTAAGAGTAGATGAAATTAGATCAACAAATCAACTGATGCTTATCCCCTCATCAACAACATTTTTGCCAAGTAAGCCTCCAATGTTGGATATTGGATGGATTATTAAAGCGATTGTTTGGTACACATTAATGGCTTGGGTAGTTGAGTGTTCAATTTGTCTTATTCCCTTATTTTCTTTTGGAGGTTGTAGTTGAACTCCAAGACTGATTGATTTCTGTTGTAATAGGATAATTTTAATCCCTGACTTTCAGAAACTTTATGAATAGTGAATAGCATTGCAAATTGAAATGTGTTGGTTACGTGTTGAATTTGCGCTGTTACATCCATAATAATATATTAGCATTTTGATACCTCACCGTAACTCACTGCAAATGAGCATTTTCAAATAGGGTCAACAAACACTGGCTACAAGAGAAGGAAATTCAATGTTCTCTGGTTCAATTAGATATATCATGAATATTCTTCTGCCAGCTCAGGTAAGCTTGAATAAGCAGATTCCTCATTTAGAAGCTTCAATCTTTTCCGGAATTGGCTGTGGCAGCTCTTGTTTGACTATTTCCTTTGCCAAGCTGCAATTCTGATCATCCACCACATGGTCCACATCCAAGCCAGCTACTTGAGTTAGAGATACAACATTTTGAGTAGTCATGAATCCAAACTGGATACGCTGAAAACTTATAATTAGCCGTGAACAATATAATATCTCAACTGTGTTTCAAAAAAGCATTAATGCAACTCATATAACCTTCATTTCCCTATTCGATTTGTCAAAAATGAATAGGATCTTTCTTTTCCTTTGATGAAAATCTCTCTGCTGACACACTTAACAGCTTGTTGATTGACATTCCTTCGCCTAAAGTTTTCCTCTTCACTTCAAACCTATGCTTAATCCTATTATCAATCTTGCAGCCAAGAAACGCAGGAAAAGCCAAGAGCTGTGCCACTTCGCGACCCATCCCTTCGATCAAATACTCCATCTTCCCCTCTAAAGAACTATGTTTGTACTGCAGTATTTGAGGATGCTTTTTGCTCATAGAAAGTATGTCTGTAAAAGATGACCCGTAACTCAAGAATACTCCAATCACCTTTTACATGTTATCACAGCTCGTTCTGGTCACAGCTCCCATTGCTGCAGCCATTTCCTTTGTTCTCTATTCATACCCAATCTTCACCAAAAACCCAAGCATATGCGCAATGTTACCAAAGGACAGGGCAAGAAACAATGGTACATTTAAACTCTCGACTAACTGTTTGAGAATTTGCCTCTGAGAGAGAGTTACCTGTTTCCCCCTCTATGGGGTAAGTGGTAGGCGATTTGAAGTAATTGCATTGGATGAGAAAATTATTGGTGGGTCAGAAGCTCAGTCTCCGCTCAGTCATTGATGAGTTCACAAGAGACAACCATTCACGGGAATCAAGGGTTGCAACCGCGAGTGAAGAAATGGAAGTTCGAACTTTCGGGGAGAAAATTGTTACGTGCGAGAGAAAGGCAGAAGAAGAAGAAGACCAAGAAATAGTAAACATGGCGATTGCAGTTGCAGTAGCCATTGCTCATGCAAAAGGGTGTCTCCTTCCCCAGGAAGGAGACAAGCCTCTAAGAGGATGATGGCTGGACGCCGTGGCATCGCGGGTAATTCAAGTAGATAATAACAACAATAATAAACAATCGCCTGTCTCGAGGCCTTCAACATATTCAAGGTTAAATGACTCGATTGTAAGACCATGCGTATCTGTCTTTATTTTTATTTATTTATTTATTTTTTTAAAACGGGTCTTGCTCATCAACTTGACATTTCACATCAGACTAGTTAAAATATTTTTTATTTTCTGTGCTCCACGTCTGGACAAATCTATCTATATTCATTACTAGATATTAACATTAATTAAAATCTTACCAAAAAAAAAAAAAAGAAATTTAGAGAAATCCACCAATTTATTTTCTCTGTCACAGGGTACATAAATGGTAAGTAGACTTGCCAAAAATATAATAGGCATTTCATCTAAGATTCTCTTTTCTGTGACATAGAAAAATATCAAAGCATTTTTATTCTTTTCTTTAAATCCAGAAAATCCCAACTTACCTCGCATATTAGTTTTGGGGGGCCAAAATACAAAATTATATTTTAAGTTCAAGTACGAGAAATTATATTGATTGATTGGTATTTAATGTTATGAATATTGATTAAACATAAACTTTTTATAAAAATTTTGAAAATGAAATAATAGAAAAATATATATCTATTAATCTAAATCAAGAAAATAAAAATAAATAAATATGTTTCTTAAATAACATATATGAAAAAAAAGGTTGAAAGTAAATCAAAGTTTCAAATCTAGAACTCTTGTTATCCTAAAATATCATTTTTAGGAATTTATTGTAACTTCTACAATATTGATAAAAAAATTCTTCAAAAATTTTATATATTTAATATATGGATAAAAAAGCAAGTCTTGAAAAAAAAAGATTTGCCTTCTATAACTAAAAAATTTGAAGAATTCAAAAAAAAAAGTCTAAATGTGAAAAAAAGGTTTTACTTAAAGAGTAAGATAATAAAAATAATAACAAAAATGAATGATTATAAGATAATCATAATATAAAATATAGATATAACACTTAATAATTCATTAGTTATTTATATCAATACGAGAAATTTAAAAGGTTTATATGCACAATTATAATTTATCTAGTAAAATTTTTAATATGCAGAAGGATCTATTGTTTGGGTTAGAAGGATGTGGGCCTCCATAGGCTCAAACGTCTGTCCGGCCCTAGATGAAAATCAACTGATATCCTAAGAAAAAGACAAATTTGTGGTGATATTCACCAAATATTCTGAATTGAGGTCAGAAATTTTCCAACCGTCAGGTCACGAGTGAACATTCACTAGAAAATAAAATATTATTGCTATGGATTCCTCGTCAACAAAAATATGTAATTTTTTTTTTACAAAGGTACGGTTGCAAATGATACAAATCTAACCTGTCAATTGATTGGTGAACATAATTAGAAGCATGTCACAGGTCCGAGGCACTCGGTCGTGCAGAAGAAGATGCTGAGACGGTATACGGGAGTATAGATTTGGGTGTCCTCTGTCATTCAAGGAAAGTTGAGGGAGATCAAGGAGACGGAATCAGACCACGGTCGGCACATGAAGGGGTTCAACAGACTCAAAAGTCGGGGAACTTGTGGCACAAGTAGTGGAGGATGATGCTGATGCAGTATCCCAAGGAGAGGCTGATGACTTTGTTGATGAGGTGGTTATCTAACCTTTTCATTTAATCGAGCTACCATCATTTTCTATGATTTTGCTACTATCACTTAATAAGGTTTTATTCCTACCAGACTTAATAACATCAAACCTAAGTTTATCGAATGATGATTGCCAGTCAGTGTTTTTATTTGTTTCCGTGCTTTGATGGTTCAGGGACCAAATATAAAGTTTCCTGTCTGCTGTTAATAGTCATCTTATCCTGTTGCATATCTACAACTAATTTGGACGACGCTAATCCTGAGCTTATCTTGCAGCTTGTTCACACAAAGTACTTTGAAATGCCTCCTCTGACTGTCTTCAAGCCATAGAGCAGCTGGAAAAAGTGGATCATGACTTCTATGACTTCCCCAGTGAAGAAACCGGTATGAAACTTGAGAGTATGTGTTCTTGCCTAAGCATTAAACTGTTTAGAGTCATTGAATTGAATAGATCTGTGCTTGGCTGCAGGTGAGATCAATATTGTGTACAGACGAAAAGCTGGAGGATATGGTCTTATTATACCTAAAGCATGTGGTCTTGTTATACCAGATTATCTGTTGCTTTCCACTGACTGTCACAATGGTGCACATGAAGGCCACTCCATGTTGAGAGCATAACAATATAGGTTTCTTGGATCGAGCCAAAAAAAACTTTTGACATATATGAAAGTATTTATTAATTTTTGTAACGTGAGAAGATCCATTGATTGCCAATTTGGGAGATGAGGAAACTCTTATGTAATCACCAGAGTCTATACAAGTAATGATCTCTGTTTAGTCCAATACTGTGCCTTTAACATATTGTAACTTATTCCTTAACTGTTCTTGTTCATTGGTTTTACTAGTAAAATCCATTGATACTAATAAGTTTGAAAGGGAACTTTTGCAGAGAATAAAGCTAACCTGGGAATATATGAAACTGAAGCTTAATTTCAGCCCAGCACTTCTACAAGTTGATCAATTTACTCGTGCTTTTGCAAGAGCAGATTACGGAAATGAGAGGTTAGATAAAAATGAAGACAGAAACAAAAGGTAGAAGGGTGGATGTTAAAAAGGGTGTTATGAATGGATAAATTTTAGACTAGCAACTTGTCTTAGAGAAAAAGATTTTGAGCTATTAAATGATCATTGGAATGGATTGAGGTGATCATATCATTGATGTTTAAATTTGATAGTCTATCATGCTATTTATTTGATTTTAATTAAAATTTCTCAACGGATTTCAATTTAAAAAAGAGTCAATTTCACAAATCTCCTTGAGGTTTATCAAAATCTCATGTAACCATCTTTGGTATTGCAAATCAAAATATCTTCCCTCTTTGTTGAAAATTATTAAAACTTTTGTTAAAAAATATATATTTTTTCCAATTGCCACAATTGGCTATTAAAAAATATTCAGAGTTTTAAATGACAAAAAATTAAAATTAGAAAAATAAAGAAATTATCTTGAAAGACTTAAACTTTATAAGAAAATTCTTTACAAGTACAAATATGACAAAATTTTTGATATTTTAGGATTTTAATAAATGATTTTAATGTAAATTTTTTTAATAAAAAGTTTTTTTTCCCTAATTTATGTATCATTTATCATAGTAGTAATTTCTTTAAGACTTTTTGATTCAATGGTTGATGGAAGACTATTAGTAAATTTTAGGCTTTACTTTTTCTGTTATTTTAAAATTTCGAATATTTTGTGTTGAAGCTGTTAATTGCTAGTGTTGATCAAGTCTTTAGGATTTGCTTTTGTCAGTTGCTTAGTGGTTTGAATAAGTTTTATTCAGTTTCCTAGTCATTTGCTACTACATATGTTTTTCTCTCTTCCCGCAGATTATTCTCTTATTCTATTGTTCTTGTAAGTCTATTTATAGCCAGTTCAGTTGTTTAATTTTAATTCAGAAAACATTCTTCCAATTTGCTTGTATTCACTAGACACACACAAAGAGTTATCAACATTTGGTATCAGAGCCCCATTATAGGGCCTGTTAAAATTAAGAAGAAGTAGTCTTCTAAAGTATTTAGTGATAAGAATATGGCAAATAAGAGTGGATTTGTGCAACTAGCAATCCAAAAATTTATGGGGCCCTAAAATTGCTGGAGTATGCTCATGGAGAATTTCATGCGATCAAAAGAATATTAGAGTGTGGTGGAAGGTGGGATTCCTGTAGCAGCAGGAGGATTTCAACTCACTAAAGCACAGAAGAAGGTGATTGATGATGCACAGCTGAAGGATATGAAGGCAAAGAATTATCTCTTCTAGGCCATAGATCAATCGATCCTAGAAACCATCTTGAACAAGGATAGAACCAAAAGCATTTAGGATTCCTTGAAATAAAATATCAGGGCACAATAAGAGCACAGTGAGCACAACAACAAGCTCTCCAAAAGGAGTTTGAAATGTTCGTTATGAAGGTAAGGGAGCCTATGAATGAGTAATTTGCTCGCACTCTTGTTGTGGTCAATAAGCTGAGAGCTAATAAGGGAAAGATAGACGACGTGGTAGTCAGCGAGAAGATTTTGAGATCCATGATACCCAAGCTCAATTATATGGTGTGTTCTATTGATGAGTCGAATGATTTGGATGCTCTTACCGTTGATGAATTAGAGGGTAGCCTTCTAGTACACAAGCAACGTATGAAAACTCATGTTATGGAAGAGCAAGCATTGAAAGTTACTCTTGGAGAGTCTTCTAGAGAAATAAGACAAGATCATGGCAGAATTCGAGGATAAGGTAGATGTAGCTTTGACAAATCTACTATTGAATGTTATAACTACCATAAGCTTGGGCACTTTCGGTATGAGTGTCTAAACAAGGAGACAGAAGCAAAAGCAAACTATGTAGAAGGCAGTGAATAAATGTTATTAATGGCGTACATGAATGATTAGGAAGCCAACAAATAAGAACTTTGGTTTCTCGACTCTAGATATAGCAATCACATGTGTGGCAAGAGGGAACTTTTCTTAGATTTTGATGGAAATTTTAGGGAGAAGGTAAAACTAAGAGATAATTGAAGCATGGATGTATGGGTAAAGGTAATGTGCGAATGCTGATGAATGGTTTTTACAAATCATTACTAGTGTATTCTATTTTCCAGGATTAAAGAACAGGTTGATAAGCATTAGTCAACTAGATGAGAAAGGACTTGCAATCTTTATACAACAAGGAATATGCAAAATTTATCATCTTGAGAGAGGGCTAATTATGGAGATTACAATGTCCTCAAATCGTATGTTCAAGCTATTTGCTAAAAAACAACTAAAAGAGGAAGCTTTGTTTCAATTCTTTCACGGAAGATCTACCTTGACTTTGGCATTCAAAACATGGTAATCTAAGCTTCAGTGGTTTTAAAAATCTTTAACAAAAGGGAATAGTAAGAGGATTGTCTTGTTTTCAAACCTCATCAAAGGTGTGTGAAACTTGTTTGGTTAGAAAGCAACAGAGATATCCATTTCCTAGGGAAAGCATATAGAGAGCTTCTTAGATACTTGAACTAGTGCATGCCGATATATCTAGACCAATTAGTTCTATATCCAATAGTAACTAAAGGTACATAATTCGTCTTATTGATGACTATAGCGTAAAGTTTGGGTTTATTTCTCAGCTGAGAAGTCAAAAGCATTTATTACCTTCAAGAAATATAAGAATTGTGTTGAAAACGAGACTGGTTTGAGTATAAAAGGTCTTCTTACTAATTATCGGGGTCACTTGAATTCACTATTTTTGTAGTGCGAACAGTATTTGAAGACAACTAACAACCGCATACACCCTTTGACAAAACGGTGTTGCAAATAGAAAGAATCGAACTATCATGAATATGGTTCGAATTATGCTTTCAGAAAAGAAGATTCCCAAAACATTTTAGCTCGAAGCTGTAAATTGGACAGTTCATGTTCTCAACAGGAGTCCAACTCTTGTAGTAAAGAACAAAACTCCAGGAGAAGCTTGGAGCGAATTCAAACCATCGGTAGATTACTTTACAATGTTTGGGTGTGTATCGCATGTCCATATTCCTGATTGCAAAAAGACAAAGCTTGATAACAAGAGTATAAGATGTGTTTTGCTTGGAGTCAGCGAGGAGTCAAAGGCATATAGGTTGTATGATCCCATTTCTTAGAAGATTATAGTAAGTAGAGATGGAGCGTTTGAAGAGGATAGTAGCTGGGATTGGGACAAAAGTCATGAGGAAATTATTTTGTCTGACTTGAATTACGACAACAATGATAAAGAGCCAGATGCTATTGGAAATAGAGATGAAGTTGAAACTAATGAACATAACAGTACTGAGGAAAGTACACCTGATGGCTCAAATGGGTCAACTAAAAGCAATTCATCTAGCTCAGGTGAAGAATCTTCAGCTGAATATCATGAACAAAAGTCGAGAAGGCAATCGATTTGGATGATGGACTATATAAGTGAAGGAGGTTTATCTGAGGAAGAAGACATGGCATATTTAGCCATGTTTATAGCTAATGATCCAGTTTCATTTGAAGTAGCACTAAAAGATGCAAAGTGGAGAACCACGACAGATATGGAGATTGCAGTTGTAGAAAAAAATGATACTTGAAAATTGACAAATCTGCTTATAGGAGCAAAGAAGGTTGGTGTGAAATGGGTCTATAAGACGAAACTCAATGAAAATGGTGAGATGGAAAAGTACAAAGCATGTTTGGTTGCAAAGGGTTACACCTAAAAGCATGTCGTGGACTACATCGAAGTTTTTGCACCTTTAGCACATTTGGAGATAGTTTGATTAGTTGTATCTCTTACAGCTAAGAAAAGATGGATGATTTTTTAGCTAGATGTAAAGTCGGCCTTTTTCCATTGGGAACTTAGTGAAAAAGTTTTCATCGAGCAACCTTCTGGTTATGAGAAAAAAGGTGATGAACAAAAAGTGTATAGGTTAAAAAAGGCTTTATACGGATTAAAATAAGCTCCACGAGCTTGGTATAGTCGGATAGAGTCATATTTTACGAAAAAAGGTTTTGAGAGGTGCCCTTATGAGCATACTTTGTTCATTAAAGCGGGAAGATGAGGTAAAATTCTAATTGTCTATCTCTATGTTAATGACTTGATTTTTATTGGCAATGATGAGCATATGTTTATTGAATTTAAAGATTCTATAATGCATAAGATCGATATGACAGACCTTGAAAAATGAGATATTTCCTTCGTATACAAGTAATGCAAAGACTAGAGGGTATTTTTATCTGTCAAAGGAGGTATACATAGGAGGTGTTAGAAAGGTTAGATATGGATAAATGTAATTTAGTTCATAATCCACTTGTTCTAGTTTGCAAACTCATAAGAGATGAAAATGGAGCAAGGGTGGATAGTAGTCGTTACAAACAAGTCATTGGCAGTCTAATGTATATAACTACCACTTGACCCAACATTATGTTTGTGGTGAGTCTTTTGAGTAGCTATATGGATTGTCCTATAGAGATGTAGACAAGAAAGTGCTGAGATATCTGAAAGAGACTTCTGATTTTAGGATACTTTATAAAAAGAGAGGAGATGAGAATTTGGTGGCTTATACAGATATTGACTACGCTGGAGATTCAGATGACAAAAAGAGTACTTCAGGTTACGTTTTTTTGTTCAGTTCAGGAGTCGTTTCTTAGTCATTGAAGAAACAACCTATAGTCACCTTGTCCTCCACTGAAGCTAAATTTGTTGCAGCAACTTCATGTGCTTGTCAAGCAGTTTAGGTAAGGAGAATTTTGAAGGGTTTTAATCACGTTCAAAGTGGTTGTACCAAAGTCTTTTGTGACAGCAACTCAACTATTGAACTTTTGAAGAATCCTGTATTGCATTGTCGAAGCAAGCATAGAGATGTTAGGTTTTATTTTCTTCGTGAGCTTACTTAAGATGGAGTTGTAAAACTGGTCCATTGTCACACTCAAGAACAGGTTGTAGAAATAATGACCAAGCCATTGAGACTTGATATGTTTATGAAGTTCAGAGGTTTGTTGGGGGTTTACATAGATCCATGTATAAACTGAATGAATTTGGCATTCAGTTCAAGGGAAGATGTTGAAACTATTAGTTGCTAGTGCTAATCAAGTCTTTATGATTTGCTTCTGTTAGTTGCTTAGTGGTTTGAATAAGTCTTATTCAGTTTCTTAGTCATTTGTTACTACATATTTTTTCTCTCTTTATGTAGATTTTTCTTTCATTCTATTATTCTTGTGAGGCTATTTATAGCCAGTTCAGCTATTTAATTTTAATTCAGAAAAATTTCTTCTAATTTGCTTGTATTTACTAGACAAACACAAAGAGTTCTCAACATTTTAAAAAGTTAATTATGGGTAATTTGAGAAATTTTTCTTTTTAAATAGAATTTTTAGGGTTGTTAACAAAAAAGAGAGGTAGGATTTTCAAAACTAAAAATGATTATGTGGGATTTAATAAATCTAAAGGGAGGTTTGTGGAAAAACTCTTAAAATGAATAGATAGGGGGGTTAATTAAGAAACCTTTGGGTTGTCATTTGCTTAACCAAACCTTAGGGGTGTGAAGAAAAAATGACGTAATTCTTTGAAGACTTTGCGACGACTAGAGTACACTGAAGAAATTTCGTTTTCTTTCACATTCTAAAGTGAAAAAGTGCTCGGTCTGCTCCTCGGTTGCTCTCTTTGAGCAATTTCAATTCTCAATCGTCAAGCCCTAAAAAGCTGTAAGTTTTCTCGCGTTATTGGATTACTGAAATATTAATTATTTGTTCTGTTTTTAGTTTATTTTTAGGAAGATGATGCTTCGGTTAGTTTCTCTGACAGTAACCTATTATATTTTTAGAAATTATATTATTTTAATTAAGCTGAGCAAGGATTAAGCAGATAGCTTTTCGGTTCATATCTACAAAATATGTTAGATCAACTTTTATTTTGTAGATTGAACACCAGATCAGAGTCTGGTGGGTAGTTGACCAAATAGATTGCATAATTGGATATTCATCATACTTTTTGTTTTTTAAAAAAATTTCACTGATCAGTTGTCGGAGATATTGTATATAGCAAAGATGTAAAAGCTATATTTGTTTTACCTGTGTTTTGGAAAATTAAAAATATTTATGTTGCTAATCAGCAAAAACTCACGAACGTTTTCCAATTTTTCAGTTACTTAATTTGCATAGGAGATATTACTTGCGTAGACACGACGTGTAACTTGGTCCAAACAAGCTAGTCGATTCAAATCAATGGCTTCCATGAGCACTAAAAGACTCTCTACGGCTAGTTCTTCTTCCGCTGGTCAGAAATATGATGTCTTTATAAGCTTCAGAGGTGAAGACAATCGAAAGAGCTTCACCGATCATTTACAGTGTGCTTTGAAACGAGGAGGAATTAATGTGTTTAGGGATGAAAAAATGGAGAGAGGAAAATCAATTTCAGAAGAGCTCTTTAATGCAATTGAAGCGTCAAGAATTTCAATTATTGTTTTATCAAGGAAATATGCTTCTTCAACTTGGTGTTTGGATGAGCTTGTTAAGATTGTTCAATGTAGAAATGATATGGGACAAACAATCATTCCAGTTTATTATGATGTGAGTTCATCAGAGGTGAAGGAAGGAATCTTTGAGGAAGCCTTTATTAAACATGAGGAAACAAAGGATCCAGAGAAGGTACAAACATGGAGAAGCGCTATGAGAGAAGTGACCAATCTCCACGAATGGGAATTGGGGCATAGGTATGTAGCAATTATTTCTTCTTCTTTATAAGAGAGAGGTTGGTAATCAAAATGACAAACATGGCTTTAATTTTTCAAAGTATTAGGTAGCTTTCTCATGGTACTTTCTTTTTTTGGTTGACCCTTAGCAAAGGTCTGTAATATTTTTTTTAGTAGCAATATTTCTTTGAGCAACCAACGAGAAGGATCCTTAATAAGACTAGCTAAGCTAAGTTTTCATTAAGTTAATGATGCCTTCATGCCAGCCTAGTGGGGATACTTCTTCCATAAATGCATTAGCTAGTTAATTATCTCACATTGGTGAGTGGTGGTACATAAATTAAGTAGGATGATGTAGCATTTGTCGCAATTACCATAATAAGTCTAAATGTTAGCTATCCTAAGACGCACGCGGGCCCTCCTAGATAATGGGAGCAGGCAGTTGCCGATGGACGCTCCAGATCTAAGCTAGATTATGTTGTTCTTGCTTAGGGACATGATGGTTGCTTTGTCATAGTGTACTGCTAGATGATCTAATAGAGCTAAAGAGATGGGGTATTTCGATGATCTAGTTAGCTAATCAATATCTTCTTGACATTTTAGTTTCAATAAATGTATATATAACAAATTTAGATGATATTAAAGAATTAAGGAGAAGCGAATTTTGATGATTTAGCCAATTAATACTTTAGACGTCCTGGTTTCACCTTTCAACATTCATTACCAATATTTGGCAAGCTAGAAACTTGTCTATTTGGAACAATGATGTAAGAGGAAGTAGTTCATGGGTTAAAGTTACCTAAAAAACAGAAATGATTGAAGGGATAAATATATGAAAATAATTAGGGAAGTAGTGTAAGATTTAGAAATTTACAAAATCAAATCAAGTTGTGTGTTTACAAAATCAAACTCGGTAGAAATATTTGTGAAGTTGAAATAGCTATTAGTGGTTATCGGAGACTAGTTCTTGATTTGTTTGTTTGTTTGTTTTTGTCTTTAATTTTTTTTCCTTCACATGTATACAAGTCCTGGAACATAGCCATATAGTAGTTTGGATGTGATGACCCAACAGAAGAAGAAACACTTAAAATGAACATATATAGAGAATAAATAAGTAAAGAATTAGAAAATAAAAAGGTTAAGCCAGTAATATTATGGAGAGAAAGAGGAAGGAAAACAAAATATGATTGAAACCGTGCAACGCAAACGTATGTAAAATTTATGTTTGGGATCGGAGTAGAAAAGTTGGAAGTAATGTTATAGTTTCCTAATTGAATATGAGTTAATAGTTAAACATCGATAACTTACCTCCTGCCATATAAATGTGTATTTGAAATTAATATTATGAGTTTTGATGTTGCAGGCGGGAGTCAGAACTTATTGAAGATATTGTTGAAGACATATCGAAGCGATTACATGCTTCAGGTTCAAGATTCATGAATTTGATGATGATAGCATCAGGATTGAAGTCATCTTTGGAGAAACTACGCATGCAAGCGGATGCGAATCTACCCAGGCTTCAATGGGGCCCACTAGCTGCAATCACTGAATACCCTTTTTTTTTTTTTTTTTTTTAATCTTTCCCTCAGAAGTCAAAAATAGGGGTGATTGTGACTTTAGCTGACTTCTCAGCAAAATTAATTGTATTTTAACAAAGTTGTGCTCGAGCATCGAGGTATCTTCTTTTTCATTTTCATTTTTTTCTACGTTGTCCCGACACTAAAATATGTTACTTATAGTTACTAAAATCTGTTCCTTTGATTAGTTATTTATTTATGTATTGTTAACTTAAATAAACTCGATTTATTCAAAATTAAATGACGTAATTATAATTTCATCCGACTTTTTAATGCAATATTTGAATATTTGTGAACTCAGATAATTTATTACAATACCAAAAATTTGATGAATATTGGTCAATTTTTATGCATGTTCATGATTGGCCTCTCACATTTTGTAGTGTTTTGGGTGCCTGTATCGTTAGTAACACCGGTAGGAAAACGTTAATAACGAAGAAAGTAGAGACAATGAGATATTTTTTAGATCATTTTGATGATAACACCTTGTAGATCTACATACATTGTGAAGTATTGAAGCTCCCTCTCTCTTGGATTTAAAGCTTTATAAGCTGACACAACGAAATTGTTTGAAGTTCTCGTTCAACGAAAATTATGGTTATTCTCACTTCCTAAATGTCTTACTTATTCTTACGCTTGCACATCTCAAACTGTTTTTAGAAAAATGACAAACATAACATAATATCTTAGTCACAATGACTCAAAGCAGATTTGAATCTCTACCATCCAAACATAACATAATATCTGAGTCACAATGACTCAATACAAGTTTAAACCCCCGTCATGTTATTTAAAAAACTAATTAAAAACCCTTACTCGCCTGAGACTTAGTCCACTTCCTAGTAGACACTATGAAAGCCAAACTTATGCATAAAAATTGACCAGTATTCTTCATAATCATAGTTGAAGATATGTTTTATTCATCATAAACATGGCTTAGTTTATTTCTAAAAAAGGGTTGATCATAGTTGTTGGTATTTTCTTGTTCTGTCAATGAGCTCAGAGAAATGAGTAAAAACAATCTATTCCTTTGAAATGGCATTTATGAGCCATTGAATCTTTGCTAATTAATCCTTCAAATAAATATTTTCTTTTATTTGTTAATTATTAAAAGTTGTATTATTAAAAAAAAATTAATAGTTCTGGTTAGATCTGAAAGTATATGGCTTGTAATGTGAAATATAATAAAAAAGTGTTAAGTAAATTGACATAAAGATTTTACATAGTTTGGTCATAAAACCCATATCCTCTGGTAGTAACAGCCACAATCCACTATATTATCTTTGAAAAGCAATCTATTCCCTTGAAATGGCATTTATAAGCCCTTAATCCCCGCTGATTAATCCTTCAAATAAACATTTTCTTTTATTTGTATTTTGGCAATGGTTTCTGGTGTTTTCAATGTACATTCAACTTCATCATAGATCCTCTTCAGGTTTTCATCCTGTTGTGTAATGACCTTTTTGGTAATTAAATTTTAAAACTATTTTTAATTGAAAAAAAGTGTAAAAGGGGCTTGAAAGAAAGTTTTTGTGGGCTTGAATAACACTGCTACACGACATAAGAGTGACGCTATTTGCCCCCTACTTTTGGACTAAGGAAACCCTTTTATTATTTAACCCCATTTAAAAATAACATTTTTCTCGTAACACTGAAATTCCAGAAATAACTTTATTTTTTCTAAAAAAGTATATACACCCCATCTTCTTCCTAAAAATATCGATAATATTCCTGCAAAGAGAAAATAAGGGGATTAATCAATAAGAAGAATTCATCTTTTTTTATCATTTCCAATATCTTCTCCAAAATTGAAGTACTTTATTTTTCTTTATTCTTATTCAATCTCTTTTAATCAATTTTTTTTCACTAAAATTCAGATGATTAAAATGGAAGCAAGCTTCTTTGGTGTAGAATTATGAATGGCAAGAATGGTGGTCAATTTTTTACATAAATAAATCAAATCTAATGGCAACTTAAAATTTCTTTCACAATCTTTTTTCTTTAATTCATTCTTATAAGAGTTTTTTTTTTTTTTTATCTTTGATTCTAACTTGTAACACTTAGAATATTTTTCTTAATCTTTGAATTTTTTTTATTTATAAGTGAAAAAAAAGATATAAAGAAACTTCTGCATCTTTCTTTAAAGATTAAGTTTTCATTTGTTTAGGATGTAAAGAGTTAGTTTTAGTATAAAGATAAATTTGTAATTATAAAAATATATTAACAAGTGGAGTACCCTTAATTGATGGTAGAGGGCAAAAAGAATCTCTCCAACTTAATCTAACCTAACTCATGAATTCAAATCATTATGGGATAGGTGTGGGTCTTTTTTTTTAAAAGAAAAGAGTGTTGTTATTTAAACCCCACTAAATCTTTTTATAAGCCTCTCATCAAAAGTAACAATGACGACAACAACAACAACAATAATAATAACAATAATCATAAATATAATTTAAATAAATTTCAGAAAAATACATTATTTTTCACTATTACAATTGGTATTCTTTCCTTTTCATAATTTAATTATATTTGGTAATTTAAAATCTCTAAATCATTGTTTGGCCAGAAGATTCATGTCCTGCGATTAAGAATCTTGAAAGATTTTTGAGTGTTTTCTTATCATCGATCGTGTCTTTCTTCCTTGTCAAATTCTCTTTATAGCTTTTCCTCTAATTTATTTGCTAAAGATTTTATATGGTTAAAAAAAATTGAGCTTGAAAATATAGATAAAGATTAATTTTTATGACTACAATTAGGAATATAATTCAATTGCAGAATCTTTAATAGCCATATGACTACAAACCAATTTGGGTTTTAATTAGTTGCCAATGATAGTACACAATTACGGTTTTGATTAATTGCTATTGTTATATGTTTATAACCAGCAAATAAAATCAAAAACTTCATTTCATAATTTTTCCCATTTTGAAAAACCCAAGGCAAATAAAATAAATATTAAGATTAGGATATGGAAAGACAATATTGATGACAATTAATATATTCTTAATTAGTTAAGAAATACTAATCATAAGACATTTAAATATTAATTCTTAATTAGTAAAGAAACATTAATAGTAAGACACCTAAAAGGGCATTTCTAAGATTATCATAAATATAATTATAACTTCACTTTTTTTAATAATTATTATTTAAGGAGGAGCTTAGAAAGATACTTTGTAGGGCTTGAATAGCAAACACCCTTTAAAGATTGGTGAGAAACTTACGCCCAATTTGCAACTTGTTTGTAAATGATAAGGAAATTTCTATTTTGGGGACCTTATTAAATTTAGCTTCCCTCATAATTTTTTTTGAGACAATAGCCTCCAACCCATGAATTTATCTAATTACCCCACTTTTCAAAAATCAACTCTGGCCTTCTCCCTTTCAAAACAGTTATACATTCATTCAATTCCTCTCACAACCCCATGCACATTACTCATATTGCAATAATCTAGGAGCTGCCTTATTCAAAATGCACAACACCACCAAAAGAGATGAACTATTGAAAACACACAACACCACTGAAGAGCAATGACAGTTTGAAAATGCAACTCACCCAATTAAAGGGGACGAAGAGCAATGACAATTGCCCTTGGTGAAACTATGGATTTGGATTCGTCACAAATCCCATAGGATTCCTGTCACGCCCTAAGATCTCTTATTTAGAGACTTTAGGGGTGATTGATTAAGAAAAATAATAAAAAGACATCATCAATATCTCACTTTTTTTTATCATTTTCCAATTCATACATATATTTATAAATATCACATGAATTCATTACAACATCTGGCTATTTGTTCAAGATAAACTTTACATACACTGATGACCACACTTAGAGCATAGGCTGATAATCACATAATAAAATTTCTTATCACAATTTAGGCTAGTCAAAACTTTTCCCAACACCATCGCATGCATGCAAACGCCCAGACTCCCTAGGAAAGCTCTAGAACACCACTAATACAAATATCTTTTTGTATACCTTTGGAGGGAGGGGATGAGCATATAGCCTAATAAGAAAGATTCTAACATTATACTAAATCACAAGCATTCAAACCGTTACTCAATTACATAGTTACACAACCAATTATAATAAGTCAAGCAATCATTCTCATTCACACATTAAGGTATCACTTATTCATTCAACAATCAAAATCTTCCATCTAATGTTTCCCTTAGACCCGTATCCAAATGGCTCATCCAAACTCTAACATTTCAAGTTTATATTCGTGTTTCTCTTGGATTCGTATGCAAGACGGCCCATCCAAGGTCTAACACATCAAGTTTATATTCGTGTTCCCCTTGGATCCGTATGCAAGACGGCCCATCCAAGGTCCAACACATCAAGTTTTTATTTGTGTTCCCTTTGGATCCGTATGCAAGACGACCCATCCAAGGTTTAACACTAAGAATTTCATATCCGCATTCTCCTTGGATCCGTATCCAAAACAGCCCATCCAAGGTCGAATGCATATACTTATGAACCTTTCAATATAATTTCCAGAATAAGTCTCAAGGTAATACAGTTTTTATGAAAAATCCAGACCTGTCAGGAGGGGTTGGGTCGATTCTGTAATTTCGCTTGACACTCGACACTTCTATAACTCGACACTCGACACTTCCATAACCAGACACTTGACACTTCCATAACCTGACACTCGATAATTCCATAACCAGACACTTCACACCACCTAATCATCACTCGACACCTTCATAACTAGACACTCGACACCTCCATAACTAGACACTCAACACCATCCATTCATCACTCGACACTTCCATAACTAAACACTCGACACCATCCATTCATCACTCGACAATTCCATAACTAGACACTCAACACTTCCATAACTAGACACTCAATACTTCTATAACCAGACACTCGACACCATCTAATCATCACTCGACACCTTCATAACTAGACACTTGACACCATCCAATCACTCGACACCTACATGTCAAGTTGTGCATACGACACTCGACACGTAAGTGTAGTCGTGTCGGATATAATAACAGTCTCGAAAGATCCAGAATTGTGAAAATCTTCAGATCTGTCGAATGAACAGTATAATTTCCAGTTTTCGACCTCCAATTTCAAAAATTCACCAAATTTTCATTTTAAATCCAAATTCAATGAAATCAGTGACTATTTAAAGCTTCATATGTCTATTTTCGTAAACAAAAGAAGAATTGTACAAATCACAATCTAGAAAAATGCAGCAGCTCAAAAAACATAGAACTATCACGTGAATCCCAACTTCCATCAAGAACAACATCTCCTTCACTTCATAAGCATATAATTTCACAAGTAATTCATCATCCAAGCAACAAACAATCAATCTAACAATAGATCACATGTATTGCAACCCATATCAATTAAGAACAACAGAAATAAATAACACGATTTAAGTATAGTGTTAGAAAAATCCCTACCTCATTTCCAAGCCTATACAGCTATTTGATTTTTCCCTTCTTTTCCTCTCTTTTTCTTCCTTCTCCTATTTCTTTTCTCCTTCTTCTCTTTTTCTCTTTAACCGTAAGACTCTCCTTTTCTCTCGTCGAATGGAAGAAAAAAAGGCCCCCGTTATGGAACCCTCATGTCTCTCTTATATATACAAGGCCTTAATTCATGGGCCTTAGCCCACTTATTTTACCAAACCCATTTAATCCTTACAAAATTCTAACACAAGCCCACAACTATAATCCAACCCAATTCTCATATATTTCAACATAGTTTTACAACTACTTCATGGCCTAAAGCCCATCAAATTCAAATAAAATTACTCAAATACCCTTAGGCATGGTTTCTAAATTTTGTAACATATATATATATACATACATTTTTTTACAACTCTACAATTCCTCTCAATATTTACTGATCCAAGTAAGTAAATCAAACATGCTTTGTTTCAATTTGATGTATATAGACTTCTAGAAAGAGAAACAGATTTTAATATCGGTTAGTTTAGGGATTTGAATGTAGAATATATGGTTTCTATCGATTTTTGGTTTGCTTTTCAATTTTTTATTGTGTAAATTGTATATTTGTGATTGAGATTTAGAATTTTAGTTATAAATAGTATGAGTCTGTGTTATGTTGGAGGTTGAAGAGGATGGTTCGATGGTGACAAACTATCGAATCATTATCATTCTATCGAATGACTTGTATCATGTTATTGAATTGTGCAACTGCGTTGTCAAACCATCGTCATACTATCGAATTGCCTGTATTCTATTATCGAATTATGCTATTATGTTGTCGAACCATCGTCACACTATCCAATTGATTGCATTGTGTTGGTCATTTTGTCGAACTGTCGTCGAATTTTATTAGATAATTATCGAACCATTGAATTGATTAGGTTAGTTGTCGAACTTGTATCTAAATAGACTTTGACGTCATTGATTTGTCAAACTTGTCTATCAAACCATCATATATCAACGTCAAATTGTCATAGGCAATGTCAAATTGTCGAAATATTCAGTTCAATAGTTCAATTTGTTAATAGTCTAACTGTCGAATTGTCAAAATATTCAGATCGATAGTTCAATTTGTTCTCATACAACACAACTGAAGAGCAATGACCGATTGACGCACCTTGTCGAATTAAAGGGGATGAAGAGCAACGACAATTGCCCTTGATGAAACTATGGATTTGGATTTGTCACAAAACCCATGGGATTCCTCACAATATTTACTGATCCAAGTAAGTAAATCAAACATGCTTTGTTTCAATTTGATGTAAATGGACTTCTAGAAAGAGAAACAGATTTTAATATCGGATAGTCTAGGGATTTGAATGTAGAATATATGGTTTCTATCGATTTTCGGTTTGCTTTTCAATTTTTTATTGTGTAAATTGTATATTTGTGATTGAGATTTAGAATTTTACTTATAAATAGTCTGAGTCTGTGTTATGTTGGAGGTTGAAGAGGATGGTTCAATGGTGACAAACTATCGAATCATTGTCATTCTATCAAATTACTTGTATCATGTTATTGAATTATGCAACTGCTTTGTCAAACCATCGTCATACTGTCGAAATACCTGTATTCTGTTGTTGAATTGTGCTATTATGTTGTCGAACCATCGTCATACCATCAAATTGATTGCATTGTGTTGGTCATTTTGTCAAACTATCGTTGAATTGTATTAGACAATTATCGAACCATCGAATTGATTAGGTCAGTTGTCGAACTTGTATAGAAATAGACTTTGACGTCATCGACTTGTCAAACTTGTCTATCAAACCATCATATGTCAATGTCGAACTGTCACATGCAATGTTGAATTGTCGAAATATTTAGTTCGATAGTTCAATTTGTTAATAGTCTAACTGTTGAATTTTTTAACAGAATTGTAATTTTGGCCATTTCGTGTAAGTTTTTTTGGTTTTAACGTATTATATACTTCATTTCAGGCCTACATATGGAGCCCTCAAAGTCAAGGATCACGGTTGACTTGAAAACATAAGATATCGCCCATTTTGATGGCATTATTACGACCATGGTAGGGTTGAATTGTATTTCAAAATACAATAAGCTTACCGACAAGCAGAAGAAGCTCTTTAATGAGCGGATGGGCTTTAGTGAACTAATGTAGATGCATGAGCTGACTTACCTAGGCAAACTGCCACATGAAATGGAGGATGAGGAATTGTAGTTCCTCGTTTTCAATGAGGCATCATGCTTATACTATTGCAATATAAAATAAATATTTAAGTTTGTACTGATAGTACAATTGTTGATCATACAAGGAAAGCCATTAAATTCTCAAAACACGAGTTTGCCCTGATCCGGGCTTAAAGTTTGATCCGATGCCCACTTTCGAGAAACATCGTTTGAGGGATAATTATTTAAAGGATTTTTTTAACAAAGGAAAGCCTATGAAGATTATAGAATTCAAGGCCTGGATCGAGTCTGTGGACTTCACGAAGATAAAGTCTTTAGATGCTGTGAAGTTGACTACATACTAGGTATTAGAGTATCTTTTATTAGACTAGCTAAAAACAAATCTGATTAATTTGGTTTAACTTGAACTGGTTGATAATCTAGATAAGTTCAAAGACTATCCTTGGGGTAGGCCTACATAGAGGGAGATGTATCACGGTCTAAGGACTAGCGTCCTAGACCAGATGGATAAGTATCTAAAAAGGGTGTTTGCAAAGGAATCACACACTAAAGAGAAATATAACATTTACGAATGCACGTACGCTTTTTAGATACTAAAAAGAACTATTTTTCTTTTTCAAAACACTTACTTAGTTATTAATTACTTATATGACGTAAAATATATGGCTTTTGTTGATTTAGATTTGGTTGTATGAGGCAATTCTATTTGTGGTGTCTTCATACACACGGGAAGGTACGACTTTTGAAGGCAAGATCCCATGTACTTTGAGGTGGACTAGTGTAGGCAGACTCATCACTCAGGCAGAGGTGATGAGGGATGTGTTCCATGTGACCCATCAAGCAAGGAACACTACAAGAAATTTCTGAAATATTTGACACATGGGCTTTAATATATTTGAGGATTTTTCTAAAAGGAGTCAAATATGATGAAGCTTCAAAAAGTAAACTGCTTTTTCTATTTATTTGACACTTATCTTAACACGTATAATTATAGAATTGACACTACTTAAATATATGAATATTGCCTTTCTCTCTTTCCATTTCGTGTTTCCCTTTCTATTTTGCCCTAGCTGCCACATTTTTTCTCATTCCCTCGCTGCACTTCACTCATTCACCAATTAAATCACTCAACTTCTCTTTTTTTTTTGGAAAAAATTACTATTCACATAAAAAGAAAAAAGATTGTACAAAATACGAGGGACATATCCCAAGAAGAGTACTTAGTACTCACAAGTCCAAAAGGAAGAAAAACGAAGCCCAAAGGCCTCAAACAAAAAGCGAGATATGGAGCCAAAAGGCCCAAACAAAAAAGAATAGGCGCGTAGGCCTAATAACGACCGTAACAAAGCTAACATTCCCAAGACAATGCAACAAAAGGGCGCATGTGCCCAATTAAACAAGACAAAACTCAAAAAACCAACTAACAACGAAGGCCCCATATAGCACGAAGCTGAGGAGTGATCACATACTTGGCCTCAATGGTAAGAAACCGAGAGCGGACCAATGCAAAAATCTCATCAATCACCTGACGACGAGTCCAATGTCGCTGCTGATACACACGATCATTCCTCTCATACCATAGAAAATAAACTGTAGCAGAGAAAACCAAACGTGCAAGGATATGCCTAAAATTCTTCCTGCCTTGAAGATAAAGAGAAGCCCAATGAAGTAGAAAGAGCCAATCAGAAGATGGCCAAACAATAAGAGTCTTAGTTGAAATCTCCCCCCATACAGAAGACGAGAAAGGACAGCTGAAGAAAAGATGCTCGTGCGTCTCATTTGCTGAAGCACAGAGAACACAGCCTGAAGAAGATAACATGCCATGACTTCGTAGTCGATCCATAGTACGAAGACGGCCCAATGAGGCAAGCCAAAGTATAAAGGAGTGCCTTGGAATATGGCCAGGGAACCACAGAAGATGATGAAAGGAGTTTACCGAGCGTCTACTCCGTAATAATTCCCACGCTGAGGCAATAGAGAAAATACCAGAGGTGTGGCCCTTCCAAACAATATGGTCAAGAGTCCCCATCATAGGTCGGATGCGGATAGAGTCCCAAACCCGTCTGAGGTCCGGCCCACCTTCAGGAAAAGCCCAATCTCCATCCTGAATGATTGTTGAAACCTTTGCATCTGAGGGAAGACCTGTAGATGAAAGAGTCCTGAATGAAAACAAATCACAAAAACGCCCCTGCGATAACCAGTAATCCTGCCAAAGTGAGGTATCACGTCCATCTCCAATAGAAGAGACAAATTTATCCCTGCACCAATCCCGACTCTGTAAAATCTTCCTCCAAGACCAGAAGGCTCCAAAAGTAACCCGAACCTGCCAAAACGAGCGACCCCGAAGGAGTACCTTATGAACCCAAAAAGACCATGTGGAAGACTTGTCAGAAAGAAGTCTCCAAACATGCTTCAAAATAGCAGCACGATTCCACTCCTTCACTCGCTTGATTCCTAAACCCCCTTCTTTCAATGGATAGCAAACCGAATCCCAAGCTACTTTGGCCCCAAAATGAGACAAAGAGGTTCCTTTCCACAGGAAAGCAGCCAGAATACCCTCGATCTTCCGTACCACAGCTGCCGGTAAAATAAACATAGATGACCAATAGACCTAGATGGAAAATAGTACCGACTTAATCAACTGGAGACGGCCAGCATAAGTCAGCACAGTAGATGTCCATAATCTGACCCTCGAGAGAATCCGCTCTATCAAAGGAGCACAGTCTGAAAGGCGTAATCTGGTACTAATCAGTGGCACCCCCAAATATCGGACTGGCAAACTCCCCACTTGAAAACCCAAGATGGACTGCAACACTGTACGATCCTCATCATTGACTCCAGATAAGAAGACATGACTCTTGGCCGAATTCGTAACTAAACCAGAGAGCTCTGTAAACTCTTGCAAAGCATCATGAACTACCATAACAGAGCCCACATCTGCCCTGCAAAAAACCATCAGATCATCTGCAAAACAAAGATGAGTAAGAGAAATCTGCTGGCATCTCCAATGGTATCGAAATCCAGGCCGTTGAGAAGCCTCCCGAAGAATACCACTCAAACCCTCCATGGCCAACACAAAAAGGTATGGCGACAACGGATTACCCTGTCGAACACCTCTAGAAGTGGGAAAGAAACCATGAAGCTCTCCATTTAAAGCGACCGAGAAGTGAGCAGAAGACATGCATGTCGCAATCCATCGGACCATACACTCTGGGATACCAATCGTCCTTAATCCCAAAATAATGAAATCCCAACTAACAGTATCAAAAGCTTTACGAATATCCACCTTTAACGTGCACCGGGGAAGCGAATGCCCAAGGTGGTAATTATGCATAAGCTCTTGTGTCAATAGAATGGCATCAGAGATCCTCCGACCTGGGATAAAAGCTGACTGCGAACTCCCAACTACATCAGGTAACACTACTTTGAACCAGTTTACAATCACTTTAGAGATGCACTTGTAAAGAACGTTGCAACATGAGATTGGTCGAAAGTCATTCATAGTCCAAGGAGTCTCAACCTTGGGACCCAAGGCAATCCGAGTGGCATTAACACACTTCGGCATCCGACAAGTCGCAAAGAAGTAGCACACCGCAGCCATAAACTCAACACTAATAATGTCCCAAGCCCGTTTAAAGAACATAGAAGTGTACCCATCCGGTCCTGGAGCTTTATCATCGGGAATCGAGAATAAAGCTGACTTGATCTCATTATCAGTAATAGGGCACACTAAAGAAGGCAGCATCTCCGTAGAAACTCTGCCAGAGAAAAATCGAGAAGCATCTATAAGAGAAGGGCGAGGAGGAGCTGTAAGCAATTTCTAGAAATACCTCACAGCTAGATGACCTAAGTCGCCTCTATCTGTAACAATGGTGCCAACCTCATCCTCAAGCTGACGAATCTGATTCCTGACTTGTCTATGGATCAGAGACTTGTGAAAGAATTTAGTATTCTGATCCCCCTGAGAGAGCCATTGGATCCTAGACCTCTGCCGAAAGAAAGCCTCTTCATCCCTGCACAACTGAAAATACTGCTTAGCAAAATCCCTCTCAGCCAAAATACACTCTGGAGAAGAAGGGCTCTGATCCAGAGCAGCTTGAGCTGCTGCCCACTAAGCCCTAACCTCACTGACCCTACTAGAGATGTGACTAGAGGCCTTGGCATGCAAAGTCTTAAACTCCCGTTTCAACAACCCCAATTTCTGCGTAACTCGAAACAAAGGATCCCCGTCCACAAGCGTAGACCATACTTTCTGAACAATCTCCAAAAAATCCTCTCGGTCAGCCCAAAAGTTCAAAAATTTAAAAGGACTGGAGGTCTGCCTACGTTGATCTCCAAACCTGATGACCAAAGCACTGTGATCAGAAACATCCCGTGGAAGAATCTCAGAAGTTGTGTTTGGCCAAGTCAAGAATCAAGAAGCGCTACCGAAACTCCAATCAAGAGTCTGAAGAATAGTACCCTCTCCCTGCTGCCCATTATGCCAAGTATACTGGAGTCCAAGAGATGGAACTCTGATCAATGCTGCATCATGTATACACTGACCAAAATCATCCATATAACCACGCCAAGCCTGATCTCCTCCAACTCTATCCGACGAGCATAAAATCGCATTAAAATCACCCAATGCCAACCAAGGTAAATCACCAAAATCCCTGGACTGAGCTCTGATACAGTCCCATAACTGTCAACGGACACCCGGATCATTAGAACCATAAACAAATAGCAAACCAAAAGAAACCCCATCAGATAATATGGTAGCCCGACAAACAATCCACTGTGAAGAAAGCTGCAGATCACTCAACCTATACAATGTAGGATCCCAACACACCAAAACTTGACAAGCAATTGACTCAGTGACATTGGATAAAAACTTCCAAGAAGGACAAATACCCGAAACCACTGAAGCAAGGTGTCACTGATTAACCTTAGTCTCTAAGAGACCAATCAAACCTAAAGAATAATTAGAAATCCAATTTCTAACTGCCCGCTGCGAAGAGAAGCCATTAAGGCCTCTAATATTCCAACTTCCTATCATATGAAACTGGAAATAACTCATGACTGAAAAAAGAAATCATTTGGGGCGCACGCCTCCTTTGCCCCCATTGCCACCCTTTTTACTCTGGACCTTTTTACCCTGACCAGCAGGAGGAATAGGAATAGAGTTAGATCGTCGACTATCCAAAGGCTCCGTAAGGGTTTTTGGAGAACCCGGAGCAATCCTTGAAGAATCAGGTAAAGCAGCTACAGGGTTAGCAGGGCACTTCAGAATTTGATCATGGTGAGTCTCAATAGGAGATAGTGAATTGGGATCAGAATCTGACTCAGAACTCGAACCATGGGTAGCAATCTGGCCTAGTTTAGTAAAGATCCTTTTCATCGAATCTGCCCCGGTAGTTACTGGATTTGAAGTCAATAGTGCAAGAGGTAAGTCAACTTCTCCCTCACTCTCTTCATCGATCCGTCACTCCCTTGGTCCCTTACTCACTTTAATTCCTCTCTCATGCATGTGACAAATATATGATGCATCAACTCACTTACAAAATCGAAATAATTGACTGATTTTGATTTCTCACGCTTCTAGTCTCTCCATCATTATGTATGTTTCTCTACTCTCCTCTTATCTCTCTTGCTCTCTCTTCTCTTTCATTTTCCTCGTGAAGCCATTTTTTTTCTTGTTTAGGGTTGGGTTGAGTGGCTTGTTTTAGATTTTGGGGCTGGTAGAATGTTATGTGCTTTCTGTAACGGCAACTTAATTTGTTGTTGAGATTGTTCTGATTTTGCTTATATGGACTTATAATTTTTTTTTTCTTGTTAAAATCTTTAAGTTTTTGAAAATTAATTTTCGTTGATTTGTTGATGCGTTTTGGGCTAGGGCATTGGTGATAATTTTTATTCATGGTGGTTAGTGGTAGTCGTACGTGGGTGTGTGAGATTGTGATGGATTTTGTGGTGTGTGTTAGTGTGGCTTGTAAGTGAAATGGTTAGATTTGTGGTGGTGAGGTGCTAGCAGTAGAAGTTCTTTAGATATAAGAGTTAATCTGTTGTTTGTTAATGTCGTAGAATTATCATTTATACATTTCAAGCCATTACTAGGCTATCCAAATGCCTGTTTCTTTTTTCCCCTTCTCAAATTTATCATGTTTCATTTTTAAGATTCTTATGCAACTGTTTTGCTTTTGGTTATATTAGGTGGCATTGATCCTTTTTAGCTCTCTAACCGAAACAAATGGAAGTACATTTTGCTGATTTGCAAGCTCTATTACTGAAGTGCTTATAGGATGAGATAAGCAACCGTGTTAGAATTGCTGCTCTCAAGTAATATAGATATCTTAAACCAATTTTTTTGACATTTTAGATGCTTTTGTTCTCAAGAAATGATAAATATTTTATGGTTGCTTATGAGTACTTCTTGCCCATTTTACCAGGGTAGTTGAGTCTTTCTTAGAATTCATGAATGACGGGGTTGAGGTGGTGAGTTTTTTTTTTCTGGGGTAGCAAGTTATATAAGTTTCTTAAGTTCTTTATGCATCTATGTTCTCTGTAAGAAACCTATCAATTTTAAATGTGCATGTACTCCTTTGTATCTTATTGGTAGTTTACTTGCAAACTATTTTAGCAACAATTTGCCTATGTATGTAGTTGTCTTGTAGAA
Organism: Boswellia sacra; assembly: GCA_013180625.2. Classification (NCBI taxonomy): domain Eukaryota; kingdom Viridiplantae; phylum Streptophyta; class Magnoliopsida; order Sapindales; family Burseraceae; genus Boswellia; species Boswellia sacra. The sequence continues at coordinate 314,735 of SNVD02009889.1, forward strand.
TATAAGACCTGTATTTCATGTCACTTTCTGTTAGGTTCTGCATTACAAGATTGATGCATCTTTTGATGGATATAGAACACCATACCCAAATTTATTGAGATTATGTCGCATTGGGCAGCTCATTGATAGAAGTGTCTGATAGTTGTGCCTAAAAATCTAAAGTTACTGAAATTTGAATATATTGTTTTCTGAATTCTTAGGTATCATATACACATAAATACAAGCCTTTTTTCGTATATAGTATTTTTTTTTCTTTTCAAATTTCAACTTCATATGGCATAATGTTTATCTTAACTTTGCAGGTTAAGTTTAGGGAGTTCATTCCCAGCATTTTAAATGTTTCCAGACAATGCTTGGCCTCTGGTGAAGAGGATATTGCCGTAATTGCATTTGAAATTTTTGATGAGTTGATTGAATCTCCTGCTCCTCTTCTAGGGGATTCTGTCAAATCCATTATGCAGTTTTCTCTTGAAGTTTGTTCAAGCCAAAATCTGGAGTCCAACACGCGTCATCAGGCTGGATTGACCAAGATTTATACTTTCTTTGTGTTTTTCTTATTCTAGGCAGCCTAGCTAGTTGGGACAGAGCTAAATTATGTTGCTGAGTTTTATCTTTCTTTGAGCATTCTATTTAAATTACTTCCTCTTTCTCTTTCTTTTTTTTCTCTTTTAACTTACAGTTTTTTTTGTTTTTTGTTTTTTTTATTTATAGGCTATTCAGATCATTTCCTGGTTGGCTAAGTACAAATCAAACTCCGTAAAAAAATATAAGCTGGTTATCCCTATTCTACAAGTCATGTGCCCATTGCTTGCAAAACCAAACGATGCAGATGAAGATGATGATCTTGCTCCATATCAAGCGGTTGCAGAAGTTATTGACACTATGGCTTTGAGCCTCTCAAAGCATGTTTTCCCCCTAATTCTTGAGTTTACTTCTTTAAGCAGTCAGAATGCAAATCCTAAGTCTAGAAAAGCTGTTGTCACAGCTTTAGGTGTCGTTTCTAAGGGATGTGTAGATTGGATGAAAGAGAAGTTGGAGCCTGTTCTTCAAATTGTCCTACAGGCTCTGAGGGATCCAGAGCAGATGGTTAGAAGAGCTGCCTCATTTGCATTAGGTCAATTTGCTGAGTATTTACAGCCTGAAATTATATCTCACTATGAAAGTGTTATTCCCTGCATTTTGAATGCCCTTGAGGATACATCTGATGAAGTAAAGGTACATATGGGAAAATTAATTGTCATAAGATAAAGGTTTTATAAGTTATAAACTCTTGCTTCTGTACAGGAAAAATCATACTATGCATTAGCAACATTTTGTGAAGATATGGGTGAGAAAATTCTTCTTTTCCTTGATCCTTTGATGTGGAGACTACTAGCAGCCCTCCAAAATAGCCCCCAAAATTTGCAAGAGACATGCATGGTATAAATATGAATCATATACTCGCATAGACTTTGCATAAGTAGTTGCTGTAGAGCAAGCTTTCATTCCATATGCTAAAGGGGTCCTCGAGTTACTGAAAACTTTCTTTGTGCTTACAAATGATGTTGACCTCCGTGCACGAGCGAGGGCTACGGAGCTTCTTGGAATAGTTGCAATGTCTGTTAGAAGAGCAAGAATGGAACCAATTTGCCACCTTTCATTGAAGCTACTATTTATGTAATTACATTGTCAATTTTGTCTGACTAGGGATCTTTATAGCTTTCCAATTAAATAATTTATGCAAGTTATTTGTCAGGGTTTTGGACTGGAATTCAGTGAACTTCGGGAGTATACTAATGGATTTTTTAGCAACATAGTAGAGATTATGGAGGATGGATTTACACAGGTGCATATAGTTGGGTTCTTAAATTGAATTTATGTGATTCTTTTTGTGGCACAATTAATGTGAAAATTTCTTCTGGAAAACGGTATCTTCCTCATATTGTTCCCCTGGCACTTTCTTCATGTAATCTTGATGATGGTTTTGCTGTGGACATCGATGACTCTGATAATGAGAGTGTCAATGAATTTGGTGGGGTTTCGCCTGATGATATGAAGCTCATTATGAGCCAAGAGTGAGAAATATCTGTATAAGAACTGGAGTATTGGATGAAAAGGCTGTTGCAACTCAAGCTCTTGGTTTATTTGCACTACACACAAAGAGTTCTTATGCACCGTATCCTTTGACCATCTTTCCATTTGTTTTTTGTTTTTTCTTGACTCACCTTGCAGAAATTTAAATATTCAGTGGTGATTGGATTATTCTATTGAGCTCCTTAATTGCTTCAAGCTATTTAGAGGAGTCATTAAAGATTTTGGTGAGACATTCAGGCAATTTTCATGAAGGTGTTAGACTTTAGGCTATCATTTCCTTGAAGTGTGAGTATCAATTGTCTATACCCATTTGCCTGTGTCAGATAATGAAATCTTATTTGTCCAACATATTAATCACTGACAATTTATCTTTAAACATTGACCTACGATATTGGAAATTTGGATGGTAAAAAGCAAATCGAGGTTAATTTTGTTATTATTATTTTCAATATTGCTTAGTCATTTCATTTTTTGTTCACTATGGTTACTTGTGTTGATTGATTTGTAATTGAAGATATTTTGACAGCAGCACATGCTATCTTCCAAAGTCATAATATAAGCGTGCTTTAGAACTTCTTTGCTCTTGTATAATAGTTTGTGGTTGGATTTCTTTTCTTTGTCCTCTTATGAATTTCATTTCCTATTCATGTGGGATTGTTGTCTGTTGAAGGGTTTCCACAGTCAATACGAGAAGAACCTATTAGGATTAGCTAACTTTATTTTGTAGCTAATTCCATTTATTCAAGCTGAAAAATATATGGCATGATACAATCTTCTTCTCTTTATGCAGGAAGGACCAGCCAAGGCAAGAGAATTCTTGGTAAGAACACTACTATTAATGGCATGCATATTAGCTGATTCAATCTACTAGTTGGCCTAATTTTTTTGTTGTAAGAAATGCCAATCAAGTTCTGTATGATCTGTAGATACTGTAATGAATATTTTTATCAAGGCTATGAATGAAGATGACGATAAAGAAGTTGTTGCTCAAGCTTGTACGAACATTGTTGAAATCATCAAGGATTATGGTTACATGGCTATAGACCCATGTAAGTTTAATACTAGACCTACGGGTTAAAAAATCTTTAGATTCCAGATCAAATGTATTATTGGACCTGAATTATGATGTGTCTTGATCTCAGATATGTCTCAGTTAGTTGATGCAATTTTAGTGTTGCTCGGTGAGGAATCAGCTTGTCAACAGTCAGACAATGATAGTGATATTGATGATGATGATGATACTCAACATGATGAAGTACTTATGGATGCAGTTTCTGACCTTCTTCCCGCATTTGCAAAGTCCATGGGTCTTCACTTTGCATCCATCTTTGTAAAGCTATTTGACCCTTTGATGAAATTCGCGGTTGGTTGATAGTTATGACATGTTTCTCTCATGTTTTCCATATTTCTTAATCTCACTATTTGGTTATTCGCAACTGCAGAAATCTTCACGCCCTCTACAAGATAGGACCATGGTGGTTGCTTGCCTTGCTGAAATTGCTCAGGAAATGGGTGCTGCGATTGCTGGTTATGTTGATGTAATTTTTAACTAAACCTCTAATATCCTTATAGAGTTTTGTTATCCTGAGTGTTCTGGACTAATGCAGCTAATTCTTGAAAAATTTTCCATTATTTCAGAGGGTGATGCCCTTGATACTCAAAGAACTAGCTTCATCAGAAGCAACTATCAAGAGGAATACTGCCTTTTGTGTTAGAGAGTGGTGTAAAAATATGGGCAAGTCAACTTTGAAGTATCCTGGGCATGCTAATTTTACCTAGTTATGAATTCTGTACATGTATATTCTGGTAGTTTTCTTGCAGTAAGGAGTGCATGGTTTATGTAGAATCAAATCATATATTTAATGATAAAGTGCTATCATTATATTGTATTACATCATCTGTTGTGTTGTTTCATTTTTTTCTTTTAACTAATACTAGATATTATGGTGACATTTTGTGGGGACTTTACCCATTATTTGGGGACTCTTGAGCCGGATAATGCAATAAGAGATAATGTAGCTAAAGCAATGGCAAGAATAATAATGGTGCAGCCCCAGGCCCTTCTACTGAATCTGGTTAAATTTCTCTTGCTTTTTTATTGTTTCTTTTCTGCCTTTTTTTTTTTTGATATTCAAATTGTAATTTCATTTTTATTGTGTATTTCTGAAACTCCTAAGCTAATTTGATCTACCTTCTGTTGTCTGCTTATTGTCTTCACTACTTTTCTTAGGTCCTTCTTGTATTCTTAAAAGTTCTTCCACTAAAGGAAGACCATGAAGAATCAATGGTTGTTTATAGTTGTGTTTCCACTTTGGTTTTGATGTCAAATCCGTAGGTTATTTATTAATTTGTCACTCTCAAATGGCTAATATGCACACAGGCAGTGGCGGACCTACACAGGGACCCAGGGGGGGCCTGGGCCCCTTCTGAAATTTGAAAAATTCACTTTGATCCCCTTATTTTAGATAGTGACTCTTATACCCTTTTCTTAAAAAACTTAATTAATTTCAAGTTTTACATTATTTTTTCATTTTCTCAATTCTTTCACCTATAAAAACCTTTCATCCATACAACAATATAAGTTTATATATTAATATAATTAATTGTTACTTTTTTATTTAATTATAGAATTTTAGATTTTTTAATTCTTATTTATTTAGTTTGACATAAATTATATGTTTCTCTTTATGTTTTCTTTTATAGTCTTAAAAAATTAATTAATTGTTGCTAGAAGAGTATTAATTTGAAAATCTTGATAATGATAATAACTAAATCTTTTTATAATTTTTAATACAATTAAATATCATTAAAAAATTATGTGTAAGAGACTTACTTTATTTCATTTGTTTATAGTCTTTTTCAACCAAAAAAAAATGTATTATAAAATAATCTTCTTTGAACAATTACACATAGAAATTTTGAAAGAAAATCTACTTGTTTGTTGACATCAAGTTCAAAGAAAATTAATACTCCTTATAAATTATAATTTTGAACACTTATAATTCTAATGTCCTCTTATCTGAATATAATTTTATTATTTTTTAATATATTCTTTTACCTTAAGTTTTATCAAGTGAATTATAAATATTCAAATGTCTAAAATACCCCCTCTCTCATAAATTTCTGGGTCCGCCACTGCACACAGGCACTGAATTTCTCTACTTTCTTTCTCTTATTGCTATAGGTGACAAGTTATTCTATTGATATTCTTGTTGTGCGTAATCAGATACTTTCTTTTGTCCTCGAGTTGGTAAATCTTTTTGATCAAGTTGTGGTTTCTGCGGTGGAAACTGTTAAAGTTACATCTCTAGTTGGCAGGGCTTTTTCCCATCTAATTTCTCTCTATGGCAATCAAATGCAACCATTGTTGAGTAACCTGTCACCTGCACATACCAATGCCCTCACTCAATTTGCCCCAAAAAGCTGATGCTGGACTGAATTCAATTTCTTGCCCTTTTGTTGATATGCTTTTCTTGATTGAGTTTGTCTAAAAGAAATGGTTTTTAGATGTGATATGATTGGGAAGGTTGAAATTATACTAAAGATCAATCTTCTACCAGGTATGCATCCCCCTTTGTCATAAAGTTTCTGTTTGGATTAAAAATTGTGGAATCACTCATAGTTTTCAATCACAAAGCTGTGTTCAAGTAGTATTTTGACCTCCTTCCTAAGTAAAAAGACTAAAAATAAATAAATTGAACAAACAGTTTGACATGACCAGTGCGATTCTGATGGAGAGAGTTCAATGTCTTGAATAGTTCTTCAAAAATTAGTTTATTAAGTTACTGCTTTTCGAAAACTTTTATCTGTTAGTACCATGTTTCATCCTCTTGGAATCGAATTGCATTAAATTTTACATCATTCTGTGCATCTTACAGGTTTTGGCCTTGCTTCTATTTCCATCTCCAATTTTCCAGTATGGATAAGTTGCTTTATCTTCAAGTTTATATTCCTATCACAATTTTTTGTTCTTCTCAATATTTGTTGTCTCATTATTTATTTATTTGTATTAGGCTGCAGTCTTTGATTTATTTGTTTGTTGAGATTGAGATGAGGGTTTTGTAGAGTATGTGCCTTGTTATTGAGTGAAAGTAAAAGTTTTACATTATATAAGTCGTGTATAATAGTTGGTGTATAGTTTTTTAGATTGTTATTCTTAAGGTTACCTGACTAAACTTATGATTAAAATGTGTTTTGTTTGTGAGAAAATGAAAGAAAGTGCTGGAATTCCAGAAATCATTGAATCGTATTCTCTTAAATGTACTTGTTAGCACAATCTAAACTCTGTCTGTAAAAATTCATATACACTTGTCTTTTTCAAAATTTTGAGGCATTCTTGGAAATTATTATTGTTGTTGTTATTGTTGTTTTATTTTTTATACTCAAGAATTAAGTGACATGTTAGATGTTGTCTTAATTTGTTGGAATCAGAAAATACTGAATGAACAAATGTATTATCTTCTTATTTGATATGAATTAATCAAGATGATAGAGAAAGTATTACTCATCACTTGCATGCTTTCTCATTGTTTTTTTTTTAATAATCCCATTTGTATTTTGTTTAGGTTTTTGTTCTATATATACGTGACCTTAAATATAAATTTTTATTATTATTTTAAACGTTAATAAAATTATTATATTTTCACAAAAGAATATATAATATAAATGATACATCTATTATCATAATTTTATTAAAAATATATATATTTTTTATATATATGATAATTCATACTTGACAACAAAAAACATTCAAATATGATAATAACGAAAAATATTATTCCGAAGAATTTGAAAATAATAAACAGTCAAATATGAGCCAAAAAATATCTTTCATACTTGACAGAATACAAACCGGCAAGTGTAAAAAATTCTATTTTATAATAATATTTGTTTGTCAAAAAGGAGTCAAATATTATTTTAACACCACATATTTGATGGTTAAATACAATCAAATTTGAAGGAATTCGACTGTTACGTTCATTATATTTGACCATTATAGTCAACTATTGGTAATAGAATTTTTAAAATTTTGACCGTTAAATTCGTCATATTTGACGGTTTCTGTCAAATATTGCTTCTAAAAACGATCAAATAATGCTAAAAAATCAATTTCAATTGCATATAAACTTGATTACTTTTTAAGAGTCAAGTATATTATAGTATATATTTGACTGTTTGATCAACTGTCAACTATTATTATATTTGACGGTGACACATATGACACGCAGTAACCATTAAATATGATCATATTTTACTGCTAAAAATAGTCAAATATTTGTGTTCTTCTTGTAGTGGAAGTTAGACTTGAAAATTCACTCTTAGCAAAGGTTTCCCACACAACACCTTTTTCATTGTAATAAATATTTTTATTTTTTTTCCAGCAAAGGGATCCTCCCATTATGAGCTTCAAGTTATATTCTAGATAATGCATACAAATCCTAAAGATTGCATCAGGAAATATGATAGATACTGCCTTCTCAATGCTTTTGTGGTGATCAGAGATGATAACAAGATTTTTGATATGTCCAATACAACCATGTAGCCTCAACATGAACCAACACCATGACTCATCGTCCTCTGATTGACTAAAGCTGAGGGCTAGAAGGACTATTTGGTTGTTGCCATCCATACTCCGTGCCATGAATAGTATATATTGGGATTTTCGTATCAAGAAGGTGTCATCAATAGCAACAACAAGTCTAATCGAACTCATATATCTCATAATAGTACCCCCAATGCCATGAAAAAATACTTGAAGCGATTGTCATTATCCACCTCAAATGTAGTCATTGTACCAAGATTTGTTGATTTAATCATGTATTCATATGAAGGCAATAGAGCAAATGACTCCTCAACAGTTCCATAGAGTTGGTTTATGACAGCCTCTTTCTCACTCCACACTTTCTGATAATTGATGGTAATGTGCAAGTTTTTCTGAACATCCTTAATTATTTTGAGGGGTTAATATTCCTGAGGCATTGACAAATTTCTCTTTAATATGACCTCCAATTAGTTCTGCACTTCTTTGCTTGTGGTTTGGATGTAAACCTGCACCTTCACATGTTTGGGTGTTGTTAAAAACCCTTACTTGGAAGTATTCAGTGTCTTTAAGCTTTGTTGCTCTCAAATGCCATTTGTAAGTTTCCTCATGACAACCCACTTCAAACTGAGTTTTAGTTGATCTAATTACCTTGAACTCAGAATTGTGATGCAATGCAAAGTTTGTCACCTTGTGTTAAAGCTCAATCTCATGAGAAATATATGACCCAACTTCACCACTATTAATTTCATGCTTGTTGCCTAAAACATGTGTTGTGGAAGTTGGTATTCGAGGTATGAACCTAAACACATCTTTAACTCTTTCAAGTACTGAATCAACGACATTGTGGTTATATGGAATATGTTCATAATATTTGAAATGAAAATCCATCTCATTATTATCAACACCATCACTTCCACCATGCAAATCATCGTGTGTCCCTCATTTGCAGCATTATATTTAACATTGTCTTCTTCAACTATTTCTTCTTGGTAACTATCTTTTACTCTCGACATCTTCAAATGCTTCTTCTTTGTTTTTATCAAGATAGTGAGCATCATCATTTGTTAGTCCAACACCGTGGCAGCGTACATAACCAAGAACACCAACTCCTTCAAAAAGTCCTCCAACATTACTTCACCTACAACGTTACCGTCACCATCGACTCCAACATTCAAGGTGTCCACAAAACTATCCATATGCTGTTGTGGTTGCTCAAATGTTTCAAGGTTAGAAGTTCCAACTTGCTTTGATATATTAATAGTTTATGGTCTCAATGTTTGCCTTATACAATGCTCAACCTCAATATATAAAGTTGGGTATTTAAATGGATGTTTCAAACTATCTTAAAAAAAAAAAAAAAAAAACCAGAGTCCTACTCGATTCGAATTGGGAGAGGCCTAACAGAATGATATCCTTTAAACATGGCACCTAACCTTAGTTTTGTTCGTCGACCGTCTAACCGAATCGTATCATCTATCAATTGCAAAAAGTCTTGGTAAGATGTAAGTCTTAGCAACTATAATAGGAAACCATCTCTGCCCATGTAAATATGCTCACCACTAGCACCTCCCAATTCCTACAATAGAACAATGCAAATCCACCATCATCCATTTGTGAAGTCAAATATGTTCACAAATTAGTGAAAATATAATGAAAAGCTAAAAAAACACAAAATTTACCAAATAAGCTCGTTTTGCCTAAAAATTTGACAATACAACATACAAACAATTGAATAGTTGATCTGTTCGACAATTATTCCACAGTTTGACAAAAAAGTTTGACAATACTTCGATAATTTATGTCAAAGCTTGATGAAAATTCGACAGTTAGATATGAATTCGACATTAGTTTGACGATGCTTCGACAATTCGACTATCAAGTTGTCAAATTTGAACTAACTATCGAACGATGACTAGGAAATGCAAGTTCGAGAGAAACAGCAAAAAATGCAATTTTTAGAAACTTGATAAAACAACCTAAATAACTCTATTCCAACTATTATTCATCTATTTTTGCACATGCGGGATGAATTTCACATGAAAAGTAAAGCTAATCAATTTAAAGAAATTTGTTTGAGCTAAATTAGAGAGAACATTACCTTTCCAAAGCTTTATAACCCCGATTTTTTTGTTTCTTTGTTCAAATGATAGAATACAGTGTTTATATTGTTTTATAAGATTATTTGATAATAATTTGATGTTAGTTTTGATTCGGAAGGAGTTAGAGAGAGAGAGAGAGAGAGTAATGGCGGTGGTTAAAGTTAGTTAAGAGAGTTATTATATGAGGGGTAGTTTGGAAAATTCAGCGGTTGGAGACTGTTGAATGAAAAAAAAAATTTGTGGGAGGCTAAATTAAAAAGGCCCCTAAATCTGAAAATTTCCCTAAATGATAATCACATAGAAATTTATAATTTAGAGAACTTCTATTCAACCCCACATTTTAACTCATTGCCACTACTATAATTTTTTATTTTTGTTAGACACATGTATCCCCATATTATTCCCTAAAGTCTCTTAAACATTGTAATGTTTTATACGTTGAAAATCTTGAATATGGAAACTATTTATATATTTGTCTCTTAATCGATAATTTTATATTACTCTTAAAGTCATGTATAAAGAACGGTTGTCGTAACAAGAATATAAGCATGAATAAAAAGAATTTTATATTATTCTTGAATGGGTTTGGCTATAGTAGATCCCATGTATGGTTACATCCAAAATTTAGGGGCCAATCAAAATTATGTTTAATATAAGATTATATTTACAATTAAATTCAATTTAAAAAATATATTAAAAGACAACATGTTCCATTCAAGTATTTAACGTGATTGATTGATCTAGTATTACTAGAGAAATTACCCTTTTTTACAACTATACCCTTAAAATTTAATTTTCATTAAAATGGCTAATTTTTTTTTTTAAATTTTCTCTCCCAATTCCTTCTAAAACTCATGATTTAACTTCACCACTACTACCAAAAACTCTTCTGCCACCGCCTAAATTATTATTGTAAGAAGGGATTTCTTTATTTTTTTATCTATCACACAAAAACAGCAAGATAACCAAATCTTTTAATTTAAGTATTATATTTCAAATATGAATACACAATGTTAATTTTTCTCTCTTTGTTTATTAAAATCTTTTAATTTATATCTGAATAAATATTTCTACTTATGTAAACAAACTTATATTATTCAACTTTTTAATGTTACAATAAGAGGGTAATTTCATTAGTGCATATATATGTATTGTTTACATAACTCAAAAATTAATTGGTGGGTTGTAATTAGTTCTTAAAAGAACACTTTTCGGGCATAATGAAGATTAGTATATTTTTCAACATTAATAAATATTTTTTAAATAACTTCATTTCTTATATACTTTATAATGAAAATTATTTTTCATCTCAAATAGAACTTAATATTTTCATACAATAATTTAAATATTTTTATTTAATAATTAAAATTTTTTATACTTCATAAAGAATTAATTTTTTATTGACAATTATGGTCTATAGTAGAATAAAAGATTGAACAATTAATAGAACAATAATCGACCAATAGCCCACAACTTCAAATTAAATAATCACTAGAACTATTTTTTTTTTTGAAAAATATACTTTTAATCATTAACAACTAATATAAATAACATAGAAATTGTACATAATTGAGTAGGATACATGTAATTTATGTAAACTTCTTCAAAGTAACATGAATATGCTATTTACTAGCTATTTCGATGGAAGAAATTAAGTGAATTTAATGAAAATCTAAATGAAAAGTTTCCATTGGTTCATAATTTATAGTTTTTAAATTATTTTAGTTCTTTTATACTTTGTAACTAAAATTATTTTTCATTTCAAACAAAATTTAATATTTTCGTAATCATAATTTAATTAGTTTTATTTAATAATTAAAAGTTGTTAAGACTTGATGAAGAATTAAATATTTTTAATTGCTAATTATGGGTCTACACTAGAAAAAAAAAGGATTGAACAATTAGCTAAACTAGAATTGGCTAATAGCTCCCAAGTTCAAATTAAATGGTTATTAGAACTTTTAGGATCATGTTTCATGCAATGTGCACGTGACCAATTTATTTTGGGATCTTATTATGAAAAACTTGGAGTTAAATTTAAATTCCTATAAGATTAATATTTCTCTTTACTTCGTCGTCTAAAATATTACAACTTTAATAAGGAAAATCCTAACGGAACTGATAACTTATTAGAATCTTAGTCTAATGAGAATAATGCATTTGGACACTATTTGGACACTATCCTATATTGTATTACACTATCCTATATTGTATTAGGATATTTTAACATTTTGTCGTAGTTCATGTAGGAGAAAATATGTTTGTATCATATTACTTGTTGATCTTATTTTTTACTCTTTCCACAGTAGAACTCTAATACTTGCAACTTAATTAGGAAAGACAATTGAAGGTTGAATGGGCAGTATATAAATAGCTGATTAAACAGCTTTGCTGATGAGGTATTGATCAAGGCATTCAAGGAGAGCGAGTGAAGCTTTAAGCTTTTGTTGAGAAGTTATAGGTCATGTGAGCTCAAGATGTTGAGTAATCACATGTGTCTGTAGCTGATGATTTGTTATGTTATTCTTCATAGTATTGTGTTGAGTACATAACAACATGAGTGTGCAAAGTCACTAGTGACAGCAATGTGTAAAGTCGCTAGTGTTGTGTTCTTGTGGAAGGACAGTTTTAGATAGAATAGGTCATCAAGTGCAAATAGTCTACCACTGTAACAGATCCTAGATCTTGTAATTCAAAGATAATATAGTGGATTGTGGCTGTTACTGCCCGAGGATGTGGGTTTTATGACCGAACTATGTAAAATCCCTATGCTGATTTACTTTAACAGTTTTCAATTATATTTCATATTACAAGTCATATACTTTCAAATCTAACAAGAACTATTTAATTTTTTTAATAATACAACTTTTAATAATTAACAAATAAAATAAAATGTTTATTTGAAGGATTAATCAGAAGAGATTCAATGGCTTATAAATGCCATTTCAAAGGAATAGATTGCTTTTCCTCATTTTTCTTAGGTCATTGATAGGGATGGCAATTTGACCCGGCCAGGGCTGGGCATCCGAAAAATCCGGACGTCCGAGGCCAGATAATAACCCAAAAAACCAAGGAATTTGGCCGGAGCCGGGGACCCGGAATTAAACTCAGGGGGTACAATTGAAATTTTAAAATTATATAAAATAAAATCATATCTCATATGTTGTAATACTTACTTATAGCCCCTTATGTAAATCTAAGCCCATTTTCTAATTTTTTAAAATAGCCCAACGCTCAAAGCCTAACCCAACAACCAAAGCCCAGCCAAATGCCATAATTTGAAAAACAAAATGAAAAATTGCTCTAGCCATGGCTTGAACCCGTGCCCTATAGCATATTTAAACAACACAACAAACACACCACTGGGCTACTACCTCTTTTTGAATAATGCCATAATTTGAAAAATTAAATGAAGAATTGCTCCCAGCCAAACTTGAAACCCCAACCTCTTGCATATTCAAACAACACACTACCAATGGACCAAACCCCACTTTGCATAAACTTATGACTACCAAAATATATATAGTATATTGAAAGTTTCAGAATTTTTAAAAAATTGTACAATCCGGGTTTTAATCCCAGGTTATTAAAAAACTCGGACCTGATCGGGGTGCCCCGGCCCCAACCCCGGGAAAAAATTTTCTGGGAATTTTTCGGGGCCAGATTAAAAAATTGAACGCCGGGGACCGTCGGCCCCGGGTTTTGCCATCCCTAGTCATTGACAGAGCAAGAAAATACCAACAACTATGATCAACCCTTTTTTAGAAATAAACTAAGCCATGTTTATGATGAATAAAACATATCTTCAACTATGATTATGAAGAATACTGGTCAATTTTTATGCATAAGTTTGGCTTTCATAGTGTCTACTAGGAAGTGGACTAAGTCTCAGGCGAGTAAGGGTTTTTAATTAGTTTTTTAAATAACATGACGGGGGTTTAAACTTGTGTTGAGTCATTGTGACTCAGATATTATATTATGTTTGGATGGTAGAGATTCAAATCTGCTTTGAGTCATTGTGACTAAGATATTATGTTATGTTTGTCATTTTTCTAAAAACAGTTTGAGATGTGCAAGCGTAAGAATAAGTAAGACATTTAGTAAGTGAGAAAAACCATAATTTTAGTTGAACGAGAACTTCAAACAATTTCGTTGTGTCAGCTTATAAAGCTTTAAATCCAAGAGAGAGGGAGCTTCAATACTTCACAATGTATGTAGATCTACAAGGTGTTATCATCAAAATGATCTAAAAAATATCTCATTGTCTCTACTTTCTTCGTTATTAACGTTTTCCTACCGGTGTTACTAACGATACAGGCACCCAAAACACTACAAAATGTGAGAGACCAATCATGAACATGCATAAAAATTGACCAATATTCATCAAATTTTTGGTATTGTAATAAATTATCTGAGTTCACAAATATTCAAATATTGCATTAAAAAGTCCGATGAAATTATAATTACGTCATTTAATTTTGAATAAATCGAGTTTATTTAAGTTAACAATATATAAATAAATAACTAATCAAAGGAACAGATTTTAGTAACTATAAGTAACATATTTTAGTGTCGGGACAACGTAGAAAAAAATGAAAATGAAAAAGAAGATACCTCGATGCTCGAGCACAACTTTGTTAAAATACAATTAAGTTTGCTGAGAAGTCAGCTAAAGTCACAATCACCCCTATTTTTGACTTCTGAGGGAAAGATTAAAAAAAAAAAAAAGGGTATTCAGTGGTTGCAGCTAGTGGGCCCCATTGAAGCCTGGGTAGATTCGCATCCGCTTGCATGCGTAGTTTCTCCAAAGATGACTTCAATCCTGATGCTATCATCATCAAATTCGTGAATCTTGAACCTGAAGTATGTAATCGCTTCGATATGTCTTCAACAATATCTTCAATAAGTTCTGACTCCCGCCTGCAACATCAAAACTCATAATATTAATTTCAAATACACATTTATATGGCAGGAGGTAAGTTATCGATGTTTAACTATTAACTCATATTCAATTAGGAAACTATAACATTACTTCCAACTTTTCTACTCCGATCCCAAACATAAATTTTACATACGTTTGCGTTGCACGGTTTCAATCATATTTTGTTTTCCTTCCTCTTTCTCTCCATAATATTACTGGCTTAACCTTTTTATTTTCTAATTCTTTACTTATTTATTCTCTATATATGTTCATTTTAAGTGTTTCTTCTTCTGTTGGGTCATCACATCCAAACTACTATATGGCTATGTTCCAGGACTTGTATACATGTGAAGGAAAAAAAATTAAAGACAAAAACAAACAAACAAACAAATCAAGAACTAGTCTCCGATAACCACTAATAGCTATTTCAACTTCACAAATATTTCTACCGAGTTTGATTTTGTAAACACACAACTTGATTTGATTTTGTAAATTTCTAAATCTTACACTACTTCCCTAATTATTTTCATATATTTATCCCTTCAATCATTTCTGTTTTTTAGGTAACTTTAACCCATGAACTACTTCCTCTTACATCATTGTTCCAAATAGACAAGTTTCTAGCTTGCCAAATATTGGTAATGAATGTTGAAAGGTGAAACCAGGACGTCTAAAGTATTAATTGGCTAAATCATCAAAATTCGCTTCTCCTTAATTCTTTAATATCATCTAAATTTGTTATATATACATTTATTGAAACTAAAATGTCAAGAAGATATTGATTAGCTAACTAGATCATCAAAATACCCCATCTCTTTAGCTCTATTAGATCATCTAGCAGTACACTATGACAAAGCAACCATCATGTCCCTAAGCAAGAACAACATAATCTAGCTTAGATCTGGAGCGTCCATCGGCAACTGCCTGCTCCCATTATCAAATATTTCAAATAAGTCATGCTTGTCGTTTAATAACTAAGCTCTCAGTCATATATAATTCTATAAGACAAACATTTGATACCCGCCTATCCTTCTAGGAAAAAGTGAAAAAGGAAAATTAATCTAGACAGGTTTGAAGAGTTAATTGACGGCTTATCACAACGTTTAACGGTACATGCTGATAATTTTGTTAATGTATTTAAGGGAACAAATGTCCCTTTGGTTGTGTAAGAAATACAGTCTTTGTTAAATTTATAAATAATAACAACAATAATGATGATGATGATGTTACCTTTCTGTCGAATCCCATCCAGAAACATTAGCCAACTCGGTTAAAGCCCTCCTCCAGCTATGTACCTTTTCTATGTTGTCTTTAAAAGTTTCTTCATATTTATCAAAGGCTTCTTGGAAGTCTCCTTCCTGTTTTCTTACATTTGATGGATCCACGTGGTAGAAAATTGGAATGACTGTTTGTCTCCTTATTTTCATGTAATCAACAATCTTAACAACCTCCTCCAAACACTGAATGTTATATGCATAGTTTTTTGAGAAAATCACAATTAAAAATCTCGACTCTTCAATTACTTGACTTTCTAGCTCAAGTGCATTGCCACCTCTAAATACAGTGATTCCTCTTCGTTTCAAATTAGTATATAGATGATCTGCAAAGTTATTTTGTGTGTCTTCACTGTTGAAGCTTAGGTAAATATCATACTTCCAATGAGGAGTAGTTGCAGGGACTCTGTGGATACTCATAGTTGCAGTTGATGAAAGCTTGTTTGGACAAACAATTTCCTCCAATGTTAACTCTGAAAAATTGAAAAAGAAAAGTGACTTCAATATATATATAACAAAGATGCATCCAAGTTATCTATCCTCCGAAATTGAACTTAGTTAAAAATAGTTTGCTAGCAAGAAATATATAGGGCAAGCTTTAAATACCCATAAATATTTTTGACACCCGTTTTCAACAAGCAGTTATATTTCTAAGTGTCCATATATCAAATTCTCAATTCCCCAAGAGATATCTTAATCATAAAACATAAAATCATCATACTGCAAATATTTCATTTTAAAAAGTAGAAACAAGCCATATAATCTTTCCCTAACAGTTTAATTTGTTGGAAGATTAATGTACTATGATGATTTTCAGAATTCCCATATGTGAATTATTGTGTAAATGCCTTTATTGGAGGATTGAACACAATTTTTTAATGTCACTAGGCCTGTGGAATTTAGTTCAAGTTCACCATCCAGAATAAGCATTGGTCATCCTCAATGGAGCCACATACTCAACAAAAAGCACTCAAGAGAAAAGTTGCAAAAGGTTTGCATCTTTCTTACCCTTATTTTTAGTTGAATTATGATAGCTAAAAAGTTACAAAAAGTTATGGAAAATTCTGAAAGGCAAAGCCATCTCTATTAATTTTCACCGTGGAGACATTTGATAACATAGGAATTATGAAAGAAATTGAAAGCATTCTGCAATTTTCTTCGATGGTAACAGAAATTATGAACCAAATTAAAAGCCTTGATGATGATACTTGGGATACCCTTATAACCATCAAAGACTGATATTCCAGATAAAACAATCATTAATAAAACTTTAAGTACTTTGCCTCCAAAATTTGATCACATAACTGTTGTAACTGAAGAATCCAAAGATTTGGCAAAATTACTGTTCGCAAAGCAACAGCCAACAGGGTCTTTTAAGGCACATGAGTATTTAGTCACCGTGAACTCAAACTCTACTTTTAGACAAATCACTTTAATCGGAACTTGATGAAGTGAAAGGGTTTGACGGTAGAAGAAAAAAGAAAAGGTTCATTTCAAAGAACAGGATAAAACACCAACAACAGAGGAAGAGGTGGCTAGAAGAAACTGAAAAAGTATATAAACATATATACATATGTTTCCAAGGCTCCATATTTCTCTTCACGATCACTTACATCATTTTTAACCATTAGATTATTTGGATAATGTAGATTGAATCTAACATACATGATAAATGTACCTTAGAAATGATAAATGTTAGATGCAATCTGAACCATTTAAAGTGTTGTGATCTAACAGGCCATAAATTATATAAGAATACGTTTAGAAGGAAAAAGTGGTATAACTGATATAAGCAGAATCTGTCGAAAAGTCTAAAAATTGCCGCTGTAGATGCATTGAGAGGACAATTTTTAATCATGCACAAAACGATTGATGGTATATAAATAAAAAGAAAAGAATGAAACAAATTTTGCTAAAGAAAATAAAGAAGATCGATTATTATCTTGCAATAAAATTGAGACAGAAAGCGCGCAGGTAAATGTAAATGTGTTGTCTCAAGTCAAGCTTGGAGATGGTAATATGCACATTTTCTTCTTTTTTATTTTTATTTTTTTATAGACGGACAAAATTAGCCAGAATGAACCCTAATAAAATTTTTCCTCCTTCCGTGCTACTAACAAAATTTCTATTTCTTTTTGAAGCAATAGATTAAATGTTTAGTTCCTTGAATTTCGTAATCCCATGCTATATTACTCTGTAACAATCTAGATAAGCAGATGCATCAGCTTGTTAAACCAAAAATTAAATTAAATTAAAAAAAACTACAAATAATATTTAAGAGATCAAAGAAAGTGCAGAAACTTACAAGCTTAGGTGTTTGCAGCACTCCGACACAGAAAATTTTAACTGAAATCAATGAGTAATTGTTTGAGAGAAAGCAATGCAGGTCAGACAATTTTTTTCCCCTTTTCTCTCTTCGAGGAAAGAAAATTCCGCGAGCTTTCCACGAAGCTCCGCCATAACTTACTATATTAATTTCTTCGTTCCTTTTTCTCTTCTTGTTATATTAATTTATTGTTTTTGCTATGCATAGCCATTTGCCCCTACGGAATATAAAATAAAAATAATGCTACAAATTGAAATCAGTTGGTGGGTATGAGTGCATTCGGTTTTTGCGGAATTTGGATATGGGTTGTGGACAGCACATGATAAAAGAGTGCTACAATCTATGGGTTTTATGATAGATTATAAAGGGGTACAAATTGTTACAATGATCAAGAGTGTACATGAACTAGAATGAGGGGCAATTTCGATAAATATCTGGTATTGATGTGGACAACATTAGTTATCAAGATTTATAGCTATAAAAGATCTTAAAGTTAGCTTTATAACACGTTTTATAATGTATCATTTGGAGCTATCTGCAGGAATATATGACTATCTCTTCACAGCTGATTCATAATTAATGCAGAATTAAAGTCTACTCTAGAATTTGAATTTTTTAGCTTAGTTGGTTGTGCTTTTATTATCTAATGAGTTTATTTATGAGTCTTAGTCAATAATTTAATATTTAATGTAGTAGTTGACCCATAATTGTTGAACACATTTAATTATTATCTTTTACCTATGCTTGGAGGGTTGTTCCAAGTTATTTAAGTCCTAAAATTGTATATTCAAGGGAGCTTAGTTTTGAATTCGAATTTTAATGAAATTTCAGTGTTTATACTGATTTCTCTTTTAACTCTGTATCTCTTGGTGGATTTCATAGAGTGGTGAGTTAGTTTGAGCCCTATATCCTTGGTTTACATCCTTGGGTGGTGAATTCTCTGTATCCCATTGGTATTTACTTTGGTGATGAGCTTGTTATCCTTTCAAAGAGTGTTTGTTGGGTTCTATTTTGTTTGTTCCAGCCATTGGTGGAGTTGTTTATCAACTTGAAAATCCTATCTTGATTTGTTACAATTTAGCAGTCCGGCATCATCTTGGTATCAGAGCTTTTGGTTCAATGGCTGGTTGTACTTGCAAGGCTGCTTCCACTGGCCAACCGCCTCCTCCTTAAAGAGACGAACGAGATTTGATCATTGAAGATCTCAGACGGCAGCTCCAGCAAGTCCAGCAACGTTTAGATATAACGAAAAATCAAGAACATAGGGGGGGAAATCATGATGAATGGGAAAATGCAGTCCATGATGATGAGAATCCATTTCACAACCAGTGTAGTGAAGCATCTAGTGATAACACTCTGCCTCACCCTCATGAATTAAGAAATCATTTCTTCCAAGATTTTGATGTGAAGGTTGACATTCCAAAATTTGAAGAAAGAATGCGTCCTGATGAGTTCATTGATTGGCTTAATACCGTCGAGCGTATTTTTTACTACAAAAATGTGTATGAAGTTCGTAAGGTTAAGCTTGTTGCAATCAAGCTAAAGGAGTATGCTTCTTTATGGCGGGAGAATTTGAAGAAACAAAGATAAAGAGAGGGCAAAAGTTGAATTCTGACATGGGAGAAAATAAAAAGAGAGCTTAAGAGGAAATTCCTTCCTGAAAATTTCAGGCAAGATGTTTTCCTTCAGTTCCATAATTTCAAGCAAAAAACAGTTATCAGTAGAAGAGTATGTGGCAGAATTTGATAATTTGATGATGAAATATGATCTTACGGAACTAGAAGAACAAACCATAGCACATTTTCTTGGGGAATTGAGATCTGAGATCTGCAAGTTGGTCCAATTGCAACCCTATTGGTCCTACAATGATGTATGTAGACTTGCTCTTAGAGTGGAGAAACAGCTTAAAAAGGCACACGTTCGCAACTCTCGTTTTGCTAATCGTGATGGCACTCCCAATCGTGGCAACAATTCCTATACCAAGCCTAAACCAGGTCAAAAAAAAAACCCAAAAGCCTTTTCAAAGAATGAGCATGGTAATAGTTCCAAACAACCCCATAGCTCTTCAAATGCTAGTTCACGTCGCTGTTTCAAATGCCAAGGCTATGAACATATTGCTTCTGAGTGTCCTAATCGTAAAATTATAACACTAGTAGAGGAAGAAAGTGATAAAGAGATCGAGTCAGATGCCTTGATCAATTTCGATAATCCAGAATTTGTTGATGAAGAGGAAGTCACTTATACAGATCAAGGTGATTCTCTCTTTATTATTCAAAAGAGTTTGAGTATTGCCCAAGAACGAGAAGATGATTGGCTTTCCAAAAATATCTTCCATACCAGATGTACTTCTCATGGCAAGGTGTTTAACGTTATTATTGAGGTGGCAGGTTTGAAAATGTGGTGTCTACGGAGATGATTGATAAACTTGGCCTTCAGACAGTTAAGCATCCTCAGCCTTACAAGATTTCATGGCTTCGGAAGGATAATGAGATCAAGGTAAACAAACGCTGCCTTTTTTCATTTTCTATTGGGAAAAAGTATAAAGATGAAATATGGTGTGATGTTGTTCCGATGGATGCTTGTCATTTATTTCTTGGTAGACCAGGGCAATATGATAGGAAAGTAATGCATGATGGCTATAGGAATACTTATACATTCTTTAAAGATGGGGTCAAAGTTATTTTGGGTCCTTCAAAGTTAGAATGTGTTCCTAAACCTACTAAAGGGGAGAGAAATGCTTTGCTTACCCAAACAGAATGTAGAAGAGGGTTGGAGAAGGGAAGTGAAATTTATGTGTTCTTGTTGTTAAAAGAAAATAAAGTTAGTAATGAACCACCTCCAAAGATGAAGTATCTTCTTGAAGAATACCATGATGTTATACCAAATGAGATATCACCAGGCCTTCCTCCAATGAGAGACATATAGCACTATATTGATCTTGTTCTAGGTGCTATGTTGCCAAATAAATCAGCCTATCGAATGAGTCCTAAAGAACATGAAGAATTACAAAAGCAGGTTGATGAGCTTATCACTAAAGAGTTAGTGAGGGAAAGCATAAGTCCTTGTGCTGTCCCAGCTCTTTTGGTGTCTAAAAAGGATGGTTGTTGAAGAACGTGCATTGATAGTAGAGCTGTTAACAAGATCACAATTAATTACAGATTTCTTATTCTAAGGCTTGACGACCTTCTTAATCAACTTCATGGTGCTACTGTCTTCTCAAAAATTGATCTTCGAAGTAGCAATCATCAAATTCAAATGAGACCTGGTGATGAATAGAAGACTGCATTAAAAACAAAGAATGACCTTTATGAATGGATGGTGATGCCATTTGGCCTATCCCATGCACTGAGTACATTTATATGGTTGATGAACCATGTCTTTAAACCATTCATTGACAAGTTTGTTGTTGTATATTTTGATGATATACTTATGTACAACAAAGATGAGGAGCATCACTTGGATCATCTTCAGCAAGTTTTTCACACCTTGAGAAGTGAAAAGCTTTATGCCAACTTGAAGAAGTGGGAGTTTTTCACCAAAAGCCTTATTTTCTTGGGGTATGTGGTTTCAAAAGATAGAATTCAGATGGACCCTAGCAAGATTGAAGCAATTCAAAATTGGCTGATCCATGTTAGTCCACAACATTCAAAGTTTTCACGGGTTAGCTTCATTTTACCATCAATTTATCAGAGGATTCAGTACTATAATGGCTCCAATCACTGAATGCTTAAAGGGTAATAGTTTTATGTAGACAAAAGATACACAAAGAAGCTTTCAGCTGATTAAAAAAAAGATGACAGAAGCTCCTATCTTATCACTTCCATATTTCAGCAAGATTTTTGAAGTCAAATGTGATGCTTCCAACATTGGTATTGGTGCTGTTATTAGC
The DNA here is from genome assembly GCA_013180625.2 of Boswellia sacra. Classification (NCBI taxonomy): domain Eukaryota; kingdom Viridiplantae; phylum Streptophyta; class Magnoliopsida; order Sapindales; family Burseraceae; genus Boswellia; species Boswellia sacra. The sequence goes on from SNVD02009889.1 coordinate 336,859, forward strand.
CAAGAAAGCAGACCGATTACTTTCTTTAGTGAAAAATTGAATGCATCTCGCAAAAAGTACTCAACTTATGACAAAGATTTGTATGCCATTTCTCGAGCTTTAGAGCATTGGAGTCAGTATCTCTTGCCAAAACCATTCGTTATGTATTCTGACCATGAAGCTTTAAAGTTTATCAAGAGCCAACAGGAGCTTAATGTTCGATATCCTAGATGGGTAGAGTTTCTTCAAGCTTTCAACTTTACCATCAAGCACAAATCTGAAGTTCAAAATATGGTGGCTGATGCATTAAGCCGAAGACATTCTTTGTTGACCTCTATGCAAGTGAATGTTGTTGGATTTCAGGTTTTAAAGGAGCTTTACAAGAATGATCCAGATTTTGGCAAAATATGGAGTAATTGTAATGAGTTTTATCTAACCAATTTGTTTTGCAAGATGGTTATCTACTCGAGGCAAACCAATTGTGTATTCCTCAATGTTCCTTGAGAGAATTAATCATTAATGAAGCACATGGCAGTGGCATTAACGATCATTTTGGGAGAGACAAAAATGTTGCTATTCTGAAGGAAAACTTTTATTGGCCAAAGATGGAAAGGGATGTGATAAAGCATGTGAAGAGGTGTACAATTTGTCATGTGGCAAAAAGTCATGGGCAGAACATTGGTTTGTACACTCCATTACCTGTTCCTAATGATCCATGGGAAGATGTTAGTTTAGATTTTATGATAGGATTGCCTAGAAAATAGCGAAACAAAGATTCAATCATGGTAGTGGTTGACCGATTTTCTAAATGGCTCATTTTGTCCCATGTAACAAGATAAATGATGCGATTCTTGTGGCCAATTTGTACTTCAAGGAGATTGTGAAATTGCATAGCATTCCTAAGGCCATAGTATCAGATCATGATCCAAAGTTCTTATATCATTTTTGGCGTACACTTTGGAGAAAGCTGGGGACTACACTAAACTTTAGTTCATCTCATCATCCTCAAACAGATGGACAAACTGAGGTTATCAACAGAAGCTTGGGAAATCTTCAGAGGAGTTATGTTGGTAAGCATTTACGACAATAGGATCTTGTTTTACTGCAAATTGAGTTTGCTTACAACAGATCATCAAGTCAAACCACTGGTCAGAGTCCTTTTGAGGTTGTTTATGGCAAAAATCCAATAAGTCCTTTGGAATAGCTTATATTCCTTCCAATACTCAATTTAGCAGTGATGCAGAGGAGGGATCTAAGAACATCAAGAAGCTGCATAAACAAGTTCGATAGAAGATTTTGAAGCAAAATGAGAAGTATAAAGCTGTAGCAAATAAACATTGGAAGTATGCTGAGTTCAAAGAAGGAGATCTAGTGTGGATACACCTTCGAAAGGAAAAGTTTTCTCCAAGCAAATATGCCAAGTTAAAGCCTAGAGCTGATGGACCATTCAAAGTTTTACAACGCATTGGAGAGAATGCTTACAAAGTTGAGCCACCTGAGCATTATGGTGTTTCCAACACATTCAATGTCTCTGGCCTTAGTCCTTTTCTTGGTGAAAACAACAACCAAGACTCGAGGTCGAGTCTTTCTCAACCAGGGGAGCTTGACACAGGAGTGTTACAATCCATGGGTTTCATGATAGATCATAAAGGGGTGCAAATTGTTACCATGATCAAGAGTGTACATGAACCAGAATAGGGGCAATTTCGACAAATAACTGGTATTGATGTGGACAGCATTAATTGTCAAGATTTATGGCTATAAAAGATCCTGAAATCAGCTTTCTAACACATTTTATAATATGTCATTTGGAGCTATCTGCAGAAATTTATAACTATTTCTTCACAGCTGGTTCATAATTAATGCAGCATTAAAGTCTAATCTAGAAATTGAATTTTCTAGCTTAGTTGGTTGTGCTTTTATTATCTAATAAGTTTATTTATGAGTCTTACTCAATAATTTAATAGTCAATGTAGTAGTTGAGCCGTAATTGTTGAACACATTTAATTATTGTCTTTTACCTATGCTTGGAGGGTTGTTCCAAGTTATTTAAGTCCTAAAGCTGTGTATTCAAAGGAGCTTAGTTTTGAATTCAAATTCTAATGAAATTTCAGTGTTTATACTGATTTCTCTTTAACTCTATATCTCTTGGTAGATTCCATAGAGTGGTGAGTTAGTTTGATCCCTGTATCCTTGGTTTACATCCTTGAGTGGTGAATTCTCTGTATTCTATTAGTGTTTACTTTGGTGGTGAGCTTATTATCCTTTCAAAGAGTGTTTGTTGGGTTCCATTTTGTTTGTTCCAGCTATTGGTAGAGTTGTTTATCAACTTGAAGATCCTATCTTAATTTATTACAATTTAGCAGCCCGATATCAATACATATGGAACCCATAAGCTTCAACAAGTACCTGATCTCTCCTTTCGAGCAAGCGTACCCATTTCATAATAAAACACAACAAGGTTGCAAAGCCACGTTTCACACCTATCTAGTAGCACAATTTCAAAAAAATTTTCGGGAATAGCTTTGGTCATGTCTATGGACCGTTTGGTACAAGGTTTCTGAACATTGGATTGAAATTTGATGTTTGATTGGTTGATTTGGCTTTTTAAGCTTTAGAATGGGTTTTTTCATAGATTTCAAATGATCTTCTGTTGAAGTAATGTCAAACCCTCTCAACACTTAAGTTTCGTATTCCTAAGAATCCTAAATTCATTCTTATATAATTTTTTTATTTATTTAATATATATATTTATAATAAATTTAAAAAGATTACTACATTAAATATAAATTTGTAGAAACTTATATACATATAATAAATAAATTTGTATAAATATATAAATAAAAATATTATTTATTATATTATTTAATAATATAATATGTTGTAAATTAATTAAGATAAATTTATTTATATATAATATATAAATTAATATATGTGTAATAAATATATTTATTTATAAATAAATTTAAATTTAATAAAAATACATAAAAATATAATATAAAAAAATTAAATTTATATATAAATTAAATTTATATATAAATTAAATAAATATAATTTTATTTTTATGTTTATTTATCAATTTATTTATATAAATAAATAAATTTATTTTTTGGTTATATATTTCTTAAGATAATACATTTACATATATTATATATTATATATAACAAAATAAATATTTGGGTTAATTGTGTGATATGTTGTCTTCTATTAAGATAATATTATATATATTTATAATAAATTTAAAAATCTTCAAAATTATTAATTTCATATATTTTTAATATTTTTTATTGCATAGTACAACATGAAAAATAACATAAGTATTTTTAACATATTAGACAAAATTTTCATTATATAATAATACTCACATATTGAACAAAATTAACACATTTTTATGTACAACCAAATACAATAATCTAACTCACACAAGAGTCTAGACGAAGATTCCCATGGCAATTAAACATAATAATATTTCTTTCTTAAGAATCAGATTAGGGATGGTAAAATCCAGGTGCGGGTGCAGGTTTGGGTTTGGCATTTTTACACTCGCACTAGAAAAAAATATTCTTTCCCGCACCCCGGAAAATCCCCAAATTTTTTCAGGTTTTTTCCGGTGCAGCTAAAGGGTGCTACACCTGCACCCGAAAAAAAAACCCCGGATTTTTCTAGCATTTTTTTATTTTTAAAAATTTTTGTGCTTTTAGTTGAGTTAAATAATATAGTTTGCATAAAATATCTCACAGATGCGGCTGGCATTGATGGCAAAGCTGGTTGCATAAGGTTTGGTGGCTTGGGTTCGAACCACAGCTCCCTCAATTTATAAGTTTTAATTAATTAAATATATAAAACAAAATTCATTATATAAATTTATCTTGAATGAATAACACAAAAAGGCATGTGGTTCAGTGGTGAACAACTCAAATGGGTTCGAGTTGAGTTGAATATATAAAGTAAAATTCATTATATAAACTTATCTTAAATAAATAATACAAAAAGCCATGTGGTTTAGTGTTTAACAACTTAAAATTAAACTAGGCTAGACTTTGTGGGTGCCGGCTGGAGATCGGAATTCCTTAGTAATATTGGCTCTGCACTGCACCCGGACTTGTTTGTATTTAGCATCCCCGCCCCTGGGCCCAATCCCCAGATTTTTGGGCTTTTCCCCAACCGGACTGTGCGTGTAATTTCCGGATACCCAACCCAACCGAGAAAAAATGCCATAAATTCATTATATAAACTTATCTTAAATAAATAACACAAAAAGCCATGTGGTGTGTGGTTTAGTGGTTAACAACTTAAAATTGAACTAATAGTTCTTTGGTTCCTCAGTAATACTGGCCCTGCACCGCACCCGAACTTGTTTCTGGGTACCTGGCCCAACTAGAGAAAAATGTCGTCCCTAAATCAGATTCTCCCATGAAATCAAATCCCTCTACCAAATGGCCCTTAAGAATAGGTAAATTAAATGCCGAAATGCTCCCAAAAAAAAAACAAAAACAAAATAAAAAACATGGTGTTTATCAAAGCATTTCAACCAAGAAGTCAATAACCCCATCAACCACATGCGATTCAAATCCAATCCAATCTCAAATGACTGATAAAAGCAACCAGAATAAATCACACATAGGTTCAAATTAAAGATACAAAACAATGTTGAGCAAGTTTGAGATAATCATAAGTAGCTATTACTACAACACTTTATCGCATACAAGGACACCAACAATAAGAGAAACAAGAGCTGACGAGGCTCCCTGTCTTGAAAGCCAGAATTCGTTCCAAGTCGAGGGTCATGACCTGGAATTATACTTCTCGAAACTGTTCATTCAAGTCAAGTGACCCAGTGTTGTCAATCACTATATCTGCCTTTGTCCTCTTTATAACCCGGGGCATCCGAGTGTTTATCCTATTTCTGACATCCTCCTCACTTGTACGATCTCTTACCATAAGCCGCTGAAGCTGTGTTTTAGGATCGACTCAAACAACAATAATGGGCTTTGTCCACTTATCCATTTTTGCCTCAAACAACAATGGTATGTATGTCAAGAACGACTACCCTATAAACCTTTATCCAACGCTTCAAAATTTCTAAAATGATACTGAGGTAGATATAAGGGGCCAGTATCCTACAAAAGAGATAAAAACTGACTTCAAAACTGAATTCCCTGACAATACATTACCAAAAAGAAAAGAGGCTAATGCAAAGTAGATAGATACAACTGTATAACATCTAATGATCAGTAAGAATTTTTGCCTCCAAAATTGTCTTATTCTTCTCGTAATTATGAATTTAATTCATAGTAGCATCAACGCTGAAAGGATTCCCAATACTTGTTCTTAACCTATAATTGCAGCACTATTTTTTCAAAACCCAGGTAGTAGACAATTAACATTTGACGTAAAAGTTATAATTACGATTGAATTAATATTAGGACAATAGAAAATCTCAAATAAAATAAATCCCTTGGACAACTACAATCACAATATGTTAATCTTTTAAGAAAAAAAAATCAACATAAATCCAAAAGACTAAATCATGCACGATATTATGACCTCTAATGATCTCAGAACTCAATTCAAAATCAATTAAGAAGTTGGCGCTTGGCAGGATCAGAGAATACAATTTGGCCGAGTTTAGGCCTATCCATCTCTCCATTTGGTAATAAAATATCCTCTCCGAAACTTGCAACAACCTTTTTCCAACCACCAGTGTTTTTCTTTAATACATCTTGCAACAAAAAAAAATCCTAGTAAATTCGATCTTCGAAATTCTTCTTTTCATTTCTAAATTCTATATAACTTGTGTAATTAAAAGTAAATTATTCTAGCAAAATAATTAAAGAGAATCAAATTCTGATATCAATACTTCAAATCTGGTTTATAATTAAAAACAAAAATAAGGCAAAACTCAAACTTGCTACACCCCGTGTGCTTGAAAAGTGGTAAGTGAAGGTGATTGAGAAGGAAAAGAAATTACACAAGCGACGATGCCAGCATCTATGACGGGTATGTCGTTAGCCTTGAAAAGATTGGAGACCGTGCTGTTGCCAGATGCGATTCCTCCTGTCAAGCCTATTATTCTTATTTTTCAACTTTGCTCATCAAGCCGTGTTAGCACCAAGCCAAATTTATTGGTATCAAGGCTTGTAATGAAGGTTTGAATTTTGGGCGTAATTTGTTAATATAGTTGAACTTTCAAGAAACAAGCGCATCTGGTGTAGTAGCAACAATCTCTCTTTTCCATTAATTTGCACCCTAAAGAAATGTAATAAGTGCACATGAAGAGAAGACATTACTTCTGTAAAGTTTAACTTGTCCTGGCTTTTACCTATTATCAGAGCTTACCTCGTCAGTTAACTTTATCAGAGCTTTGCTTCTATAACTACTGTTCAAAGTTGCAATTAATATGTCATGTTTATGCTTGCAAAGATCATATTCAGCTCAAGAGACAACAATCAGACAAGCGAAACACTAGATAACACAGCCAAAATTTAATCACAATTGTAATCTAGATGTTCTGGGAACATATCAATCCAACGATTAGAACAACTTGAGGTTCAATTCTCCAAAATCATTATTCTTTCTTTTCATGATTGATTACTGCACTCCGTGAAATGAAGAGAGTAGTACAAAACAATTTCTAATAAAATCAATCAACTAACTGAAGTCTAGTGACAAAAGGAAAATTTCAAAGGGACAGCAGAGTTCTGAAAACGAACAACAACCTAAACAAATATAATCACCTCAAACAGTAACTAATTGTTACAAAGTGCCCCGTAGAAACTATAGTAATTAAAATGAGGATGGTTCTTTCAATTAGAAGATATAATATCTAATATCATTAATTATCCGGATCTTCACAATCTTAATTTCAATCTTACTCAGCAGTGAAGAACAGAGTAGATTGACTATAATAGTTCAAACATAAATTGAAGATGAGAAAGAAAACAGAAGAATATCAATGATCACTTACAGAGCAGCCATGATTTGCTATAACTTTGTCACCAGCTTTGAAATCTTTAGGGTGTGTTCTTTTATGAATCCGGTATTTTTATTTTCAATTGAATTTATGAATATGTGGTTGATTTTGAATTATTTTGAATTTTGAAAAGAATATGTGGTTGAGATTGAATATAAATTGCATTGAAAAATGTGCAGCACAGAAAACAGGTTTTGAATTCATAAAAGAACAAAGTCTTAACTTCTGATTCGATGCTTACAACTTCTCCTGCTATATCAGTTGTTGTTCCACCAAAATGCTGCCTCTGCCACTCAACCAAGAATAAAAGATAGCAGGCAATGCTTCTCACTAACTACAAAATAAATAGCTAAACTAGCAAAACATCAAATAAAATACAAGTACAGGGATTCAATAAATAATTCAAAGAGAAAAGCCTAACTTTCAGTCCAAGAATATCAACTCAAGTTTGCCCTAGGCAATGTTGCACTAAGATCTTAGAACAATATGGATGTGATACCAATAAATATGTTTTCTTTAAGGTTTCTAAATGTGATGGGATACACCATCATATTGTATGAGATAATGTAGCCTGTTTTAAGATTAATTAAAATTGAAGGACAAGAGGAGTTTATCAGCTTGCTCGAAAGATGAACATAATTGAAGATATATATATCACATCCTATTGCTCCATCAGATGCCAAATACACTTACTTTTAAGCGCTTAAGAGGATAATTGCCAGTAAGAAGAAATAATTCTACCATCATTATCAAAATTAGAATAACTAATTACAGTCCGAGACAATAACATTCACATGGAGAAAATACATCCTAGAAGCTATAAAAAGATTCATGACATAAAACAAGACACAACATTGACTTACCAGGTACATGAGGAAACTTGAGAGGCTTAAAAGGCCGAAATAGGCCCTTTTAAATTTTTCAATCAACACGGTTAAGACTAATTACTTCCAACTTAATCAAAACCTCATCTTTATTTGGGTGGGAACGGGCACCTCCACATGCTGTAATTAATTAGAACAAGGTTAGAAAGGACTTTTCTGAGACTCCTCATTTGCTTAATCACATATCAGAAACATGAAGAAAAAAAAGGGTATTCACAGATGCTAATCCTTAAACCAGCATTGAAACTTTGTCACAGTATTCCACGTGAAAGATCATAATTCATAAACTAGTATTCTAAGTGTGATGAAAGAAACAGAGCAGAACTCCTTTAATAATTGGTTCTAATATCTAGACGCCATACACAGATAATTTGAAGAACACTAAGTACCTATAAGTACCTCTATCTTCATAGTTCTGAATCAATCATATAGAATCAAACATAGAATAGAATAAGAGAAGAGAATTATAACTGGTGATATGGAAATAATTGTGTCACAATTTTATAGCACCGGACCATCAAAGTACAAAATGATAAAACATCACTTACATTACTAGTTAAAAATACAATGAAATGAAATGAAGAAAAATAAAATAAAAATAACACCTTGTCTTCTTCTTCTCTTACCATACCCTCACATTTTCAGTTTCTCATTTCTCTCAACCCCCTAATTACTCTCTCACACTCATCAACACTTTGACAAACTTCCCGAAAGAAAATTAAGAATAGTTATAAAAAATTAAAAAAAAAATCAAAACAAAAGTAATAACCCTAAACAACTAGAAAGTCCCTTCCAGATCTTGATCCGAAGATCAACCTTTTAGAGCCATTAGTAGTAGCATCTTAATGCAAATAGTTCAGTAAAGGAACTGGCCGTGCAGTTCAATTTCAATAAATTAACTAAATGAGGCAGCCGAAACATTATAGGCATTACTATCTAGTTGAACCATCTATAGGCTTCGTTCAATTTCAACTAGAGATGAAAGCGAAATCAACACTGACCTGAGTTGACAGCTAGGGTTTCCAAAGCTGAAAGCGAAATGGAGATTCAAAATTGAAAGTGAAATCGGCTAGCGACTTTGAGTCTCACAACGATGAGATGAACGATCCATGAGATGGAAATGCCCCCAATCTGCGACAGCTGATTTGAAGAAACACAGTTGAGACGAGCCCGATTTTCACCATATAACCCCTTCTAAAAACCATTGTCTATATATGACCCCTTTTACAAAATTAACTATTGTTGACCCCTTGTAACATATGAAAAGACAAAATTATCCTGAACAAATTAAAAAGGTCAACAAAACCTAAATGTCATAAACCCTAAAATCAATCCCCACTCTAATCGGAAAAAACCGAAATTGCACGACCCCGTCACATGCTCCGCCGCTGCCCTCACCGGACCGCTCCTACCGCAGTCGTAGCTCCGCTATTCTCTGGTGTGATCGTGTCATCGTCGGCTTGCTCCGTCGCTGCTCTTCCCTTGTGTCGCGCTGTTGGTTGCTTGCCGGTCGCGCCTGTTGCGTCGCTGCGTCGTTCGGCTGCCGTGCCCACCTCCTCCCGCCGCTGTGGTGACTTGCTCGTCGCCCCTGTGATCTCAGTCATCCGCTGTGACGCCGTGCCGCTGCTGTGGTCGCGCCTGTGGGAGTAGAAAAACTCAACTTTCTCTTGGGATTTTGAAATCTCGTTTCTGAGGGTATAAATCTAGAGCCTTATTGTATTCTTTTTCCTTTTCATCGTATGCCTAGTTTTTTTCATCGAGATTGGATTGTTTTTCATGGTTTCTGCCTCTGCCCTTACGGTTAGTTTCGAAATTTCAATGATCCAAAAGCTACTTTGGATGCTGTAGTTAGATTGCTCTTGTTATGCAATCTGTCTTTCTGGTCGTGCAGTCACCACGACGGGGTCGTGCAGTCAGACAGATTGCATTATGCAATCTGCCTTTCAGCACGACCGGGTCGTGCAGTCAGACAGATTGTATAATGCAATCTGCCTTTCTGCACGACCGGGTCGTGCAGTCAGACAGATTGCATTATGCAATCTGCCATTCTGCACGACCGGGTCGTGCAGTCAGACAGATTGCATAATGCAATCTGTCTGACTGCATGTTATGTTATGTTGTGATTATAATGAGACAAATCTAGTTTAGTTTTTTGAAACTTAGTTTAAACTGTAATATTACTTATGAAAATCTAGTTTATGCTTATGAAAATCTTGCCTACAACAGCTTACTTGTGATATTGAACATGATATTTAATTATTTACATTGAAGTCATTGATTTAATTCCCTATATACGTATCATAAGTGACATTGGTGATCGGAAAGATTTTAATGATTGATGATTCATCGATAATTTTCTTGTTTTCCTTCTACATGTGATTTATTCCGTATGATTAATTCCTTATCTTGATTGAGATTGTTGACTTACATTGTTACATGTGAAGGGTTTTTTCAAAGATGGTTAAAGCAAGGAAATTCAAAGCAACTGCGAGGGGAACGAAGAAAGGCAAAGAAAAGATGTTATCATTTGAGAAGCGAAAGACAGAAGAAGAAAGGAGAAAATCACTTCAGGACAGGCCACACGAAGAAATGAATGTTGATGAGGTAGGTTGGAACACCCTCTATTTTGAAAATCTCCATGAAAATTTTTCCTTCACTCTTATTACAGTACTAAATATTAAAATGGTATCATGCTTGCAGGCCCAATTGAAGGACATTGATTTTTTTCCTGCAAAGATAACCTGTAGGTCAAAGATCAATGAGGTTTTATATTTGATTCGAGAAACTCTTTCAAAGTCACAGATGAAGCTGTTTAAAGACTCATGCTTCGGCCATTTTGAGGGAATGCAACAAATACAATTTTCATCGTGCATTTGCCACAACATGCTTTTGCGGGAAGTGGATAGTGACGATGAGGGTATGACCTTTCTTGTCAATGGAAAGAAGGTTACATTTTCATGGAGAAATTTTGCATCGATTACGGGGTTACGGTTTGGAAATTTTCCCCGTTATGATCCAGGAAAGATAGTCCCCAAAAAGCAGAGCTTGTGTCATGGTCTACTGGGCGGAAGAGTTAAGTTCAACCATGGAGAATTACAAGCGGCATTCAAACAAAGCTCAGATAAAGATGACATGCTAAGAGTAAAATTGGCAATGTTGTATTTCTTGGAGTGTGCATTGTTGGGTAAAGAACCAACAACTAAAATTAAGATAGACCATATTCGTTTGCTTGATGATATCGATGCGTTCAATGCATATCCCTGGGGCCGAAAATGCTTTGACATGACATTAAACAGCATGAGGAAGAACATTCAGGATCGACATAGCAAATGGAATCTTAAGAAATTGCAGAAGAGCACACACAGAGAGCATTATAACTTGCATGGTTTCCCGTATGCATTTCAGGTAAAGTGGTGGTACTGTATTCCCTTTTGTTGTCCGTTGAATAATATCTTAGAGCCTAATAATATCTTCTTTCTGTGTAATAGGTGTGGGTGTATGAGACATTTGAGCAATGTAATCCTAGACTAGCAATTAGGTTGAAAAAAGAGGGTGCTTTAATTCTTAGATGGATTACAAGAAGTTATCACACCAATAAGGAAGTGCAAGACATCATTTTTCGTCAATCTGAGGTATGGACTAACGGAATAAGTATGTTTGTATTTTTAGTAAGATGTATATTACATTTGATAACCTTTTCGTTTACGTACATTTCGTAGGTTGAATCTAAAAGTCATTCTCCCGCCCAACCAGGTGAGTCCCCCACCCCATACACTTTAACATTTTTGCATTGTGGAAAACTTAAGATTACAAAAACGAGGTTTACACTTAAACACGATTCAGATGAGGGCCCAAAATATGAGCATACGGCAGAAGATAGAGCCACGTCGCCCCATGAAGAAATTGACAAAACACCTACCGCTTCACCTCCTGTAGCGGATACCGAGTATCATGGGCCGGACATGCATTCAAGTATTGAAGAACGATTGGATCGCATGGTAATATTTTCCATTCCCTAATTTGCTTTTCAACGTTATTGTTTGACTATTGCACATAACAATCAAATTTTTCTCTCTTCTTGATTGTTTTATAGAATGAGAAGATCGTCCACATAGAGGGTGAGCTAGGCTATCTTCGTGCTGCAGAACGTAAAAGGGAGGATAACATCACCGAAAGACTTCATCGGATGGAGACCTCAATTAATCAAATCCTTTCATTTATACAAGTTCAATACGGAGATTCCCAACAGCAATATAGTTCTCCTTCTCCGGTCAATAACACTTTTACTTCTTTGTTTGTTGTGTTATCTAAAAAAAAAAATTCAGCATCTCATGTTATGGTATTAATTGTTGATTACAGGTTTTTGATGACCCATTCACTACTCCGTCGAGAGAGTGGCATAATGCAGATACAGTGGGGGAGCCGGCTTCTGAACACACTGCCACTGACAATGTTGACGTTGTCAATATTGTTTCTGAACAGAAACGTGAGAAGGAGATTCCAGCCAACACATGCATGTCCCCACCAGATGTCACTGTTATAAGTGACAAACAGAAGGTTTACTTGCGTAAGCGACCAACAACACGCGCACAATCGTGTAGACCTCCTTACACAAACCCATTGAAGAAACAGAAACCGGATGAGAAGGACAACGTGAAAGAATTGAATACTTGGCTACGTCACAAAGAAGATGACGGAAAATTGTAAGTGGGGATCATCCTTCAATTTCTTTTGAGTCGTGCAGCATAAGTGGTTGTTCTCATAAATTGCTTGTCATGTAGTGTTGAACTCGGGCCAGTGGTTGCTGACAAGAAGTTCTTCAGAAGTATGGTTAAACCTAGAGAGTGGTTGTCCGACGCGGTATGTATGGAAGTCAATATATTAGTGCATGGTTGTTATAAGTTACTTTCAACTAAAATGTTTTTATGATTACAGCATATAGATGCCGCATTTTGGTTCATTCGGCACAGATTTGCAAATCAGGGTGGACAATATGCTATAATGGATTGTTTTTTTCAGGTACATATGTAATCATAATGCCATGACTAGTAATAAATAATGATTCATTGTTTCGAATGATTCACTGAGCTGTTAGGTGTGCTGTGCAGCAACTATTGGTTGCAAAATTCTCATTATTTGAAAAATAAGAACCACTATGGACTGAGAATGATGACAGATGCATCAAGTACGCTAAAGGTGAAACCAAATTTGAAGGCACATCATGGTCGGCTGCGGAAAGGGTGAGTAAAACAAAGATGAATGACCACTTAATATCTAGTTTTGTTGTAGCTTCTTTCTCACATGACTTGTCTTTTGGCAATTCTTTTGTTTCTTAGGTTTTTATTCCAATAAACGTTGGGAAAGTTCATTGGGTGTTGGGAGATGTTAACATGAAAGAATGCAAGATCGATGTATATGACTCGGACCACACTTTATACGTAGAAGATGAATTTCAAATTCACTTGTCGCCATATGCCCGGATGATTCCTTCATTGCTACAGGCCATTGATGGGAATAACAGTGGTGGTGCAGATCCATGGCCCGTCATTCGAGTCGAAGGTGTTCCACAACAACAAATAAGGTTATTTCCATTTAAAACTAAACTTGTTTCATTTATCGTAATATCCACTCTTCAAGTTGCAACTAACCATTATGTTTTGTTCTCGTGTAGTGGAGATTGTGGAGTTTTTGTTATCATGTTTCTTAATTGCCTGGTTACTGGTGAGTCTGTAGAAGTTATACGTCATCCAGACCATGCTCGAAACTATAGGAAGGAGTTGGCGGCAAACATGTTCGATATGAGATTGTGGAAATAAGCTCCCAAACCATGGTGAAATCCTGCATTGTAGAAACTTTGTAATACTCGTTCGGATGTATGTATTTAATTTTGATGGAATGAGTAATTGTAGAGTAAAACCTTTGGTGATGGTATTATCGTTTGTATCCATGTAAAGCTCAGAGGAGCTGACAAATTGTAAAGCTCAGAGGAGCTGACAAATTGTAAAGCTCATTTTGTGTTAACATATTACTTTTCCTTTGGCATGTGTCTGTCTTCTACGTGAGAAAAATCTTATTTCAGACATCTTATTTTTGTGTCATTATCTGTCTTAGATGTCTTCCAGATACATTTGATTGTTCCATTTGCTGTTGTGTTGGTGCCTGCAAAGAAACAGGATGAACTAGTCATGCATGCCTCCCAGTTTGTTGGTTGAGGAGATTCAATAAAAGTTGTATTTTCTGTTGAACGGCACTGGATTTCTGTTAAATGGGTGAAGGGAGATCATGATAATGTTTTGCCACAAATGGAGACGGGTCGTGAAGCATTCTGGTTTTCTGCACGATCGGGTCGTGCAGTCGGCACGACCCGGTCGTGCAGAAAGGCAGATTGCATAAGCAATCTCCAAAATTGCACGACCCGGTCGTGCTGACTGCACGACCCGGTCGTGCAAAAAGGCAGATTGCAAATGCAATCTCCAAGTCTGCACGACCCAGTCGTGCTGACTGCACGACCCGGTCGTGCAGAAAGGCAGATTGCTTAATGCAATCTGTTTTTGTCGTGCAGAAAACCAGATTTGTGGTTGATTTGATTATGCTTAAAGGCGTGACCGGGTCTGTGGCCCGATGGTTGGACTGCTGTTACTGCAGATGGTAAACTCAGAATTTCTACTACATGATGGACTCCTGTACAAAGCCAATATAACTAGTTTACGCTGGAGAATTATGGCTCTCTCATGCATTGATATTTATATTGGCTGCTTTATCATTTCAGGACGAGTTTCAGCTGAAATGCAGATTGCAGTATGCAATCTGATTTTCTGCACGACCGGGTCGTGCTCATATGCAGATTGCTTAATGTACACAAATGCGCTATTACACAATGCTTTGCCCTGTTTTAGATGTCACTCTTGTCGATTTCTATTCATATTATATAAAATTACAATGTAAGAGAAATGAAGTTGCATTACAATAGCATATTGCATTCTGGTGTACAAGAACAACTTATTAATAATGTTATTTATTGAAGTCATTAGGCAACAACATCCCCCACTAACATGTCCAACAAAACTATTACAACACACACATCTATAAATGATCGCAACACACACATCATCCAAAGCATAAAGTAAAGCATTTACAAAGCAGTAGGTACATGTGGTTACTCCCCACCGGCATCATTTAATGGACCCTCCGGATTTCTTTGGGTTGACAGCGGATTCGTCGACCTGCATGTCTTCCGATTATGACTTCTGCCACCACACCGCCCACATTTACGTGATGTCCTTCTTCACCCAACGATGGAATTCGATTCTTCTTTTGCCTACCCCGACCGCGACATTTCGCGGGGGGTAATATTATACGTGCCTCGACATCATCTGGGATATCCCACTCCTCAGACGAACCAACAGGGTAGATAGCTTCCGCATATGCAGTCAATAAGACTTCGGACCTATAAAAGTGATGAGTTAAATTATAGACTGATAAGTTACGCACTCTACACACTGCAATAACGTGTTTGCATGGTAACTGTTCAATCTGGAATTCTCGGCAGCTACATGTTCTTGCATGCAAGTCTACATGACCATCTAAATATCCATCTTTGACAGTAAACTCGTGCAGGCTAATTGGAACAACTCTATAAGAAAGGCCTTCCTCGTGCCTATTTTTCAACTGTTTTTCAGCCCATGTTGTTAGTGGAGTTGTCATGTTATTTTTGTAACACCTCTGATATAATATGATCCACTAGCTTCATAATGGGAAATTCTCGTGCTTCCTTGAGAACACCATTCAGGCACTCTGCAATATTGGTTGTCAAAATACTATACCTTCTGCCATCAAAATGCGAACGAGCCCACTTTGCATACCCAGCTTCGTGTAGATATTATGCAATACGGTGGTCGATTCCATTAATTTGTCGCATTAGGTCCTCAAACTTACATTGACGATAAACTTTGCTGGCTGTAAAGAAGATATCACTTATAACCACATCTTTGAATTTGGCCCTAAGATTTTGTGAAATATGATACACACAAGCACCATGTTGAGCATCAGGAAACACTTTACCCACCCCCTTGCCTATGCTTTTATGACGATCAGAGATTATCACAATATCTTTAACGGAACCAATAGCATCCTTCAATTTCGTTAAAAACCATTCCCATGATGCATCATTCTCAGAGTCAACAACGCCAAACGCCAAAGGATAAATTTGATTGTTACCATCCATGCATGCGGCCACAAGCAGGGTGCCTCTATATTTGCCCTTCAAAAAGGTCCCATCCACAGCAACAACGGGCCTTACACAAGTTCTAAAGCCACGTATGAAAGCACCCAAGGCAAAAAAGAAATATAAGAAATGGTCATGTGGATCAGTATGTATGTGAGTGATAGTTCCGTGATTATGCTTCTCTAAAGTATGACAGTATCTTGGCAATAACCTGAATGAATCTTCTGGTGAACCCCGAACAAACTCTAACGCATGCTCCCGCGCTCGCCATGCCTTTCCATAAGAAATATGAATTCCAAAATTCTTTGCTACATCATGTCTGATATCATTAGGCCTATAAGTCACTCCAACATTATTGTACTTCTCATGAATATCCATAGCAATTAACTTTGATGTAGCTTGACGATGATCTCGCTCAAGATTGTTAAGAGCACATGTATGTACGTCACAAAGCTTTGTCACCTTAAAAAGATCACAATTCTTGATTTTTATGGCACGAAGTCGCCACTTGCAAAATTCATCTATACATGCTATCTTGTAAAGGGTTTTGTTGGACTTTTTTACCCTAAACTGAAAGTTCCTTCTTACTGCTAAAATGCTATTCTTGTTTTGCAAATCCCTCTTATTCTTGAACACACTGCTTACATATACATCGGTGTTACTATCAGAAAGTCTACATGATGACCCAACATTAGAAGTGCCCAATGAATTAGAATTACTCCCTATTTCTTGATTAGATGAAAACTCATTACCTCTACGAAAATAACATTCACGATTAGATTGAGAAATGTCACATGAACGCGATTCTGGTGCTTCGACATGATCAAAATTCTGTACATCATCCAAGGGTCTAGGATCGAGATCAGTATTAATTAATGATTCTTCCAACACATCATCTTCATTAATAGTGGAAGGAATTGCATGACAACGTTCTTCTGGGTATGTTGACGGAACACTGGTAAGAAGTTGGTTACTACCCTCCCTCGAACCTATACCATTTTCAATATCATTTTCATATGAATGGGGTTCAACAATTGCATATAAGGGGATCCTATTTGAAAGGTCCACATTGAGGTTTTCCTCCAAGAAATATTTCAAATCTTCATCACATTCTACTATTGATGGAGGAAGTGGAATATGTGCCCTTAACACATATTGCAATGAAAAGGTGTTTTCCGCTAATGATTTATTGGTGACATCAGAAACTTTACGAACTAACTCTTCATAGGTTGTTGATATAGGCAAAGTCACACCTTTGCTTCTACGACCATTGAAAAAAAATTCTCTGCCACTTGACACCCATTCACCATCATACACGATAGGAAAACGAACATTATCCATTCACTAAAGCCTGTAATACCAATACAAAACATTACAATTAATTCAAAACAGATTTCACTCTATTGCATGACCGTTAGACAAGTATTATGCATCATGACTATTTCGACAAAAGTATTATATACCATCACTAATTGGAGAAAAGGGTCGTTTTGCACGACCCTTTGGAGAAAGGGCCTTTTTGCACAACCCTTTGGAGAAACGTGGAGAAAAGGTCGTTTTGCACGATCCTTTGGAGAAAAGGGTCGTGCAGCATGCCGCTTTGGAGAAAAGGGTCGTGCAGCACGCCGCTTTGGAGAAAAGGGTCGTGCAGCACGCCCCTTTGGAGAAACGTGGAGAAAGGGTCGTGCAAAACGACCCTTTGGAGAAAAGGGTCGTGCAGCACGACCCTTTTCTGAAAAAGGTGCAAAACATCCTTACATAAAAAATGGACCACTTCAAGCCTTAATTTCCTTCAACATTGACCACTTCAACAGATGTCAAACATAAAAATTGAAAAAAACAAATCTCAAGACAAATCTCAAGAGAAAATCAACTATGAATACCTTCACTCACTAGCTTTTTGGATTCAACAATCAACTTCTTGGATTTCAATCTTCACTTACTAGCTTCACACTGCTTTAGTGGGAAAATTTTCAGATGCCGTTTTGTTGGAGAGTTGGGAGAGCCGTTTTGGAGAGTTGGTGTAGGCGAGTTCTGTTGGAGCCGTTTTGGGCGAGTTCTCGTTCTGTGATGTCTTCTTCTCTTCTCTTGTCATTTTAACTAAAGGATAAATTGGACTTTTCATGTCCAAAAGGGGTCAAAATTAAGCAAATATCAAGAAGGGGTCAATTTTGAAAAAGAGACCCCAAAAGGGGTTAAATAAAAAAATTACCCGTTGAGACGAAGCGGAAGAGAGAGTGAAGACGAACAATTAATCTGCAAAATAAGGTGTTACGGTGACTTAACGAGACAAAAATAAACTATTGAAATGGTACACGATTTAGGACATTTGCGTCGGGGCCGTTTCTGCCTTGGTTGGAGGTACATCGTTGGTGACACCTTCATTGCAAGATAGTTAAAAAGATTTTGAGCTATTAACGGAAGACTGAAATTGATTGAGGTGAATATCATTGATTTGCGAAATTGATAAGAGTGCACCAAGCCCATTATTGGATTTTAACTGAAATATTTTATGGAGGATATGTTCCTTAAGCATCTTTTACCCATCGCTTTGCTGAAGTCCTGTATTATTTTCGCTCCGGAAAAATTAATTGGTTAGAAGTGAACAAGGTGGACGTGAAACTATTGGATCGAGGTACTATTGACAGAGTTTTGGGTTGACTTCTGTCTGTGGTAAAGAGTTCTAAATCGTTTGGAGAAAATTTTTTGGTTCAAAAGAGTTCAAAGACTTAAGAGTTAATTTTTGAATTGGATAAAAATATACGTGTTTTTTTATGAATTTAGTATTTTTATTTTTAATTAAATTAAAAATATATAATTTTTAAATTATTTTAAATTTTAAAAATGATATGTGTTTGGGATTTAAGATTAAATATAAATTATATTAGAAAATGTGCAACACAGAAAAAATTATTTGGATTCATTAAGAAACAGCGTTATAGGTTGTAATGGATCAAAAACAAGCCCCAAACCAAAAAAAAAAAAATCATTATTTAAATCCTAAAAGTCTTTTTTTAAGCTCCACTTAATTGAAATATATTTAAAAATTAATATTTATAAGTATAATTTGCATAATACTCTTTTTTTTAAAAAAAAAAACCATCTTTATTTTTAAAACGCATTTTATCAGAAATCCCATGAATTCAACTATTCGTTTTCTCCAGAAATCACAAATGTTTTTCGTTGTCTTCTATTTGTTTTTCTTATTGCTTGTTCAGGATTTTATGCATTATTGACGTAAGCACACATCGAAGCTGTATTATTTTTCTAAGGTTTTGCTATTATGCTCCAGCGTACATTAAGTTCAAAATTTGATTTTGTATCGCCTTTATAAATTGTTAAAATCTATGATTTTTTTAAATTAAATGATTACCCAGGTTTGTATTGTAATTACGTTGACTTAAATATACTAAATATTTTAGCTATTTACAATAGATTAATAATCGTAGTTCATATATACAAAAAAACATATTTGTTCAATTACATTGACCTAAACAAGTAGAATATTTTTAGTTTGTAGTGACTGAACAAAAAAACAAATTAACTAATTTTTTCTTTGTTATTTTATTTTCAATGTTTAAATTCCTTTCAAATCATTTCAAGATCACATTATAAATAGGGAAATTAAAAAAATATATAAAATTAAGGGTCTTAAAAAAATTTAGACACATCATGAAAAATTTTCATGTCATAGACACTTTTTTAAAAAAATGATTAAAATATCCTTTGAAATTCAAACTAAAAAAAAAAAGACGAGTTTCGTCGTGACAAATAGGACACTCAACATGTCGAGTCCTGTTGGATGCTTTAACCGATACTGGTTATCATTGTCGGTGTTCATTTAACACTAGACATAATGTGTCGACTCATATCGGATACACAAACTGATACTCGTCATAACGTGTCGAGTCTTCAAAAATGCCTTGATAGCGAGTGTCAGTCTGTGCATCTGATAGGACTCGACATGTTATATCGAGTGTCGGTCTATGCATCCAACAAGACTCGACACGTTATGTCTAATGTCGAGTGAACACCGATAATGATGGCGAGTGTCGATTGAAGCATCCGACAGGACTCGATATGTCGAGTGTCCTATTCGTCACGACGAAACGTATCGATTTTTATTATTTTTACACACATCAAACTAAAAAATCAATCAAATAACACTTCGTTTAGCCCTAAAAACACAAAATAAATACAAAATACTAGTCCAAACTCAAATCCCCAGATTTAAAATCTCTAAAATCTATCACAAATCCTCAAACACAGAATAAGTTTCTCGTTCCTCTTGTTACGTTTCAGACTGCGTTTCTGACTGTGTCTAGGGGTATTGGAAGCTGGACAACAACAGATAGTTATAAAAGTAGGACACGATAATGAAAATAGGAAGAGGTAAGTGAAGGAAAGATGAAAATAAAGAATTTAAGAATAAATTGAATTTCAAAGGATATTTTATTATTTTTTGAAAAAAGTGTCTATGGCATAAAAATTTTTCATAATGTGTCTAAATTTGACTTAAGGCCATAAAAGTATTTATTTTTTCAATTTTCTCTCGTAAAATATAGAACACTAATTTCAAATAGGTCTTCAAAAAGAAAAAAATATTATTTAAGAAAAAAGTAAATAACAAATAAGATAATATCAGTAATCTCTTCTATGATAGCTAATATCGTGACGAAAAGCATATATGAAGAATATATTACAATGTTGTTTCAACAAAGTCCAAGAGACGCAATCGATTTCTCTTTTTAGAAACGGAGAGGGGTAAAATTAAACTTTCTCCTTAAAATCCTTTATAGAAATATGTACTTATATTTTAATAAAAAAATTAAATGCATCACTCCTCTTGCATCTTCTCCATGTACTGTCATCAGTCCCTCATCCCTGATTTTAACAACAAAAGACACTAAACATAAGCCCAGAAGCCACGTTAACTCACCAGCCAACCCTACAAACACCAACCAGCAACCACACCAACGCACTGGTGGACTTCCAACACTTTCACCGATAGCCAGAAACCGAAAAACTAGAATTTTTATTGTTAAAAAAAAAAGTCACGCCAGTAAAGAAAAAAAGACATTCAATAGCTACAAAAGATCACCAGCAACCAAAGCAACTCGTAAGCCACACCAAGTCACCAACTAACCAACCAGGATCCATTTTACAATAAGCAAATATTTTTGTGTATGGTGTGGACAAAACAACTGGTAAGATTGAAGTAGAATTGATATTGCTAAGGAAAGAACACTTTTTGCCACAACAACACCCCTAGGTTTCAAGGGTAAAACACGTATTGGTCTATTGGTCTCTTGCTGTCATTAACTACTATGAGTTGTACTGTGAGACGAGCTTCCAAGAAATTTCATTTTCTCATATTTTACGCTTCAATTTGTTGGTTAGAACTAGCTAGGAAGGAGATGTAATGTTATTAATACAGTATTATTTTTCATTAAATGAATTGATTTTATATATCTATTATTTTAATCATCTTATCATATGTTAGTTTATATATAAAAATTTATATATATAATTTATAAAAATATCATTGCTCAATAATATATTTTTTAAATTAATTAACCAAATATAGAAGATATCGAGGATATTGAGTTGACTTCGTTCAACACCTTATTAGGTAATTGGATAGTAGATATAGATATCTAAATGCATTAGAAATTATCAAACATCTGATCACCGAATGAACTTCAATACAGACAGCCAATTGAACACGTGTCCATGTAATGCTTCAAAAATCTCATGATGTTTTAATATAATGTTTTCTTTGGCTCAGAATTTTTAATGTGTCAAAAATCTTCAAAGCGAGGAGGGCAAGTGTTGATAGATATTTGAGTGGGTGAGAAAAGTTTGAGGGCGCGTGGAGAGAGAGAGAATTTTGATTATAGACCAATGGTCACATAATTTATTAGTAACTTGTACGCATATGCTGAGAAGTCAGCTTATCGGTTAGTCTGTCTCCGAAAAATAATTAAAAAAACAAGCAGTGGATAATTGCGGATTGCGGGTCCTACTAAAGCCTCTGTTGCGTAGTTTCGCCTGCGCTTGCATCCCTGCAATCTTCACAGTGAAAGATATCGATAGCCTTCCGCGAAGCTGCATCTCAGTGTATGTAGAGGTGGAATCGGGGGGTGGAGTCCTAATTAAAATATCAATCTCTATTTTCTATTAATTCTTAATTTTTTAAATTAGAATTGAGGATAGAGAATTCTCAAAATCAAAATACGTCTCTATGTAAAATTTTAACTTTTCAAATTTATACTTTGAAATAAAACATATTTTAAATTACAACTCTAAACCTCAAGTAACATACGTATAAGTATAAATAAATATTAATAAATCTTTAGATGATCAACATCCTTAAAATAACAAAATATGAACATTTCATTACATATACAAAAAATATATTTTTTTATTATTTTATTTTAATTTCAGGAAGATAATAAGGGTCTAAGTATTATATTACTAAAAATATATATATTTATTATTTTATTTTAATTTTGGGGAACAGACTGGGCTGAGCTTGGAGCATAATCCCCATCCCCATCCCCATTTAATTTCGGATAAAATTGTTATCCACATCCCCACCCCATTACCCATTTTTAGCCCCCCATCCCAGCCCAAACGGGTTGGAGAATTGCGAGGCCCCATCCCCATGGAGATTGATTCCACCTCTAAGTATATGTTGTGTTATAATTCCGTTATTTTTATTTTTAATTAAATTTAAAAATATATAATTAAATTTAAATTATTTTAAATTTAAAAAAATATAATTAAAATTAAATATAAATTATTTTATAAAATATATAACACAAAAAATAAAATTTAAATTTATAAACGAATAAAATCTTAACTTTTATTAATTTCTTTGTCAAGTAAAAATTTAAAAAACACTGTCAACCCTGTTAAATACGCTAACTAACGTTGATACCCCCAAAATTTGAATAGTAACATCAAAATCCAAAAAATTAACAAACGATAAAAGAAGATAAAATTATATTATTTTATGAATCTAAATCCTATTTTCTATATTACATATTTTTTAATTTAATTTATATTCAAAATTAACTATATATTCTTTTAAAAATTTAAAATAATTTAAAACTAATAACATAATTTTAAATTTAATTAAAAATAAAAAAATTATACTTATAAAAAAACACGACCTAAACATCCCAAGGCTATTGTAATAATTTCCAGAACTTGAAACTGGCAAACTGAAGTTATCAGCCAGGAGCCTACACCCAGACCAATAAACTTTGAAACCAGCAAATAGCCGCCATAGCCACGGCCAGCAAGCAACCAGCAGCCTTCCCGCAACTGCAGCAAGCAACAAGCAACCATAGCCCCCATCAGCAAGCAATCAGCCACCATAGCCGCCACCAGCAAGCAACTGGCAACCTTTGTTTCTAGCCATGTCCGCTGCCTTGCTGGATGAAGCTTTCGGCTTCTTGGCGGCGGCGCTTGCAAACTTGGGTTTCTTGGATTGGAGGTGCTCGTCTACCAGCAGGGTTTGCTTCTGTTGCTACTGCTAGTGGTGGGTTTGCCAATTTGGCCTCGGGGAAATTTGCTGGTACGGGTTTGGGTGCTGGATTTGCCGGTGAAGCTTCTGGAAGTGGCGGATTTTATAGTATGGCTTCAGCAGGTGGAGGATTTGTAGCTGTTCCTCAGGTGGTGGATTAGGAGCCAACAGCCACCAAGGATCGGCTTTTGATCGTAGACGTTGGCTTCTTGGCGGCAGTTTGGTGGTGGAGGCTTTGCGCGTGTATCTATTTAGCTGCCCTTTTTTTTGTGTGGATTTTATTTTGGGATTTGGTGTTTGAGTATTTTTTTTTTTTTTTGTAGTTGATTCGAATTTCTGGATATTTGGTTGAGTCTTTTTCCATAGCTTGGAATCTGATTTGTGTGAAGAAAAAAATAAAAAATCAGCAACCTCCTACCAGTAATTTGATTTGTGGATCTGGATTTGAAGGTCTGTTATTTTTTTTACTAAGTTCATTTTTATTCTTATTGAAAATGGATTTTGATGAAGATTTATATTAGTTTATTCTTACGTATATTGTGAGGACTAGAACAGCCTTGGGATGTTTATCCTCCCTTAACGTCTGTCAAAATTGTTTGGATTTTGATGTTACATACCTGTCTTTTTCGTGGCAAAACACTTTGATGGAGGAGCTTGCGTTTCCATGCTAATCATCTGCTGACACCTAGCCTTTGAGGACATCACATACGACAGTAGTTTGAATGCTTTCCAAAAGATGCTTGCTCCGAAGTTTCGTGCTTCCACTTCGTCCTCATAATTGGATGCTTTCCAAAAGAAATTCACCGGAAGCAGCAAGACAATTGGAAAAAAAAAAAATCATGTACTTTCTTTATTTGTTTTGTCTAGGATTATTAATAGTATTTAAGTCATTCTTCAATCCTCTCCTCAGCACAACAAACAACATTTAACAGCAATTATAGTACCTCCGACAATTAGACGATATAGTGATAACGCAATAGCGTCAAAAGATCCCCTACATGGATCCTAGGCTCACGCACTCGGCAGAAGATGGAAATGTCGATCTATTGCATTCAGTACTTGCAGATGATCCGCATGCTCTGGAGCATATTGATCAGATACCATTTGTTGATACTCCTCTACATATAGCTGTAAGGAATGGAAACTGCCCTTATGCTATGGAAATAACAAGCTTAAAGCCGTCATTTGCTCGGAAGCTAAATCATCTTGGGCTTAGCCCCATTCACTTGGCTTTGGAAAACGGCGACTGCCAAGACCTGGTAACGTGGTTCACAACAATTGACAGTGAGCTCGTCCGCGTCAAAGCAAAGGGGATGATCAGTCCTTTGCACTATGCAGCTGAAATAGAGGATCTAGACATTTTGGCTCTATTTTTGTGTATTTGCCCATCGTCTTTCAAAGATTTGACAGTGAAATATGAAACTGCCTTACACGTTGCTCTGAAAAATGGTAGGTTTAGTGCTTTTAGACTTTTGTTTGGATGGCTTCGACGGGTGAAAATGGAAATGATCCTAAAGAATCAAGATGAAGATGGCAACAATGCCTTGCATATTGCAACAGCTACAACTCAACTTGAGGTAAGATTTTTTACTAATATTTATTTAAGCACATATATAGAGTTTTAATTTGTTACCACTCTTTTGTTGATCGTTTTTATTTCTTTACCTAATTAAGTTTCTTGTCACAATATTCGATCACTGAAATAATTCACCTCAATGATAAAGGTCATGAAGATGTTGATTGGATACGTCGATTTAAATACCAAGAATAACAGTGGTTTGACGGCTCTGGACATCTTCTACGGTGAACAAGATTGGCTGGATGCAGAGGTTGGGAATATCCTACGTCGTGCTAAAGCTAAAAGAGCTTCTGAGGTCGAAGCTAGTGGTTCTTCAACCGCAAAGCGCTCTACTCTTGCAGGCTACTTAAGTTCGGACCTGTTTTTCGTTGAAAAAATGAGTAAACTGTGGTTGCCTGTGGCCCACTACCCAGATAAAATTTGTAACGATTTTCGAAACGTAGCACTTGTGATTGCCATATTGATTGCCACGGCCACTTATCAAGCTGTCCTCAGTCCCCAGGAGGATTTTGGCAAGATAACGACAATACATCAGCATCAGCAAACGCAACTATTATCCGCAACACAACAACCGGCGGCGCTGCGAAAAGTCTGGGGCACATTGCAGGGAAAATGATTTTAGATCTCTCTCTATTCTTTACTGTAGGAATTTCCCCTACACCAACGTCAATCCAGAAGCACAAGAAAAGAAAAATTGCAGAGTAAAAACAGATATCAAGAACACCAGAATTTTGGCGAGGTTCGGCCAAAATACAAGCCTACATCCTCGTGAACTCCCCAGTGGAATTCATCTGCACTATTCAATCAAAAATTACAGCCTAATTATAGAACTAGAACTTGCACTCTCACACCCAGATGTAGAGAAAGAACACTCAAGAATCACTCAGATAAAATTTCCTTCTCACTCCCCTGATTCTTGCCCCTCTCTCACTCTCTTTCTGGAAATACAAATCTGCAGTTCTTCGTTTTCGTTACAACTGAAAAATATTGGCTATTCAGCTTTTTATATTTCAAGGTTGAATTGACCAATATAACATCCCTTTTCTGTATTTTAATACACTTAATAAAATGCAGCCGTTTATTAAGCCAACTAAAATACAAAATAACAAACTGTCCAGCAGCCTTTGTAACTTTGACTTTGCAACTTATATAAAGCTGACTCAACAAATCTCCACCTTAGATTCATACAAGTCTCACAGTGCAGAATAATACATCCTTCCAGCTGGATCCTAGCTCAAAGTAGAATCTTCTATCAACATTTACCAACTCCAAGCAAGTTCATACAATGTTTAAACTTGCTCAGAGTTACAACCTTGGTTCCAAAATCTGCTGGATTTTCTTCAGTTGGAACCTTTTCAATTCTGATAATGCCTTGAGTCACTTTCTCACGAATGAAATGATATTTCACTTCCACATGTTTAGTTCGATCATGAAATACAGGATTTTTGCACAAATGAACTGCACTTTGGCTATCTGAAAACACTGTTGCATTTCCAGTAAACACCTGAAGTTCTTTAAGTACTCCTTGAATCCATATTCCTTCCTTGATTGCTTCGGTTGCTGCCATATATTCAGCTTCTGTTGTTGAAAGAGCAACAACAGATTGGAGCTGAGATTTCCAACTTACACAATTACCACAAACCAGGAAGAAATATGCAGTTGTTGATCTTCTGCTGTCTCTGTCACCAGCATAATCAGAATCTGAAAAACCTTCTATCTCAACATTATTTCCATGTTTGCTGTAAATCAAACCCAATTCGGATGTATATCCTATATAACGAAGTAACCATTTCATTGCTCTCCAGTGTTCTTTGCCTGGATCAGACATATATCTGCTTAGAACACTTATAGCATAGGCCAAATCAGGCCTTGTGCATACCATAGAGTACATGATAGAACCTACTACACTAGAGTAAGGTACCTTAGACATGTAATCCTTCTCCTCCTCAGTGACAGGACACTGTTCCTTAGAGAGTTGGAACTGTGTAGTTATAGGTTGCTTGGTAGGTTTTGCATCTTTCATTGCAAATTTGTCAAGCAACTTCTCAAAATATCCTTTTTGGTTAAGAAAGATTAGACCTCTCTGCCTATTTCTCTTTATATTTATTCCGAGAATTTTCTTTGCCACCCCAAGATCCTTCATATCAAATTCTGCTTGCAGCATTGTCTTCATTCTATCAGTTTTTTCTTTTTTCTTACTAATCAATAGTATATCATCTACATAGAGCAACAGATATTCTGCTTCCATAATTTCCTTACCTCTAAAATAAAGGCATGGATCAAAGAAGCTCCTCTTAAACCCTTGTGATACTACATATTTGTCAAACCTCAAATTCCATTGTCTTGGAGACTGTTTGAGGCCATATAGTGACCTTTTCAAGAGGCAAACCATGTCTTTTCCTTTTTGTACCTCAAACCCTTCAGGTTGTTCCATATAAATTGTTTCCTCCAATTCTCCATGCAGAAAAGCTGTTTTCACATCCATTTGTTCTAGTTCTAAATCATATTGAGCTACTAAAGCAAGCATCAACCTGATTGTCTTATACTTAACCACAGGAGAAAAAATTTCTGTAAAATCCACTCCTTCCTTTTGTGTGAACCCTTTGGCGACCAATCTCGCCTTATACTTCACTGGTTCATGCTTAGAAATCCCTTCCTTAAGCTTGAAGATCCATTTACAAGCTACTGTTGATTGCTTTTGTGGCCTTTTTACCATAATCCCGGTTCCATTTCTATAGAGAGAATTCATTTCTTCCTTCATAGCTTCTATCCACTTTGCTGAGTTCTTGCTTTTCAAAGCCTCTACATAGTTTTCAGGTTCATTCTTATTCAAATCTGTTGCTACCAAGAAAGCATATGCTATCACGTCTGAAATTGCAGCAAGACCATATTTTGGATTTGGCTTTGAAACTCTCTTCTGCCTATCCCTCACCAACTGATAATCTCTCAATGACTCTGGATTCACATTCTGATCTCTATCAGCTGCACTCTTATTTGAGTCTTCTTGCAATGAATCTAACTCATTCATTGAGTTTCCAAAGCTTTGACTAACTCCATCCTCATTGTCTATTTGATGAGGCTCCACCTGAGAAGTTCCCACCTTAAAAGGTCCCACCTGAATAGTGTTCTCCACAGTACCTGCAGGATTAGTTATAGCAGATTCCTTTCCTGCAACAGGGTTAGTCTCTAACAAACAAGGAAAAACTTTTTCTTTAAACACAACATCTCTGCTGTTTATAGTTTTAAAATGTTGATTGTCTTTAATCCATAATCTATAACCCTTAACACCTTGAGGATATCCTAAGAACACACACTTAATAGCTCTAGGTTCCAATTTTCCTTCATACTGATGAGCATAAGCTAAGCAGCCAAAGGTTCTTAAGTTTGACAAGTCTGGTGGCTTACCAGTCCATTTTTCCTCTGGTGTTTTAAACTCTATGGCACTTGAAGGACACCTATTCACCAAATAGGCAGCAGTTACTACTGCTTCTCCCCAGAATTTTTTAGGCAGTCCTGAACTAAATAGCATGCATCTAGTTTTGTTCATGAGGGTTCTATTCATTCTCTCAGCAACTCCATTTTGCTGAGGAGTTTTCCTAACTGTTTTGTGCCTTTGAATGCCACACTCATGACAAAAATTATCAAACACTTCATTACAAAATTCTAAACCATTGTCAGTTCTTAGAGTTTTTATTTTCCTATCTGTTATGTTTTCTGTTAAGGTTTTCCATTGTTTGAATTTAATAAAAGCATCACTTTTATTCTTAAGTAAAAAGACCCAAACCTTTCTAGAAAAATCATCAACAATAGATAGGAAATAAGAATTACCTCCATGTGTTGTAACTTACTCGGGACCCCATAGATCAGCATGTATGTATTCCAGAATTCCTCTTGATTCATGCCTTGCTGCTTTAAAGCTTAATCTATGTTGCTTTCCCATAATACAGTATTCACAAAAGTCTTGCTTGCTTACATTATCCTTGCCCAAGAGACCTTGCTTGTAAACAATTTCCAAGCCTTTGTTGCTTATGTGTCCAAGCCTATTATGCCATAAGCTTGCTTTCTCATCCTCAGGAGATTCAGCTACTGATATATTCCCTGTGAGAGTGTCACCAAGAAGATAATACAATCCATCTCTCTTCTCTCCTTTGATCACTACCATAGATCCTTTACATATTTTCATTTTTCCATCTTCTATTTTATTAACATATCCAGAATCATCCAAAACTCCCAATTAAGGATATCAAATTTCTGGTTAAATTTGGGACAAACCTCACATTTTTCAATAATCTGGTAACACCATCAAACATCTTAACACTCACTGTCCCAATACCTTCTACTTGACACATTCTTCCATCTCCCAATATGACTTTTCCTCCATTGATTTCTTTAAAATCAGAAAACCAATCTCTTACATAAGTCATATGATAAGTGCAACCAGAGTCTAAAATCCAATGTGACTATTGCCATCATTTGATACCACCAGGACTTCATCAGTATTGTAGCCATCACTAACATTTGCAGAGTCCTGAGTTTCCTTTCCATTACCATTTGGAGTCCCAATTTTCTCTTTGTTTCTTCTTTGCCAAGAATAACAATCTTTCTTGATATGACCAATTTTGCCACAATGATAACATTTCTTTCCATTGTTGGGACCTTTTGAATTTGATCTTCCTCGGCCTTTACTATTGCCTCTTCCTTTGTTACCATTTCCTTTCTGTGTAGCCCTTCCTCTTGCAAAATAGTTCTCGCTATTTGAAGAAGTAATTTGCTTCTCAGTTTTGATCTCTAGTTCTCTTGACCTTAATGCAGAAATAACCTCTTCAAGAGTAATTGAGGTTCTACCATATTTGATTGCTGACTTAACTTCTTTGAATGTATCTGGTAGGGAGTTTAACAAGATTATAGCTTGGTTTTCATCACTTAATCCTTCATTTTCCCCAGAATTTGCCAACTCAATAGTCATTCTCAAAAAATCATCCAAGTTCTGTTCAAGATTTCTTGTTGTATTCATTTTAAACCCAAAAAGTCTCTCCTTCAGGAAGATCTTATTAGTTAAGGATTTCTTTTGAAATAATTCATCTAATTTCTTCCAAAGCTTTGCTGGAGTATCCTCTTTGTCAACAAGACGAATTACAGAATCAGACAAATGAAGTATAATCGTACCTGTGGCCGTCTCTAACAATTCTTGCCTTTGATCTTCTATTACTTCAGTTGGAAATGTCAAAGGATCCTCTAAAGCCTTCAAGACTTTCTGTTGAGCAAGCAAACCTCTAATTTTTCTCCTCCAAATTCTAAAATCACCTGAGCCATCGAATTTCTCAATTTCGATCTTCATGTTGCTCATACTCACGCCAAACACAAAATTGTTTTTGTTCCCCAAGATTCTTGAACTTGAAGAAGTCTCAACTTCAACTTGGCTTCGATCTAAGGGTATTTCTTCAAATTCTTCAGGATTAAATGATCCAGTAACAGAATCTTGGCCTTCTTCCAGCCTTCTTGCTCTGAATTCTCAAATTGACGTTGAATATTTCCTCCACCCGAGCTCTGATACCACTGTAGGAATTTTCCCTACACCAACGTCAATCCAGAAGCACAAGAAAAGAAAAATTGCAGAGTAAAAACAGATATCAAGAACACCAGAATTTTAGCGAGGTTCGGCCAAAATACAAGCCTACATCCTTGTGAACTCCCCAGTGGAATTCATCTGCACTATTCAATCAAAAATTACAGCCTAATTACAGAACTAGAACTTGCACTCTCACACCCAGATGTAGAGAAAGAACACTCAAGAATCACTCAGATAAAATTTCCTTCTCACTCCCCTGATTCTTGCCCCTCTCTCACTCTCTTTCTGGAAAAACAAATCTGCAGTTCTTCGTTTTCGTTACAACTGAAAAATATTGGCTATTCAGCTTTTTATATTTCAAGCTTGAATTGACCAATATAATATCCCTTTTCTGTATTTTAATACACTTAATAAAACGCAGCCGTTTAATAAGCCAACTAAAATACAAAATAACAAACTGTCCAGCAGCCTTTGTAACTTTGACTTTGCAACTTATATGAAGCTGACTCAACATTTACATTAAACTCCGCAGCATTTTTTATGTCAGTGTGCGTAATTCTTATCATCATGTTTGGGGTCCCATTTGCCGGCACGCTTGCTATGCCCACACTTTTGCTCTCGGGTAGTTACGCCGTGGCACTGAATTGTACCTTTCCGTCAGTTAGTCCTACCTCTGTTCCCTTGTATCATTGGATGTCGTTAATTATTGCAGCAATAGTTTGGTATACCTTTTCTAATCTATCCAGATACAGAGATCGTACTTACGTATTCTACGGCCGGTGGACAGTAAGCTTGTGAGGTTTTGTATAAACTAATAAAGGGGCACGCATTCAGATTTATCTTCAGCTATAATAATGATTATGATGAACTAAATAATCACCTATATGTATTTGCAGTGCATTGCTTATTCTTCAATTTAGAACACTAGTCATGTATTAAGTTCGTATCTATTTTCTTCATTTCATTGCCCGCCTTGACCTGTTATGATGAGTGTTCTAAAATAATATAATTTGAAATGTCTTTTTCTGAGATGTTAACTCCTTTTTAACCAGACTTGTTGTACGTTCAATTGTAGCAGGCACTCAAACTAACTAGTGGTGCTCATCAATTATTCCATCTTTTAATTTGATTTCTGGTAGTTAGTTTATCATGTTCATATTCCGAGTACAAGTGCAGCGATAGAAAGAAATTTTAGAAAGGTGAGCTTATGCCTAAGAGGAGTGAAGACTCAAAAAGTTGAGAACACAAAAAAGCCTCGTAGGTTTTAGTGCCTTCTCTGCTAATTATAAGCTGCAATGAACCGTTAATTTGAGGAGGAAAAGAGGAGTATGAAGAAGGGAAATTAATGCAAGTTAATTTTTTTTTATCCACAAAACATGCAATTAATTTTTGGTTTTCTTTCTTTAAAAACAATTTTTAAAACGATAAAACTAAATTGCTGTTAATACATGGGTCTCCTTGAAATGTCGACAATCGAACGATGTGCTTCTTCGAAGGCTGTTCCATTGCATAATTCACTATTTTTGGGTTCGAAAAAGCGGGCAACTTCGGACGTGTTATCCCTGTTTGTTCAACCAAAACAAACGCCGCAAGTAAAAGCTTTTTCAAGTAACTTGTTCACTGGTGTAAAACTGCAGCAAAATGAAAGATTTGCCTAATTTTAGAATACTATCATGGAAAAAATAGAAGCAGTGACTCGTATTCTTATAGTGTTCAATTAAATTGAGAATGGAAAGAAGTTTTGGTTGAATTCTCACGTTTTGAGGAAAGTAAAGGCAAGAAAAAAGAATACATATGCTACTAGTAATGTTAGAAGCTCAATTGTCCAAGTTGGATGGATTAGAACTGTTGGTGTCATAGGGACAGAGAGAGAAGCCTATATTAAGTGGTAGACTTCCATGAAATCTATTAAATAGTAGATAAAACACCTTCAGGGAGGCGATATTATAAATTGGAGGACGAAACATATTGGAAAATTATTCCGCACCGAATTAAACCAAATTAAGGTTGTTATTTGGCCTATGGTCTCGGGGATTTCCCTGCTCAAGCTATTCACCCCTGTATCAATTCCTTACAGAATTGTAAGATTCCCCATTGAAGCTGGAAGTTGTCCTTTTAGAAGATTGCTATCAATGACCAGCTCCTGAAGCTTCAACTAGTAGCACAATTTCAAAAAATTGTTCCAGGAACTGCTTTGGTCATGTCTAACACCGAGGATTTTGTGAGAGGGTTTAAGCTGAAATGTGACTCATTTTAAAAAAATTAAATTTTCTATTTATATAAAAAATGAGTAAATTAAACGCATGCTCAAATGCTCCCAAAAAATAAAAAATAAAAACAAAATAAAGAATATGGTATCTAGCAAGGCATTCCCACCAAGAAGTCAATAACACTGTCAATCACAAGCAATTCAAATCCAAACCCAAATGACTGATAAATCCAACTAGAATAAATCACACATAGGTTCAGATTAAGGACACAGGAAAATGTTAAGCAAGTTTGAGATTCATAAGTAGCTATAAAATATTACTATAACACTTTTTTGCATACAAGAACACCAACAATAATAGAAACGAGAGCTGACAAGGCTCCCTGCCTTGAAAGCCAGAATTCGCTCCAAGTCAAGGGTCTTGTGACCTGAAATAATGCTTTTCGAAACTGTTCATTCAAGTCATCAAGTGAGCCAGTGTTGTCAATCACCATATCTGCCTTTGTCCTCTTTATATCCAAGGGCATCTGAGCGTTTATCCTATTTCTGGCATCCTCCTCACTTGTACTATCTCTTGCCATAAGTCGCTCAAGCTGTGTTTTAGGATCGACCCAAACAACAATAATGGGCTTTGTCCACTTATCCATTTTTGCCTCAAACAACAATGGTATGTCAAGAACGATTACCCTATAACCCTTTATCCAGAGCTTCAAAATTTCTAAAAAGATACCCACGGAGATATAAGGAGCCAGAATCCTACAAAAAAGATAAAAACTGAACTTCAAAACTGAATTCCCCGATAATACATTACCAAAAATATCAAGGCTAATGCAAAGTAGATAGATGGAATTGCATAACATCTAACGTTTATACATATAGTCATCTGATCTCACTTGCACAGCTCAAAATTGTGAGAAAATAGAAATTCAAATGTATGACTTCATGAATCATGATTAGTAAGAATTTTTGCCACCAAAACTTGTCTTATTCTTCTGGTAATTGTTAATTTAATTCATAGTGGCATCAATGCTAAAATGATTCCTAATACTTGATCTCAACCTACAGTTGAAGAACTATTTTTTCAATACCCAGGTAGTAGACAATTAATATTTTGAAGCAAAAGTTATAATTACGATTGAATTACTATTACGACAATAGAAAATCTTGAATACAATGATTCCCTTATACAGCTACAATCACAATATGGTAATTTTTGAGGAAAAAAATCGATGTAAATCCTAAACACTAAGATCATGCAGGGTATTATGACTTCTAACGATCTCAAAACTCAATTCAAAATCAATCAGCAGCTATTAAACATTCACACACCACACAAAAGTTATCCATACCGATTAAGAAGTTGGCGCTTGGCAGGATCAGAGAATACAATTTGGCCGAGTTTAGGCCTATCCACCTCTCCATTAGGTAATAAAATATCCTCTCCAAAACTTGCAACAACCTTTTTCCAACTAACAGTATTTTTCTTTAGTAAATCCTGCAAACAAATCTGAGTAAATTCAATCTTCGAAATTCTTCTTTTCATTTCTAAATTCTATTAAGGCACTTATGTAATTAAAATTACACTATTCTAGCAATATAATTAAAGAGAATCAAATTCTTATATCAATACTTCAAATCTAGTGTCTAATTAAACACAAAAATAAGGTAAAACTCAAATTAGCTACACTGCATGTGTTTGAAAAGTGTAAGTGAAGGTGATCGAGAAGGAAAAGAAATTACACGAGCAACGATGTCGGCGTCTACGACAGGTATGTCATTAGCCTTGAAAAGATTGGAGACTGTGCTCTTGCCAGATGCGATTCCTCCTGTCAAGCCTACTATTCTCATTTTCAACTTTGCTCATCAATCGCTCGCTAGCTCCAAGCTGAATTTGTTGGTATCAAGGCTTGTAATGAAGGTTTGAATTTTGAGGGTAATTTGTTAGTAGTGTTGGAACTTTGAAGAATAACAAGTGCATCTGGTGTAGTGGCATCGATCACTCTTTTCCATTAATTTGCACCCTAAATAAATGTAATAAGTGCCCATGAAGAAAAAACATTACTTCTATAAAGTCAAGTTGTACTGGCTATTACACATTATCAAAGCTTTCAGTTACCTTTATAAGAACTTTGCTTCTGTAACAACTGTTCAAAGTTGCAATTAATATGTCATGTTTATGCTTGCAAAGATGATATTCAGCTTACGGAACAACAATCAGACAATCAAAATACTAGAAAACACAGCCACAATTAAATCGTAATTGTACTCTAGATATTCTGGGGACACATCCACCCAACGATGAGAGCAACTTGAGGTTCAATTCCCCAAAATCATTATTCTTGCTTTTCATGATTCATTAGTGCACTTGTTTCAAAGGGAGAGAGAAGTACAAAACAATTGCTAGTATAATCAATCAACTAACTGAAGTATAGTGACAAAAGGAAAATTTCAAAGGGACAGCAGAGTTCTGAGTACAAACAACAACCTAAACAAAGATGATTACCTCAAACAGTAACTAATTGTCACAAAGTGCACTACAGAAACGATAGTAATTAGAATGAGGGTTCTTTCAAATAGAAGAGATAATATCTAGTATTAATCATCCAGATTCTCACAATCTTAATTTCAATCTTACTCAGCAGCAAAGAATGTAACAGATTGACTATAATAATTCAAACATAAATTGAATAATTGAATATGAGAATGAAACCAGAAGAATATCAATAATCACTTCCAGAGTGGCTAAGCTTTGCCACAACTTTGTCACCAGCTTTGGAATCTTTAACTTATGATCCTATGCTTACAACTTCTCCTGCTATATCAGTTACTGTTCCACCAAAACGCTGCCTCAGCCACTCAACCAAGAATAAAAGACAGCAGGCAATACTTCTCATTAACCATAGAATAAATAGCTAAACTAGCAAAAACATCAAAAAAAAAATATAAGTACAGGGATTCAATAAATAATTCAAAGAGAAAAGCCCAACTTTCAGAACAAGAATATCAACTCAAGTTTGGTGTAGGCAATATTGCACTAAGATCTTAGAACAATATGGATGTGATACCAATAAATATGTTTTCTTTTAAAGTTTCTAAATGTGATGTGATACACCATCATATTGTATGAGAAAATGTAGCCTGTTTTAAGATTGATTAAAATTTAAGGACTAGAGCAGTTTATCAGCTTGCTTGAAAGATGAACATAACTGATGATATATATAAAATAAAAGCTTGTCATGTCCCATTGTTCCATCAGATGCCAAATACACTTATTTTAAGCACTTAA
This sequence comes from Boswellia sacra, assembly GCA_013180625.2. NCBI lineage: Eukaryota > Viridiplantae > Streptophyta > Magnoliopsida > Sapindales > Burseraceae > Boswellia > Boswellia sacra. Next base: position 373,096 of record SNVD02009889.1, read on the forward strand.
GAGGATAATTAAAAGTAAGAAGAAATAATTCTACCATCATTAACAAAATTAGAATCACAACTGAGAGTCTGAGACAATGACATTCACATGGAGGAAATACATACTACAAGCTATAAAAAGATTCATTACATAAAACAACACAAAATTGACTTACCAGGCCTACGAGGAAACTTGAGAGCATAAAAGGCCAAAATAGGCCCTTCTGACTTTTCCAGTCAACGCGGTCAAGACTAATTGCTTCCAACTTAATCAAAACCTCGTCTTTTTTTGGAGTGGGAACAGGCACCTCCACATGCTGTAATTAATTAGACCAATGTTAGAAAGGACTTTTCGAACACTCCTCAGCTGCTTAATCACATATCAGAAAAATTAAAAAATATATATATATATATATTTTTTTTTTTCAAAGATGCCAATCCTTAAACCAGAATTGAAATTTTGTCACAGTATTCTATGTGCGAAAGATCATAAACTAGTATCCCAAGTGTGATAAGAGAAACAGAGCAGGACTCCTTTAATAATTGGTTCTAATATCTAGATGCCATACATGCGGATAATTTGAATAACAGTAGGAACCTATAAGCCCCTCCATCTTCATGGTTCTGAATAAATCATATAAAATCAAACATAGAATAGAATAAGAGAAGAGAATTATAACTAGTGATATGGAAATAATTGTGTAACAATTTTACAGCACCAGACCATCAAAGGACAAAATGATAAAAAATCACTGACATTACTACTTAAAAATATAATGAAATGAAATGAAGAAAAATAAAATTAAAAAACACCTTGTTTTCTCCTTCTCTTACCCTACCGAACACGTATTCACTTTCTTATTTCTCTCAACCCCTTAATGACCTTTTGCCCTCATCAACAGTTTGACAGACTTCCCAAAAGACCCCCACTTTCAGACGGCCGTAGGAGAACAAGTTGACTGAATAGATTCCTTTATGCAATTCCTACTTTACCCCTATTTCAATCCTATAGCTCACGTGCCTATTTCAATCCTCAGATTTCGTACCCAGAAAAGCCATAAAACAATTCCGCAGTAAGCAATCACAACCACTACATCTATGCCCATTCAAAGCCAAAATTCACCGGGAACAATTCAAGTCAAATTAAATTAAAAAAAAAAACTGCTGCTGCACCACCCCACTAGGTAATTCACGCCAAAACTGCAGCGCCGGTGCTCTCCCCATTTCAAGCCCATATTGGCCACCGGAAACAAGCCAATTAACCCAGTTTAAAAAAAAAAAAAAAACACCTCCGCCAAAACCCATACAAGCTAAAACCGTCACACCATCCTACACCCGCCACTAGCTACCACCACAGCAACAAACCATTCAACCAGCAACCAAACACGCCTGAAACAATCCATTCAACCCAAAAAAAAAACTCCATTCCACCGTCGCCATCAGGAACCCATTAAAGGCAAAATCTCCCCAACACCCACCACCGGCTACCACTAGTAGCCACCATTAACACAGTAAATCGTGCCACTGTCAATCTGGGTCATAGTTTGTGTTGATTAAATCAAATAGAAAAGACAGAGAGGGAGGAAACGAGACAAACTAGATAGGTATCTAAGGTGAGGGTTAGGGCTTACTAAAATCCCAAATATGGTGCTATCAGTCAAACTGGCGAGGTGAGAGTAATTTCACAACCAATCAAATTCTACCGCCAAACATCTCTTAGCTCATCGTTTCGGTGGTGGTTGCCGTGGAAGACGACCAAGCGTGGAAAGAGACGGGAAGAAGTAAAAAATTAATTAAATAAAAATTTCACTAGGAGATATGAATTGGAAGGGATAAGGAGGAGAGAGAAAATGTTTTAATATTTTTATAAATTTAAATAGATTTTTTATTTTATAATTTAAGTTATGAAAAGTCACCAATACCCTTACAGAGTTACTGTTGTCTGGCGGCCATATGAAAGTGGGTGTCTGTATGTTTCTGAATGTAAACCTGCGGGCAGACGGTTATTTCAATCAAAACTAGGGGTTCCCTAGAATTCCCCCACTCGAGGCGTTACTCTCCATCATTGAACCATTGTAGGCTTCGTTCAATTTCAACCAGAGATGAAACCGAAATCAACACTGCACTGAGTAGATAGCGAAGCCTCATAGCGAAATTGAATGCAAGTCTCAGCTAAGCAAATTTGATAACTAGGCTTTCTAAAAAGAGATGAAATTAGATCAACAAATCAGCTGATGCTTATCCTATCATCAACAACAATTTTTGCAAAGTAAACTTCCAACGTTAGATATTGGATGGATGGATTATTAGAGCCATTTTTTGGTATACACCAACGTTTTGGGCAGTTAAAGTTTAGAATTTGTCTTGTTTCCTTATTTTCTTTTTGAGGTCGTAGCTGAACTCCAAGACTGTTTGATTTCTTGTGTAATTGGATAGTTTTAATCACTGACTTTCGGACTTTTTTGAATGGTGAATAGCATTTCAAATCGAAATGTGTTTGTCACGTGTTGAATTTATGATGTTACAACCATAATAGTCTATTAGCATTTTGATACCTCACCATAACTCACTGCAAATGAACATTTTCAAATAGGATTAACAAGACCAGCTACAAGAGAAGGTGGAAATTCAATGTCATCTGATTCATTTAGATTTATCATGAACCACCTTCTGCCAGCTCAGGCAAGCTTATATCAGCACATTCCTTACATAGAAGCTTCAATCTTTCCCGAAATTGGATGTGGCAGCTCTTGTTTGTCTATTTCGTTTGCCAAGCTGCAATTCTGATCATCTACTACATCCAAGCCGGCTACTCAACCTTAAGATACGACTTTTTGAGTAGTCATGAATCCAAACTGGATAAGCTGAAAACTTAGAATTAGCCTTAACCCAACATAATGTCTCAACTGTGTAGCAAAAAAGCATTAATGCAACTCATCTAACCTACATTTCCCTATTCGATTCGTCAAACATGAATAGGATCTTTCTTTTCCTTTGACGAAAATCTCTCTGCTGACACACTTAACAGCTTGTTGACTGACATTCCTTCGCCTAAAGTTTTCCTCTTCACTTCAAACCTATGATCAAATACTCCCACTTCTCCTCTAAAGAACTATGATTGTACTGCAATATTTGAGGATGCTTTTTGCTCATGGAAAGTACGTCTGTAGAAGATAACCCGTAACTCAAGAACACTTCAATCACGTTTTGCATGTTTTCACAACTTGTTCTGGTCACAGCTCCCATTGCTGCCGCCATTTCCTTTGTTCTATATTCATACCCATTCTTCACCAAAAGCCCAAGCTTATGTGCAATGTTATCAAAGGACAGGGCAAGGAACAAAGGTGCCTTTGTCAGAAACTTGAAGATATCATTGGAATCCAGACCACAGTGCTTGAGAAACTCTAGTCTAGGACGTAATTTCCTCTCCCGTCTGCCACTAATGACACCTGGGAACACAAGAATTATCTTGAATATTTCCTGATCATTTAAGCCAACAAAAGACTTCAAGAACTCAACATGCTTCTCTAAATGTTTCACACTGTAATTCAGGATTATTAAGAATTTCTGCAACACAGCAACTACAGCATCAACATCACCCCCACTCAAGTCTTTAAGAAAGCTAATCCTTGGAATCAGCTGAGTCACTAAATCATAATTGAGAATCTTCAGACACCTTACAATTATCTCAATGCCACCAAAGGGGTTCAAGAAAGCCATTGTTCTTTCAATTTCTTCAATTGACTTGAGAGATATACCCTGACTTAAGTTAGCAATGTTGAGAACATGAACAAACTTTTCTTCAGGAACAAAATGTTGAAGAAGCCGCCTAACCTTTTGATCAAACCCCACCAAGAATCTTGTCTCAGTTGCAGTCAAAAGGCGTTCGACCTGCATTGGCTCAAGCTTTCCTTCTAAATCAATACGAACAAAACATATAAATGAATCTATTTCCTTTGCTATTAACAGATTTGGGCATTTCACAATCACTCGGTAAAGTGAAATCCCTTTGAGCCCCACAGACCGTATAGAAAGAATCCGAGCTCGTATTTGATCCCAGAAAGTTGATCTTAAAGTCGGGTTCTGCTCCAAAATTGATTCGGTTTCTTTTTCACTTACTCCAATTTGTTGAAAGAAAGCCACTGAAACAAAATCAAGAAACACGGCGTCACGGAAATAGCTTCTTTAAATTGTAGACCAACAGTTTGAGAATTTGCCCCTGAGAGAGAGTAACCTATTTCAGCTTCCGTCATATGAGCTGTTGGCGATTTGAAGCAATTGCATTGGATGAGAAAATTATTGGCGGGTCGGAAGCTCAGTCTCCGCCAGGTTCTTGATGAGTTCACAAGAAACAACCATTCATGGGAATGAAGGGCTACAACTGCAATTGCAGAAATGGAGGTTGGAACTTTCGGGAAGTGAATTGTTATGTGCCAGAGAAAGGCAGAAGAAGAAGAAGAATGAGAGATAGAAAACATGGCTATTGCAGTTGCAGTAGCCATTCCTTGTGCAAAAGTGTGTCTCCTGGATAAGGAGGCGAGTCTCTATCACCACGATGGCTGGACGCCGTGGATTGGCATCGTGGGTAATTCAAGTAGGTAATAAACACTCGCCCGCCTTGAGGCCTTCAACAGATTCAAGGTTTAATGACTCGATGGTAACACCATTCATCTCTCTTCAAATTTTTTCTAATCGGGTCTTGCTCATCAACTTGACACTTCACATCAGACTAGTTAAGATATTTTTTATTTTCTGTGCTCCTTGCCTCGACAAATCTATCTCCATTCATTATTAGAGATTCAAATTAATTAAAACCATACCAAAAAAAAAAAAAAAAGGAGAATCCTCCTATTTATTTTCTCTGTTATAGGGTACATAAATGGTAAGTAGACTAACCAGAAATATAATAGGCATTTCATTTAAGATTCTCTTTTATGTGACGTAGAAAGTTATCAAAGTATTTTTATTCCTTTCTTCAAATATAGAAAATCCCAACTTTTGTTGATGAAGATAGTGGCATACCTAGGATATTAGTTTGGAGGCTGTGAAGTGTAAGGTGTGAAGGTATTTTGCCTTTCACACTACCTTCACACAATCCCACATCGGTGGAAAACAAAATCAAAGTGGGGAGGCTAGGCTATATAATAAAGCCTCCTCCTTCCCTTATACTTGTACCAAGCTTATGTATTAAGCTTTTCTCTTCTTTCTCCATTGTAATCTCCTCCATTCTAATTGTGAGAGAGATTGTAATATTTTTCTTTATAGTGAAATATTTTCGGTCTTGTCCCGTGGAGGTTTCCCTCAAATTGAGGGTTTTACCACGTTAAATATTTGTGTCTTTATTTTCTTTATTGCCTTTAATTTATTTACTGTGGTAAGGCTGAGCTGCTCAAGTTGTCTATTTTATTGTGGAAGGCAGTGCCACCCAAATTGTTATTTCTAATATAACAATTTGTTTCTTGTCTTTTATTTGAGCTGGGGTGGAAGTGTTCGATCTCCTAACAGTGGTATCAGAGCACGATCTCCTAACAGTGGTATCAGAGCAAGGTTGCGAAGGCAGAGCCAAGGGTTAGGACAGTGAGTGGTTACTTGTATGGTTATATACATGTCTAGGAAAGCTTTGTAAAAAAGACGATAAGAATCTAAGGAGATTGGATTTTAAGTGGGACCGCTTGTGACCCCTCCAGTGTTTCCTGGAAGCTTTCCTGGTGTATATTAAATCGTACCGGCACTTACTACTATTCTTGGTTACTGTTTAGCAGTGGTGTACGTATACAGATACTATTACTGTTCACGTATACGATACTATTCAAGGGTACTGTTCACACATACGGTATTGTTCACTGCAAGACAAATGGCAGCCAAATTTAAGATAGAGAAGTTCGATGGAAACAACTTTGGGCTATGGAAAATAAAAATAAATGCTATTTTGAGAAAAGAAAATTACCTTGAAGTAATTGATGGAAGACCAGAAAATATGCAAGATGAAAAGAAATGGGAGAAGATAGATGGTGACGCGATGGCAAGTCTACATCTAACAGTTGCAGATGAAGTGCTGTCAAGTATTCAAGAATTAAACTCTGCAAAAGAGATTTGGGATACTTTGACAAGCTTGTATGAAGCCAAATCTCTACACAACAAAATTTTCTTGAAAAGGAAGCTGTACACTCTTCGTATGTCAGAAACCACTCCGGTGACTGAACATATCAACACTTTGAAGACGTTATTCTCTCAGCTCTCAACCATAGGAGCATAACATAGAAGAGAAGGAACGTGCTGAGCTTCTACTTCAGAGTCTACCTGATTCATATGACAATCTCATCCTCAACTTGGCAAATGGTTCAATGAAGTCATCTCTAGTCTTTAATGATGTTGCGGCTGCTGTCTTAGAAGAAGAAAGCAGACGTAAAAACAAGGAAGACAGAATAATGACTTCTCAACATGCAGAGGCTTTATCCGCCAACAGAGGGAGATCAAGGGAACGTGGTTCCAGTGGGAGTCACAATCAGAACAGGGGAAAGTCTAAAGGAAGGAAGTTTATTAAATGCTACCATTGTGGAAAGCAAGGGCACGTGAAAAACGAGTGTTGGCATCTTAAGAAGAATGGAGAGGGAAACAGCAAAGGAAAAGAATCTGAGTCGTCAGGATCTCAGGGTTGTGTAGCAAGTACTTCAGGGAATGGCGAAATCTTGTGCAGCGAGGCAACAACAGTTGTGGAAGGCAGAAAAAGGTTTGCTGATATTTGGCTAATTGATTCAGCAGCAACATGGCATATGACTTCTAGAAGAGATTGGTTCTATCAATATAAGCCTATCTCAGAAGGGTCTGTGTACATGGGTGATGATCATGCCTTAAAAGTCGCTGGTATTGGAACCATCAAACTAAAAATGTTTGATGGTACGATTCGTACTATCCAAGATGTACGACATGTGATTGGCTTGAAGAAAAATTTGCTATCGATGAGACAGTTGGATGATCTCGGATGTGAGTTCCATATAAAAAATGGGATCATGAAGGTTATCAGAGGCGCACTTGTGGTGATGAAGGCAGAAAAGATTGCTGCTAACCTATACATGCTCCATGGAGAAACTGTTCAGGAGGCAGAAACAGCAGTTGCTAGTTCTGGAGAAGAATTATCTATGATATGGCATCAAAGACTTGGCCATATATCCGAAAAGGGTTTGAAGATTCTCTCTGATCGAAAACTACTTCCTGGAATCAAAACTGTAAGTTTACCATTCTGTGAGCATTGTGTTATTAGCAAGCAGAGTAGACTGAGTTTTAGCAGATCTATTGCTAGGAGTAAAAACATTCTAGACTTGATTCATTCTGATGTTTGGGAATCACCGGTTACGTCCCTAGGAGGAGCAAACTACTTTGTATTGTTTGTGGATGATTATTCTAGGAGATGTTGGGTATATGTCATCAAGAAAAAGTCAGATGTATTTCCTGTATTTAAAGCCTTCAAAGCACAGGTGGAACTTGAATCCGGAAAAAGGATCAAGTGTTTGAGGACAGATAATGGGAGAGAATTCTGCAACAAGGAATTTGACACATTTTGCAGTAAAGAAGGTGTGAAACGGCAGAAGATAGTTGCTTACACACCACAACAAAATGGAGTGGCAGAGCAGACGAATAGAACTCTCGCAGAAAGAATGAGAGCATTACTAAAGACTGCGGGTCTACCCAAGACATTTTGGGCAGAAGCAGCCACTACAGCCTGTTACTTGATAAATAGGTCTCCATCAATAGCAATTGAGATGAAGACACCTATGGAGATGTGGACCGGTAAGCCAACTGATTATTCCTCCCTTCATATTTTCGGATGTCCTGCTTATGTGATGTATCATGACCAAGAAAGAACGAAGCTGGATCCAAAATCCAGGAAATGTATCTTCTTGGGATATGCTGATGGAGTAAAGGGGTATCGCCTATGGGATCCTACTGCCCATAAGATTGTCATCAGCAGAGATGTTGTCTTTGTAGAAGACATGTTTAAATATGAAGAAAGTGATGGCACGAAAAAAAATGTTGAGACTGTATCAATACATGAAGAAACAGTTTCTTCTGAAGCAGTACCAGAACACGATGATCAAGAATCGGTTGAGTCTGAAGCACCTGAAGTCCGTCGATCAACTCGAGAAAGAAGGATACCTTCTTGGCACTCAGAGCATGTGATGGCGAGCAATGTTGCATATTGTCTCCTAACAGAAGATGGGGAGCCTTCAACCTTTCAGGAGGCTATAAAAAGTTCTGATTCATCTCTATGGATGACAGCAATGCATGAAGAGATGGAAGCTTTAGACAAAAACAAGACATGGGAACTTGTGCCACTACCACATGGAAGAAAAGCCATCAGAAACAAATGGGTCTACAAGATCAAACGTGATGAGAATGATCAAGTGGAGCGGTATCGTGCTAGACTGGTGGTCAAAGGATATGCTCAGAAAGAAGGAGTTGATTTCAACAAGATATTCTCTCCTGTGGTAAGACTTACAACAATTCGAGCAGTCTTAGCTATGTGTGCTACTTTTGACTTACACTTAGAGCAGTTAGATGTTAAAACTGCGTTTCTTCATGGAGAACTTGAAGAAGAAATTTATATGCTCCAACCGGAAGGTTTTGTTAAAGAAGGAAAAGAGAACATGGTTTGCAGGTTGACCAAATCTCTGTACGGCTTAAAACAGGCGCCAAGGTGTTGGTACAAGAGATTTGATTCATTCATCATCAGCCTTGGGTACAACAAACTCAGTTCAGATCATTGTACTTATTACAAGAGAATTGAGGAAGACTTTATCATTTTGCTGTTGTACATGGACGATATGTTGGTAGCAGGCACTAACAAAGATCAGGTCCAAGAATTAAAGGCACAATTGGCTAGGGGATTTGAAATGAAGGATTTAGGACCGGCAAACAAGATTCTAGGGATGCAAATTCACCGAGACAGAAAAAACAGGAAGATTTGGCTATCTCAAAAGAACTACTTGAAGAAAATCTTGCGCCGCTTCAACATGCAAGATTGTAAGCCAATTTCTACCCCATTTCCTGTTAATCATAAATTATCCTCAAGTATGAGTCCTAGCAATGAAGCGGAGAGGATGGAAATGTCTCGAGTACCGTATGCATCAGCAGTAGGAAGCCTAATGTATGCTATGATTTGTACAAGACCAGACATTACACAAGCAGTGGGAGCGGTCAGTAGATTCATGGCTAATCCGGGGAGAGAGCATTAGAATTCTGTTAAGAGGATCCTTAGATACATCAAAGGAACCTCTGATGCTGCACTATGCTATGGGGGATCAGAGTTCATTGTCAATAGCCATGTTGATTCAGATTTTGCAGGAGATATTGACAAAAGGAAGTCCACTACAGGCTATGTGTTTACACTTGCAGGAGGTGCTGTGAGCTGGGTATCTAAACTTCAAACTGTTGTGGCTCTATCTACAACAGAAGCAGAGTATATGGCAGCTACACAAGCTTGCAAGGAAGCTGTTTGGATCAAAAGGTTATTGGAGGAACTCGGGCACAAACAAGAGAAGATTTCTTTGTTTCGCGACAGTCAGAGTGCCTTGCATATCGCAAGGAATCCAGCTTTTCATTCAAGAACGAAGCACATAGGAGTTCAATATCATTATATACGAGAAGTAGTGGAAGATGGAATAGTGGATATGCAGAAAATCCACACGAAGGACAACATAGTAGATGCATTAACCAAACCAATCAATGCTGACAAGTTCATTTGGTGTATAACGTCTTGTGGCCTGTTAGAGACATGAGTAGCATGTATAGAGACAAGACTGAAAGGAAAAATGCCTTCAAGTGGGAGAATGTGAAGTGTAAGGTGTGAAGGCATTTTGCCTTTCACACTGCCTTCACACAATCCCACATCGGTGGGAAACAAAATCAAAGTGGGGAGGCTAGGCTATATAATAAAGCCTCCTCCTTCCCTTACACTTGTACCAAGCTTATGTATTAAGCTTTTCTCTTCTTCCTCCATTGTAATCTCCTCCATTCTAATTGTGAGAGAGATTGTAATATTTTTCTTTATAGTGAAATATTTTCGGTCTTGTCCCGTGGAGGTTTCCCTCAAATTGAGGGTTTTACCACGTTAAATATTTGTGTCTTTATTTTCTTTATTGCCTTTAATTTATTTACTGTGGTAAGGCTGAGCCGCTCAAGTTGTCTATTTTATTGTGGAAGATAGTGCCACCCAAATTGTTATTTCTAATATAACAATTTATTTCTTGTCTTTTATTTGAGCTGCGGTGGGAGTGTTCGATCTCCTAACAGATGCCAAAATATAAAACAATATTTTAAGTTTAAGTACGAGAAATTATATTGATTGATTGGTATTTAATGCTATGAAAATTGATTAATCATAAACTTTTATATAAATTTTGAAAATGAAATAATAGAAAACTATATATCAATTAATCTTAATTTAGAAATAAAAATAACTAAATATGTTTCTTAAATAACTTATATGAAAAATAACAAAAAGAAAACCAAAGTTTTAAATCTAAAATTTTGCTCATCCTAAAATATCGTTCTTGAGAATTTGAGAATTTGTTATAACTTCTCTAATATTGATAAAATATTCATTGAAAATTTTATAAATTAAAAAAAATAGATTTGCCTTTTGTAACTAAAAATTTGAATAATTAAAAAATTTTAAATATGAAAAAATTAAGTTTTACTTAAGAGTAAGATAATAAGAATAATAAAAGGAATGAATATAAGATGATCACAATATAAAATATAAATGTGACACTTAGCTTAATAATACATTAGTTATTTTTATAAATATGACAAATTTGGAGAGTATATACGCAGAATTATAACTTATCTAGGTCAATTATAATATAATTTCCCTACTTTTTGGGTTGGAGGGGCCAATCTGTATAATTTTAAAATATGTGGGAGTAACAAGTCATTTTTTTATAACAGGTAAGGATCCACTACTTGGGCTGGAGGGGCCTGGGCCCTTGGCGTAGGTCCGCCCTTGATGAAGATCAACTGATATCATAAAAGAAAGACAAACATGCGGTCATATTCACCAAATAATCTAATCTGGAGTCATGAATTTTCCCACTCTGAGCCCAACCTCTCTTCAAACAGTTACGATTTTTTTCTTTTTCCCCTTCTTTTGTTGGGTTTGAGATTTTGTATTGAATTGCTCTGCGGTGATTGAATTTAATCGTCAATTTCGACTTTTGAGTTTATCCTTGGCGTGTTGTCTTTAGGGGTGAATAAGAACTACATGTTTCGTGCAATGACAGTCTCGCTAGTTTACTTTTCATATATTTATTTTCCTTTTTTATTGCATATAGGACATATTTGTTACGTGATATTATATAGTATAGTATTATATTATATTATATAGCATTTTATTATATAGTACTAAAAATAATGTTATGTTAAAATTATATAATGTTTGGTATACTCATTTAGTTTATTAATTTGTACAAAAAAGTAAGATTTTTTTTTTAAAAAAGATATTCAAACTATAAATATATTTTTAGTTTATTTATAAAATTAGCATTTAATAAATTATCGAACAATTGCTAATTGTTGAAAAAATTACTTGGGGTCCAATTCCCTCACTAGACCTATTAGACAAATCGAGTTTATGGTGGCATGCAAGGTGTCAATTGGTCTAAAGTGGACCCTTGGTATCACCTAATAAGAGCGATAACTACTTTCATCTCTTCTTTATTTTTAGAAAATAAATTTTAAAATAAATTTGATTTTATAATTTATCTATTAAATACATCTTTATTTATTTTAAAATTTTTAAAAATTAGAGGATATTGTTATATATATAGAATTTTATAGAGATAATTTTCACATTTTTTATTAGCGCTATACAATATAATGCTAATGTCATGGATTAGTTCTATATAACTTAATACAATGTTGATACATATAAGAGTTGTACTTTGTATTGATTAATACTATGCTAAATTAATACCAAACATATGTATTACACTATTTAATACAATATAGTAAAATAGTACTATATAATATCGCACATCAAATATGTCTATAGTGCCTTATTATTATTTTTTTTAATAGTCATAAAGGTTGGTAAGAGGATATTTCAATCGTATAGGAAAACTTTTCTTCTCTCCTCTGCTTGTAATATTGTCAAAGACCCTAGCACCGTTTGAGGCGACGGAAACAATTGAAATTGAGGTGGTAATTTGTAATAATGAAAAACCCAGGAGAAAAATGTTAATGAAATCTGTTCAGTTATTTTGACTAGTTATTTATTTATATATTTTTAACTTCAATAAATTCAATTTATTCAAAATCAAATGACATAATTATATTTTTACATTTGACATTTTAATGTAATATTTGAATATTTGGTAATTCAAATATTTTATTACAATACTGAAAATTTGATGAGTATTGGTCAATTGTTATGCAAGTTCATAATTGGTCTTTCACATTATTATATATTTCATTTGACAGATAAATTATGTGATTTAGTTTTTAGTCCATGTTGATAAGTGGATATAAAAAAAAATTTTAACAAATGGATTATAATAGTTTAGGAACCCGTGCTCGAACCCAAATCCGGGAAAAAACTCAGGACTCAGCTCTCATCACTCAAAGCATTCTCTCTAAACTCTCCATGCCAACTCTCGTATTTGAGTTGCTTTAATTTGTGTGTATCTTGCCTTTTCATGGTTCCCATTTTTAGACAGGATGAAACGTTATTTAAATCAGAAATTGCCCAGAAGATCAAGTTTCAAGGATATCAATGGAGGTGTATGATATAGAGCCCTTTTGGCCCCGCGGTTGAACAGCAGAGCGCAACTTCTCCTAGTAGCGACAACATCTGGAGTGTATGGCAACACCATAAAAAATAACGTCTGCTAGTAGCTAAAGTTGCTAACCACAAGTTCATGTTGGGATGCAAAAGCAAGGAAATAACAACTTTTGAAAATTGACTTTAAAAAGCTAAAATTTTGATTGATTAATATGTCAAAGTTGTACTTATAAAATAATAAAAATTTAAAAATATCCTTATTTATTAAAATTTTAAATTATTTATTTAATAAATTAGAAAATCTACTTTATTTAAAATTATTTTTAAATAATTTTTCGAAAAAAATAAAAATATTTATTGCACGACAGTCAACCGCTCATCACTATCACCGACATCGGAATTATGGAGCATACGATGACACAGCCGCCGTCTCCGAACTAGCTGTTGGCCGCTCTTCCTGAATCTGGCAACGTCTTAGCGTTTTCAAATGTCTATCAACATGATCGAATAGCTAAAGTTTCGGTGTCGAAACTTTCGACGCTAGATCTCAGTCGATTAGAGGCTATAATGTATGAGACACCGATAGATTTGGAGAGAGCTAGCGATGACGAGTTCAATGATGGTGACAGTGTTGGTTGACGTGGGACTTTAACGGTGGCTTGCTGTCGGCAGCCGCTAATGTCCGACAGTAATTTTTAATTTTATTAATTCAAATAATAAGTTAATAAATATATATTTATTTTAAAATTATTTTGATAATAATTTGTTATTTATTTTTAATAACATAAATTTAGATTTAATTTTGAATAATAATTTAAAAAAACTTTGTATATTTTTGTATTTTTACTTAAAAATTAGTTTTTAAAAATCAAATTTATCAGGCACATATCTATAACTTTTAGATTTTAGATAGTATAGCAATTTTAGAAAGTTATTTTATCAAACATCTTCAATTTAATTTTATAGTACAACTAACAACGTAATTTTTTTTACAATATTTTTCTAAGGTAATTTTTAATAGCAAAGTAGTCCCGATCAGATTTGTAGTAAATTTAATAGAAATTAACATATGTCCTCAACTTCTGGTTAACGGCTTTGGTTTAAATTGGACCTTTATGACAACATAAAACTTGTAGGACCACATGTTATGTTGATGAAACCCCAAGGAACGAGTGATTTCTCCTATACGGCTATTGCGCAATGGCTTTAACGACTCGACTTGACTTAATTTTACCCTTCCAAGTGTTTTCCGATAAATTTCGCCTCTATTGCATAATAGCTTTAATCCTTACAAAAAGATAGACAACTTGACTGACCTTTGTAACGCGGATGGAGGGACTCACCTTTTTAACGACTGGACTTACTTTTACCTTTCTGAGTGTTTCGTGATAAATTCCTTTGGCTCTTCCTATTTTCATAGTTTTTCAACAACAGCATAATTACTATGTTCGGTGTAAGGACTCAACAATCTATATTTCATTTAATTAACTGATGAAATATATTTTTTGAAATTTATTAAATCGAAATATGAGATAAGATTAATTAATTTATTTTTTGTCCCCTTAAATTATATTTTTTAAATAAAAGAAGACATTTATATTAAAGATTTAAGTTTAGAAATTTATATAATATATTTATTTTTTAATTATTTTATTTAAACTTTATAATTGTAGTTCATTTTTCATAATTTGTTTTGAAGAGCAGAAAGTTTTTCACTTAGATTTTAATAAAACATATTCACTTATATGACTCTTTTTAACTGAATCAGTTTATCCCTGTCCTCTCTATGGGGTGACGTATGGAACAAAGATATATTTGATGGTAATTTTAATGTAGCAGATTAAAACATATTTCTGCATAGTCCAATCAATAGTTCAAGTCACACGCACTCATAATCCATTAATTTTCTCTTTGAAGAATTCTCTTTTTAAAAAAGTAAAAATAAAATTAAAAAAAAACTGCCTTTTTTTATTTTTATTTTTTGAAGTCGAAAGCTTGAAGTTTTTCATGGGAAATCCCAAAATTTCAGAGAGATATATTAAGTATTTTATATGCTTTGAACGCTTTTCCAGTCTTTTTCTGTGTACGAAGATAATGGGCCATAGAGCGCAATATAAAGAAAAGAAAAGAAAAGAAGCTCTAGCTTTCGAAACAAATACTCATGTCGTTTCCCTCTTCTTTCTCCCTTTCGCCCCCCATCCCCATTTACTTCTTCTTCAAGCTTTCAGGGGGCTGTGTTTGGTAGAACACATTAATGGAGGAGCTTGCGTTTCTATGCTAATCATCTGCTGACACCTTAGCCTTTGAGGACCATTCACCCGACAGTGGGTTGAATGCTTTCCAAAAAGATGCTTGCTCGGAAGTTTCACGCTTCCACTTCGTCGTCATAATTGGACGCTTTCCAAAAGAAATTCACCGAAAGCAGCAAGACACAATTTAAAAAAAAATTTATGTACTGTCTTTATTTGTTTTGTCCAGGATTATTAATAGTATTTAAGTCATTCTTCAATATTCTCCTCAGCACAACAAACAACATTTAACAGCAATTATAGTACCTCCGACAATTAGACGATATAATTGTAAGCGTCAAAAGAGCCCCTACATGGATCCTAGGCTCAGGCAGTCGGCAGAAGATGGAAATGTCGATCTATTGTATTTAATACTTGCAGATGATCCGTATGCTCTGGACCGTATTGATCAGATACCATTTGTTGATACTCCTCTACATATAGCTGTAAGGAAAGGAAACTCCCGTTATGCTATGGAAATAACAAGCTTAAAGCCGTCATTTGCTCGGAAGCTAAATCACCTCGGGCTTAGCCCCGTTCACTTGGCTTTGGAAAACGGCAGCTGCAGAGTCCTGGTACCGTGGTTCACAACAATTGACAGTGAGCTCGTCCGTGTCAAAGCAAAGGGGATGATCACTCCCTTGCACTATGCAGCTGAAATAGAGAATCTAGGCATTTTGGCTCTATTTTTGTGTATTTGCCCATCGTCTATCAAAGATTTGACAGTGAAATATGAAACTGCCGTACACGTTGCTCTGAAAAATGGTAGGTTTAGTGCTTTTAGACTTTTATTTGGATGGCTTCGACGGGCGAACATGGAAATAATCCTAGAGAATCGAGATGAAGATGGGAACAATGCCTTGCATATTGCAACAGCTACAAATCAACCTGAGGTAAGATTTTTTACTAATATTTAAGTACATATACCGAGTTTTAATTTGTTACCACTCTTTTGTTGATCATTTTGATTTCTTTACCTAATTAAGTTTCTTGTCACAATATTCGATCACTGAAATAATTCACCTCAATGATAAAGGTCATGAAGATGTTGATTGGATATGTCCATTTAAATGCCGAGAATAACAGTGGTTTGACGGCTCTGGACATCTTCTACGGTAAACAAGATTCGCTGGATGCAGAGGTTGGGAATATCCTACGTCGTGCTAAAGCTAAAAGAGCTTCTGAACTCCAAGCTAGTGGTTCTACAACCGCAAACCGCTCTACTCTTGTGGGCTGCTTAAGTTCGGACCTATTTTTCGTTGAAAAAATTTTTAAACTGGTGTCGCGTGGGGTAAAAATTTCTAACGATGTTCGAAACGTAGTACTTATGGTTGCTATATTGACTGCCACGGCCACTTACCAAGCTGTTCTCAGTCCCCCAGGAGGATTTTGGCAAGATGACGGCAATACATCAGCATCAGCGAACGCAGCTATTATCAGCAACACAACAATCGACGGCGTTGCAAAAAGTAGGGGGCCCACTGCAGGGGAAATGATTTTAGATTCTGGAAGTCTCTGTTCATTCTATGCTTTAAACTCCGCAACTTTTTTTACGTCTGTGTTCGTAATTCTTATCATGATGTCTGGGGTCCCATGTGCCAGCATGCTTGCTATGCCCGTAGTTTGGTTCTCGGGTAGTTACCTCTTGGCACTGTCTTATACCATTCCGTCAATTGGCGCTAGCCTTCTTTGCTTTGCGCTTATAATTCTTGTAGGAATGCTTTACTGTATGGTTATTTTTCAATACAGAAACAATAATCGTACTGACGTATGCTACGGCCGATGGAGAGTAAGCTTGGGAGGTTTTATATAACCTAAAGACGCTTTCATTGCATTGATAAGGGGGACGCATTCAGATTTATTTTCAGGTATCATAATTATTATGATGAACTAAATAATCACGTGTATGTATATGTAGTGCATTGCTTGTCCTTCAATTTAGAACACTAGTCATATATAAAGTTCGTATCTATTTTCTTCATTTCATTGCCCGCCTTGACGTGTTACGATGAGTGTTTTAGAATAATATAATTTGAAATGGCTTTTTTTTTAGATATTAACCACTTTTGAACCAGACTTGTTGTGCGTTCAATTGTAGCAGGCAGTCAAACTAACTAGTGGTGCTCATCAATTATTCCATCTTTTAATTTAATTTCTGGTAATTAGTTTATCATGTTCATATTCCGATTAAAAGTGGGTAGTGTGCAGCGATGAAAAGAAATTATAGAAAGGTGAGCTTATGCCTAAGAGGAGTCAAGACTCAAAAAGTTGAGAACACAAAGAAGCCGAGTAGGTTTAGTACCTTCTCTGCTAATTATAAGCTGCAATGAACCTTTAACTTGAGAAGCAAAAGGGGAGCATGAAGAATGGAAATTAATGCAAGTAAATTTTTTATATCCACAAAACATGCAATTAATTTTGGATTTCTTTCTTTAAAACAATTTATAAAACAATAAAAGTAAATTGCTGTTAATGCATAGGTCTCCTTGAAATTGCGACAATCGATCGATGTGCGTCTTCCAGGGCTGCTCCATTGCATATTTCAGTGTTTTTGGGTTTTAAAAAGAGGGCAACCTCGGCATTTTATCCCTTCTTTGTTCCACCAAAACAAACAACGCATGTAAAAGCTTTTTCAAGTAACTTGTTCACCGGCGTAAAACTGCCGCAAAATGAAAGATTTGCCCAATTTTAGAATACTATTATGGAGAAAAATAGAAGTGGTGACTCGTATTCTTATAGTGATCAATTAAATTGAAAATAGAAGTGGTTGACTTCCATGGAATCTATTAAATAGTAGATAAAACACCTCCAGGGAGGAGATATTATAAATTGAAGGAGGAAGCATAATGGAAAACTTATTCTGCACTGAATTGAACCAAATTAAGGTTGTCAGTTGGCCTATAGTATCGGGGATTTCCCTGCTCAAGCTATTCACCCCTGTATCAATTCCTTGCAGAACTGTAAGATTTTCCCCATTGAAGCTGGAAGTTGTCCTCTTACAGGATTGTTATCAATGGAAAACTCCCGAAGCTTAAACAAATACCTGATCTCGGCTGGAATTTCTCCAGCAAGGCTATCCTTTTCAGAAAAACACAATGAGGTTGCAAAGCCACATTTCACACCTGTCCAGTAGCACAATTTCAAAAAATTGTTCCAGGAACTGCTTTGGTCGTGTCCAACACCGAGGATTTTGTGAGAGGGTTTAAGCCGAAATGTGAATCATTCTTAAAAAATTGAAGATTTCTATTTATGTAAAAAATAAGTAAATTAAACCCATGCTCAAGTGCTCCAAAAAACCAAAAAAAAAAAAAAACAAAAACAAAAAATAATGGCATCTAGCAAAGCATTTCCACCAAGAAGTCAATGACCCTGTCAGTCACAAGCAATTCAAATCCACTCCCAAATGACTGATAAACCCAACTAGAATAAATCACACATAGGTTCAGATCAAAGAAACGGGAAAATGTTAAGCAAGTTTGAGATACTCATAAGTAGCTATAAAATATTACTATAACACTTTTTGGCATATCAGAACACCAACAATAATAGAAACGAGACCTGACCCTGCAAGAAACTAGGGCTTATAACACGCCCATTTGCGTCGGTTTTTAAAAACCGCAATAAATAGAAGCCATGCGTATTGGTATGCGACGGTCTTTAGAACCGCAGTTTAAATGGCCTAAAACCCCCTCCAAATCAATTTTACCCTAGCCGCTTCTTGTATCAAAATTGCTCTCATCTCTCTCCACATTTTCTTTCGCATCGTCATCCTCTTCATCGTTGTCCCATCCATCGAGCTCAATACGAAGGAAATTGTCTTCAGACTGAGGATCTTGAGTCTGCTGCTGCGGCGTATCCTCTTCACGCGCCGCCTGCTCAAGTAAACGGAGGACTTGAATGAACTGATTACCAAAGGCAGGATCGTCAACGTGATCTGGAGTGAGTGAGGGTGGAGAGAATGTCGAGGGCAATGCGGCGGGAATCGATTCAACGAAGCCGTTCTTACATTCGTGACAAATAACATCGGGGAGATTGGCTAGTGTTTCGATGGAGACGCGTTTGTCACAATGATAGCACCAATACTGTGTCGTATCAGTATCCGACACAACAGGTGTTGTCGGTGACGGTGTCTGAGATGGTGATTCAGCCATCGAGTTTGGCTTAGGTCTCAGATTTTCCCGATTGATGTGATGAAAGCAGTGAAGAAACTAGCAGAGTTTGATTTACGGTGATGTGGCTTAGGTCTCCTATTTTGCATCTTAGTTGGTCTTCTATGCTTTTAGATTGTCAATCCCGTTTTCATTTACTTGCTTTCTTCCTTGCTAAGTAGCCAATCTGCTGCAGCACAATCGCTGAAGATGAGAGGCGCCTCCCCCAGTCCTTTAGAGGCGAGACACCGACTGTCTTCTTCCAAGCAGTTCTTCTCCTTCTCTTATTTTTTAAGTTTCTATCTAAGTTTACTGGACGATGCAAACTGCTTACTGTGCTCTCGATGTACTTGATTTTTGCTCTGATTTTTTGAATTTTACTTGAAGCTAGCTTCGTGAATGGTTGAGTAGCTTAACGATTTGGAACAGCACTCTGCTTGTTTGGCTATTCATTCTCAGTTAGATCTACTAATTTATGTTTTTTTATTTTTTATTTTTGATTTGTTAGTTTACATTTTTGTATTATAATACGCGTTTGATTCACTTTTGATATGAGTAACAATGACAACTACTCAGACACTTTACTGGAATCAGTTTGTATTCATTTTTTAAAATGAGGATACGGAAGGAGTGTATTGGTAAGGATTCAAGATATTGCTGTGAAGTGAGTAGTTTACAAAGTTTTGTTCTGTTTAAAATTATAGATCTAGGAGTGAGCATTCATTGCTAAAAATTCTGCAATCTAATGAATGAGTTTGATGTAAAAAGTAACATTCATGATTTCAATATTTCAATTTATTTGCAACTGTTTATGTATACATAAGATACACAGACAAGCGTATAATTTCTTAATTTCTTCTTCTTTCTCCTACTTCCTGAATTTTTTGTTCAATAGAAGGACACATGTACGACCTAGCTATAGTGTGAACGAACTAGCCATAGAGTGATGTCACCAGAGTTTTTTTTTTTTTTTCAAAGTTCATATGAATTATCAAGAATAGGATAATAGAATAGGATAATAGGATAAGTTTCAGAGAGATTATATGAAGGTGGCCATGATATGGGCCATGCGTTTGTGACTTTAAAAAATTTGCTAATTGATATGAGCCGAAGATGGTGGATGTGCAGTGAAAGACTTGATGATGCAACCTGTCAAGGATTGGTTGCCTCAATCTAATATTTCAGATATATATTATATATATAATACATCATGCATATGCCTTTTATATATTTAGAATTGATATGGATCACTCGAATATAAATATGAACACAGGACAAGAGTTCAAACAGAAGAAGTATATGCAATTTCTTAAGTCAATCCAAATGTCTAAAATGATAATGATTGTAACAATTAATGAGGCTAGCATATTTGCCCTATTAAAAGCTTAATGTAGAATAAAAGTTGTTAGGTATTTTATCATTTAGCTTGACAACTTTGACTTTGATGGAGTTTAATTGGGAAATACCGCATAGACCCTCTTTGGCTTGGTAAAATACATCTTACCCCAATTGTTCACCGTTATTGACCATTGGAGGAAATGGTTGAATAACTTGGCTCAACAAAATGACCTAATCACCACTAAAAGTATTAAACATAATAACTACTTTTAAATATGAGGGGCTTTTAGAATACGAAGTCCACCAGCATTAGCAACTACAGCTACAAGCTCTGGACCAGAAATATCAGGCCCCAATGTTGCCTGAATTAGCCGATGTTCAAAACCAAGAATTTCTTTCCAACCTCATAAACCCAAAAATGAACCTCAGGCCATTACTGTACTCTCGATGTACTTATCTTTCTCCATCTTTATATTCATTCCACTCTTTCTTTTTACCTGTAGTTTTTGTTTTAGGTTTTGAGATGTGGCATTTGGTAAAGGCTGTGGCTGCGATGGTGGATTGGAAGTAATATGGTTATGGATTTTCAGATTTGTCTTCAGTGTCTTCAATTTTTTGTAGTTTTTTTAGCTTTTTTGATGTTTAGTTACATGGGTTTTGTTGGGATTTGTCTACTCTTTTTCAAGTTAATGTTCTCGGCTTGAGCTTGATTTCATGATTGAGTCATTCTTTCTAACTTTCTATTCTTTTTGTTATTGTAATTGAGCTTGATTTCTATTATAATTTAAGACCATTCTCGTCAAAAGTCATTGGAGTATTTTAATAATGTAAGTGGAGGAGACAAAAGTAGGTGGAGGAGACAAAGGTTAGTGGAGTGTTTTAATAATGCATGAATAATGTTCAATACTTTTTGTAATGGGAAACGACCTATATAAATCAAGATTTGGAGTATGAAAGTGGACTTGATATTATGAGTGGACTATTTATTATTATTATTATACAATTTAGAGAAGTTTAAGCAGTAGAATTTTAGCATTTTTTTAATCTCAAAACGAGAAGTCAGAGAGTGTGTTGTAATGGAAGTATATAACTAATAGCTTACTGCATAACAGATGAAGTCAAATATATAATATAGTTGGATGGCCTGTAAATGGTAAAAATGAAGAGAGAAATTTCAAATTGAATTTAATACCTTTTATGTACTGATTTTTTATTAGAGATTTTTATGGTAAATTTCATACTATATTTTTTTTTTCATAGGGGAAGCCACTGGATGGTTGTTTCAATCCAAAATTGCACTATGGCATATATGCATTGATTTAGAAAGATAATGCATTAAAGATATTTAAATTATATATGTAATCAGTTTTCCTAGAACAATGCAAGCACTTACGATTTAATATACAATACATAATGTAATGATTAAAGTATAATGATATATAATTTAAATGAAAGTGTCATGCTATATCATGATAATATACAATACATTTAAGTTTGTAAATGATTTAATTGCAGTCATTTTGTATTTATCTTGATGTCCTCCAGTGGCTTCACAATTTTTTTTTTTTGAAGAAATATCAACTTTTACTCTCTTATGAAATTTATTTTTCATAGCAGGGTTTTTTACTTTCTGTTCTGCTAACTTACTTGTTGAAAGTTGTCAAGTCACACTAGAGACACTAGAGGCAGTAAGGTTCTTATCCTTTTTGTTGGAACGTGTCTTGAAGACAGTGAAGGGTAAGACTTTTAGAGATTTATTTTCTTAAGACTTTTAGAGATTTATTTTCTGTCTCATATGCTTAATGGAGCCCCGCTTTTATTCAAGTAACCAATGATTGAAAGTTGATTACAAACAACGTTGGGTTTTTATCTCATCTTTCAAATTCTAGAGTTCCATACATAATCTGTCACATGAAGGATCTCGAAAGATTAGGATATTATTTCTAATAATTGAACTTTTCTAATTGTGATTAAAATCTACTTTCTTGCATTTGAGATTGGTTGAATCTGATGCTTCACCATTATCAAAATTTGGCATTTGTACTTGTTTCATAGTTGTGCGGAAGACATCCATTACTAATGGTCCTTAATATATATGACTATGTGGATGTGTAAACATGTTTGTTGGTCAGTCATGTGAAGAAGTGATATTATGTTGTATTAGTCTTTTGGGTAAATGACCATCTACTTGTTAAATGGCATATGTTTCCTCATATACACAAGGTAACCATTTTGTTGGAGGGTTGTCATATTCTTGATGTAATCAAACGTATTGGTTGCATTTAATAGACAACTATGAAACATACCAAGTGTGTGTTTGTTTTCTGAATCCTATTTCTGTTTGGTTTGCAGGATACTGAATAAGCTAACCCCTGAGAAATTTGATCTACTTAAAGGTCAACTCATAGACTGTGGTATCACATCAACTGATATCTTAAAGGTCAAATCTTTTATACATGTTTTTTTCTATACGTGTTGTGCTTTTATGTTTATCAAAGTTGTGAATGGAATGCATTGATCTCTTGCAACAGGGGGTTATATCTCTAATATTTGATAAGCTATTCTTGAGCCCACATTCTCCACATTCCTATTCTTGTTCATGACCTGGTATTATTGAAGGATGTTTACCAGGTTCATATCAGGTTTAGGTGCCAAAAATATATCTTCTCAATTGGACTCCCATTTGACAATAAATTCCTCTTGCTTCCTTAGAAATTGCTTTTAATCCAAAAGTTAAAGGTGTTGACCCAGGTATGGCAACCCAAGAGCGGGGGTGAATTGGGTTTTTATTTATCAAAACGGATTTAGAAAACTTTTCTTGAAAGATCAAAATTAGTTCACTCTTTCTTTGAGAATAAAGGTGAAGAAGATGAAATTAGAATTTATCAAAGATGCAATCAAAAGAATAATAATGATGAACAATCACAAGTGCAAGCAAATGTAAAGAGGAAAGGGATAGAGAGAGTGCAAACTCAATTTACGTGGTTCGGCAAACCTTGCCTACGTCCACGGGCTCCTAGCTCCACAAGCTAGGCTTTCCACTAAGTTGTAGAATTCTTTACAACTTGCTTGATGAACAACCTCACCAAGACTTTTTCTTCCAACTCTTGATAATACCACACCAAGAGTTCTTCTTGATGAACAACCTCACCAAGGCAACTTCCTTCGACCCTTGATAACACCACACCAAGAGTTCTTCTTGATGAACAACCTCACCAAGGCAACTTTCTTCAACCCTTGGTAACACCACACCAAGAGTTCTTCTTGATGAACAACCTCATCAAGGAAAGAGTTCTCTCAAGGATAACTTTTATCCTTTACAAGTAGATCTCACTCTCACCACAATACAAGAATAAAGATAATTTTTATAACAAAAGTATAACTCTCTTCAAAGAGTAGATAAAGAATATAAAACCTCTCTAGACTTGATATTTCTCTTGTTTTTTGCTTGATAGATGCTTCTCTTGCTCTTCTTGAATGTATGAGAGAAGGGCTCCTTTTATAGGCAAATGGGATGAACTTAATCAAGTGAAGATACCAACTCCAAAGTTTCTGCCCACCATAAAAACTATAATCTTGTCCGGCATTTTTGTCAATGTTTCGTTTGAAATTTGAAAATCTTCAAAACATAAAATATCTGCACATTTGGATAAGCTTTCCAACGCATCAAGAACCAAATCATTTGGATATCTGTAGCTCAAGATATGGCCAAAACACCATTTGGTGCTCATGTGACTTGATTTTTCTTTCATGTGTCAGTCCATCGACTTGCATGTGTATTATGCCGGCCTTCTGTTTGAAATTTGAATTTCTTCAAAGAATATGAAATCTGCTCCATTGAGTTATCTTTCCAATGCCATAAGAATCAAGTCATTTGGATATCTCTAACTCAAGATATGGATAAAATATCATTCAGTGCTCAAATGAGTTGATTTTTCTTCTCCGTGTCAGTCCACCGAATTGCATGTCAATTATGTCGGCCTTCCGTTTGAAATTTGAATTTTTTCAAAACATATGAAATGTGCTTCTTTAAGTCCTATTTCCAATGCCGCAAGAATCAAGTCATTTTGATTTTTCTAGCTCAAGATATGTCCAAAAGAGTATTTGGTGCTCATGTCAGCTGCTTCCATTTGTCTTTCAAGTTGCATGATGATTTGGACAACCTTACACTTGAAATTTGAATTTCTTTAAAACATGTGAAATGTTATAAATTGAGTAAGCTTTCCAAAGGCTCAAGAATCACGTTATTTGGACATTTGTAGTAGAGAAATATATGACCAATTGATTAAACATTGCTCATGTGTCAAACCTTGTTCTTAAACTTTGGTGTCTTTAACATGCAGTCTTCTCCTTAGCTTCAACACTTTATTTTAATAAGCCTCTTCTTGATTTTACAATTATTTCAATGATCTTACTCTTGCACATAAATAAACATGTTAGTAAATCTCAATGAATCAATGTGTATTGTTATCATCAAAATTATCATGTAGCTTTAGCGCTAACAATCTCCCCCTTTTTGATGATGACAAACCATTGATTGCTTTAAAATAATATCTAAAATCAAGAATGAAAATAAAATCAAGAACAAACAAAAAGATGGCACTCGTTATGAATATAAGCAATCCAACAATTTCTCCCCCTTTTGTTATCATAAAAAAGATTTAATCAAATTAATTACTCCCCTAAATATATTCTCCCCCTTAACATATGCTACCATTCAAAGATTATCATATAAAAACAAAATTAAGACATATCCAACATGCCTAATTCTCTTCTAATTATGCAAAATATATCTTGACTAAGGGGTTTAGTCATATTTAGGTCTAGGGACTAATTCCCAAACTTGATTTCTCTCAAATTGGATCAATTCTTCTTGCATAGCCAAAATCTAACTTTCCTCATTTTTGGCTTCTTTAAAATTTTGGTTCAAATTGAGAGACAAATGAAAAATGATTACAAAAGTTCCTAAAAGAAGATCTAGTTTTCATACCTTGTGATGGTTCACCAATAATGAGATCTTTTAGTGTAAGTTTTTGCATACCTTCATTCCTTTGATAATTCTTGGGAAGAATCAATTACTTCCTCAAGCTTTTCTTGTTGAAGTTGTAATTCATCTTGACTCTTTTCATCAAGCCTTGATTCCTTGATTTGCTTTTCTACCTCAACAATATCATCATCTAAATTCTTTGAAGAAATCACATTAGTTTCATCAAATTCAACATGCATAGAATCTTCAATAGTAAGAGTCTTTTTGTTAAAAACTCTGTATGCCTTACTATAGTTGGAGTAGCCAACAAAAAATTCCAACATCAGCTTTTGCATCAAATTTCCAAAGTTATCCTTGGTGTTTAAAATAAAACATTTACATCCAAAAACTTTAAAAAATCCAATGTTGGGTTTTCTTCCTTTCCAAAGTTCATAAGGAGTTTTCTTTATTAAAGCTCTAATATGGACTCTATTGACTATAAAGCATGCAATATTAACGGCTTCGGCCCAAAAATATTTTGGCAAATAATTTTCAAGTAACATGGTCCTAGTCATTTATTGGATAGTCCTATTTTTCCTTTCAACAACACCATTTTGTTGTGGAGTTCTAGGTGAGGAAAAATTATGCTCAAAACCATTTTCATCACAAAGATTTTC
The DNA here is from genome assembly GCA_013180625.2 of Boswellia sacra. NCBI lineage: Eukaryota > Viridiplantae > Streptophyta > Magnoliopsida > Sapindales > Burseraceae > Boswellia > Boswellia sacra. The sequence goes on from SNVD02009889.1 coordinate 399,269, forward strand.
CAATGCAACATTGTCTACTTCACCACCATGATCACTCCTAATGGACACAATAGAATACCCTTTTTTATTTTGGACTCTTTTTGCAAATTTTGAAAAAGCTTGTATGACCTCATTTTTAGTTTTCAAGAATAATACCCAAGTGAATCTTGAATAATCATCCACAATAACAAAAACATAATACTTTCCACCAAGGCTTTGAGTTCTTGATGGTCCAAATAAATCCAAATGAAGTAATTGTAGAGGTTTATACTTGAAATAAATTTCTTATGTTTAAAAGAAGTTCTTACTTGTTTTCCAAATTGACAAGCATCACAAATCTTATCCTTTTCAAATTTTATTTTTGGAAGACCATTAACTAAATCATTTTTAGAAAATTTTGAAATTGTGTCCATGCTAGCATGACCTAACCTTCTATGCCATAACCAAGCATCATGATTAACAATAAAACAATTTTCTACATTATCATTAACATCAATATCAATTGTATAAATATTACCACATCTATTACCAACAAATAATGTCTTATTGTTACTAACATCCTTAATCACACATCTAGTAGGCTCAAAAGTACCAAAATATCCCTTATCACACAATTGACTAATGCTAATCAAATCATGTTTTAAATCATGAACAAGCAAAACATCTTTAATAATAGGTGAAGAAGGGTTACCAATATCACCATGTCCGATTACCCTTCCTTTGGCATTATCATCGAAGGTCACATATCCTCCTTTCTTCATGATTAATCTTGAGAACTTGGAGGCATCTCCGGTCATATGCCTTGAGCATCCACTATTTAAGTAACACTTGTGTTTGCCACTCCTTTGTTTCTATAATCAACATTCAAAGAGAGACTTTTTGGTACCCAAATGTTCTTGGGTCCATGGGGGTTAGTTATGGTATGTTTTGGAACCCATATTTGTTTCAAATTAGGATTTTTTTTTAATATAGCAAGAATACACTTTGTGTCTTTTACTTCCAAAATAAGTACATGAATGATTAGGATTATACCTAGAAGATGCATGAACAAAATAGTTTTTAAAATACTTTTGATTTTTATGAGTTTTATATCCTATCCCTCTTTTATCAAAAACACACCTTTGGTTTTGTAACATAGAATTCAAATTTTTTGTGTTTTTTTTGTAAAATTATCAACAATATTTCTTAAGCCATTATTTTCCTTTTTCAAAATAGCATTTTGTTTCTCCAATTTATCAAAATCCTTTTGTTTTAAAATCTCATTTTCAGTTTTTAATAAATGTATTTGATTTTCCAAATTTTCAAAATCTTTTTGCTTTAAAATTTCATTTTCATTTTCTAAAACTTCATTTATTTCCACCAACTCTTCTAATTGAGATAACATGATTTTTGACTTCTTTTTGAAAGCATTGATTTTTGAATTTTGTTTATCAACTTGCACATTTAAATTTTGGAATGCTTCAAGTAATTCATCATATAAAAGTTTAGGATCATGGTTTAGAATACTTACCTCATCTTTATTTAAAGCCATGAAGCACATGTTTGCCACTTCGCAAACTTCATCATTCTCCTTCAAGGTGATTTCATGAGTCATAAGAGAACCCATAAGTTATTCTAATGGTAGTTTGGTGACGTCCTTTGCTTCTTGAATTGCCGTCACTTTTGGCTCCCAAGATTTTGGTAGACACCTAAGAATCTTTCTCACCATTTCAACATTAGAATAAGATTTACCAAGAGATTTCAAACCATTGACAATAACCATAAATCTAGCAAACATTTCAGAAATTGATTCATCCGGTTTCATTTTAAAAAGCTCATAACTATGAACTAGCATACTAATTTTAGATTCTTTAACTTGACTAGTTCTTTCATGAGTAACTTCAAGTGTGTGCCATATTTCTTGTGCCGTAGAACAAGTAGATATTCTATTAAACTCATTTCTATCTAGAGCACAATAGAACACATTCATAGCTTTAGCATTCAAACTCAATTTCTTTTTATCATCTTCACTAAACTCTTTAGGTTCTTTAAGCATGCATTCCCCATTTTCAATTTTGGTAGGAACAAAAGGTCCTTCCAAAACAATAGTCCACAAATCATAATCAAAAGATTTCAAGAAAATACTCATTCTAGTTTTCCAATAAGAGTAATCACTTCCATTAAAAAATGGAGGTCTAGAGATAGAAAACCCCTCAACATATGAAGTTGGATTAAAAGTTGCCATAGCTCAGAATCGGTTAAGATTTAAAAAAAAAAAGAGCAACCTTGCTCTGATACCATTTGTTGACCCAGGTATGGCAACCCAAGAGGGGGGGGTGAATTGGGTTTTTATTTATCAAAACGGATTTAGAAAACTTTTCTTGAAAGATCAAAATTAGTTCACTCTTTCTTTGAGAATAAAGGTGAAGAAGATGAAATTAGAATTTATCAAAGATGCAATCAAAAGAATAATAATGATAAATAATCACAAGTGCAAGTAAATGTAAAGAGGAAAGGGATAGAGAGAGTGCAAACTCAATTTACGTGGTTCAATAAAACCTTGTCTACGTCCACGGGCTCCTAGCTCTACAAGCTAGGCTTTCCACTAAGTTGTAGAATTCTTTACAACTTGCTTGATGAACAACCTCACCAAGACTTTTTCTTCCAACTCTTTATAACACCACACCAAGAGTTCTTCTTGATGAACAACCTCACAAAGGCAACTTCCTTTAACCCTTGATAACACTACACCAAGAGTTCTTCTTGATGAACAACCTCACCAAGGAAAGAGTTCTCTCAAGGATAACTTTTATCCTTTACAAGTAGATCTCACTCTCACCAAAATACAAGAACAAAGATAATTTTTACAACAAAAGTATAACTCTCTTCAAATAGTAGATAAAGAATATAAAAGCTCTCTAGACTTGATATTTCTCTTGTTTTTGCTTGATAGATGCTTCTCTTGCTCTTCTTGTCTTCCTAAATGCATGGGAGAAGGGCTCCTTTTATAGGCAAATGAGATGAACTTAATCAAGTGAAGACACCATCTCCAAATTTTCTACCCACCATAAAAACCGTAATCTTGTCTGCCATTTTTGTCAATGTTATGTTTGAAATTTGAAAATCTGTAAAACATAAAAGATCTGCACATTTGAATAAGCTTTCCAACGCATCAAGAACCAAGTTATTTGGATATCTGTAGCTCAAGATATGGCCAAAACACCATTCGGTGCTCATGTGACTTGATTTTTCTTCCATGTGTCAGTCCACCGACTTGCATGTATATTATGTCGGCCTTCTGTTTGAAATTTGAATTTCTTCAAAGAATATAAAATCTGCTCCATTGAATCATATTTCCAATGCCATAAGAATCAAGTCATTTGGATATCGCTAACTCAAGATATGGATAAAACATCATTCAGTGCTCAAATGAGTTGATTTTTCTTCTCTGTGTCAGTCCACCAAATTGCATGTCAATTATGTCGGCCTTCCATTTGAAATTTGAATTTATTCAAAAAATTTGAAATGTTCTTCATTAATTCCTCTTTCCAATGGCGTAAGAATCAAGTTATTTTAATTTTTCTAGCTCAAGATATATCCAAAAGAGTATTTGGTGCTCATGTCAGCTGCTTCCATTTGTCTTTCAAATTACATGATGATTTGGACAACTTTACACTTAAAATTTGAATTTCTTTAAAACATATGAAATGTTATAAATTGAGTAATCTTTCCAAAGGCTTAAGAATCACATCATTTGGACATCTGTCGAGAAATATATGATCAATTGATTAAACATTACTCATGTGTCACATTCCTTGAATCAAACCTTGTTCTTAAACCTTGGTGTCTTTAACATGTAGTCTTCTCCTTAGCTTCAACATTTCATTTTAATAAGCCTCTTCTTGATTTTACAATTATTTCAATGATCTTACTCTTGCATATAAATAAACATTTTAGTAAATCTCAATGAATCAATGTGTATTGTTATCATCAAAATTATCATGTAGCTTTAGGGCTAACAAAAGGCTCCATAATTTTGTATAAACGAGCAAGTGTTTATCCACAGTATTTATATCTTTCAGTTTTCTTTCTATTTGTCATTATGTTCAGTAAGATTCACCACTCTCCTGATTGACTGCTGGTTGATTTCTTTGTATTTCTTTTCTGGATAGAGGGATGGCTAGTCTTAAAGGTTCTGTCTGATGAATATATCTTCTTTCCTATTATGCTCCATGTGGAATATATCTAGATGTCTAAACTTGCGAATGAAAGTGTTCTATACTTACCTATCTGTCTCTCTGTCTATGTGTGTGTGTATAAATTTTAATTTTTTTTTGGCTAATAGGTCCCAGATGCTTCAAGTAGACACCGTAGTCGTTTCTAATTTGATAGTCATGGAACAAACGACATCATAGATCGTGAATCAGACCAAGATAACGAATAGGTATATAAATGAAATTAAACAATTTATTTCACAATATATAATGTTACTTAATGATTATGCTCTTGGTGCAAATTGATTCTTGCAGGTTATTTACCAAGTTGCAAGTTGTTTACGAAGTTGTAAGTTGTTTACAGAGTTTTGTAATTTACTTATCAGATGATTAAATTATGTAAAGGTTGTTGAAATCTAACTGACATGTTGTTTAATTTTTTGATTATAAGATGATAAATAATGTGGATAATGATTGCGTTATATTTGGTTTTCTTGGATTATGATTGAACCATTATATGAGATATTTTTGTATTCGATTTGATTGCATTATATTCATTAAATGAATGAATAAAGAATTATATCAAAATATTTTTGTGGGGCAGGTTAATTATTTTGAAAACAGTAAATAAATATAGAATAGCACAAGCAGCGAAATTTTGAAAAATTTTTTCTAACTATTTACGACGGTTTCCTGATCGACGCAAAAAATTTTTCATAACTATTTACTGCGGTTCTCCATCAACCCACGACAGTTGTACAAAAATTGTATAAAAACTTTTTATGATAGTTTTGTGACTTTTTACGGCGGTTTTTTATTCGTCGTAAATATGAACTTTATACGGCAATTCTCCATACCCAAGACAGTTGTACAAAAGTTGAATAAAAACTTTTTACGGCAGTTTTGTGACTTTTTACGACAGATTTTTGTCCGTCATAAATATTAACTTTTTACGGCGGAAAAAAAACCGTCGTAAAAAAGTGTAGTGATTGCCGATCCTATTTCGCCGCTTGTTTTTGCGTCGAACAAGTAAATCGTCATAAAAACGTATTTACGACGGACCAAAACCGCCGTAAAAGCTTTTATTGCGGTTGTTTTTGCGGCAGTTGAAACCGTCGCATAACCGCTGTAAATGACTATTTACGATAGTTTTGGCCCGCCGTAAATAGTCTTCCTTGTTGTAGTGTGACAAGGCTCCCTGCCTTGAAAGCCAGAATTCGTTCCAAGTCAAGGGTCTTGTGACCTGAAATAATACTTTTCGAAACTGTTCATTCAAGTCATCAAGTGAGCCAGTATTGTCAATCACCATATCTGCCTTTGTCCTCTTTATATCTAAGGGCATCTGAGCGTTTATCCTATTTCTGGCATCCTCCTCACTTGTACTATCTCTTGCTATAAGTCGCTCAAGCTGTGTTTTAGGATCAACCCAAACAACAATAATGGGCTTTGTCCACTTATCCATTTTTGCCTCAAACAACAATGGTATGTCAAGAATGATTACTCTATAACCCTTTATCCAGAGCTTCAAAATTTCTAAAAAGATACGAAGGGAGATATAAGGAGCCAGTATCCTACAAAAGAGATAAAAACTAAACTTCAAAACTGAATTCCCTGATAATATATTACCAAAAATATAGAGCCAATGCAAAGTAGATAGATGCAATTGCATAACATCTAATGTTTATACATATAGTCATCTGATCTCACGTGCACAAGTCAAAATTGCGGGTAAATAGAAATTCAAAGGTATGACTTCCTGAATCACAATCAGTAAGAATTTTTGCCACCAAAACTTGTCTTATTCTTCTGGTAATTATGAATTTAATTCATAGTGGCATCAATGCTAAAATGATTCCTAACACTTGATCTTAACCTACAGCTGAAGCACTATTTTTTCAATACCCAAGCAGTAGACAATTAATATTTTGATGCAAAAGTTATAATTACGATTGAATTACTATTACGACAATAGAAAATCTGAAATAGAACAAATCCCTTATACAACTACAATTACAATATGTTAATCTTTTAGGAAAAAATTGATGTGAATCCTAAACACGAAGATCATTTAGAGCATTATGAATTCTAACGATCTTAAAACTCAATTCAAAATCAATCAGCAGGTATTAAACATTCACAGACCACAAAAAAGTTATCCACACCGATTAAGAAGTGGTCACTTGGCACGATCAGAGAATACAATTTGCTTCTGGTGTAGTGGCATCTATCACTTTTTTCCATTAATTTGCACCCTAAATAGATGTAATAAGTGCACATAAAGAAAAAACATTACTTCTATAAAGTCTAAGTTGTACTGGCTATTACACATTATCAAAGCTTACCTTCTCAGTTAACTTTATAACAACTTTGCTTTTGTAAAACTGTTCAAAGTTGCAATTAATATGTCATGTTTATGCTTGCAAAGATGATATTCAGCTTACGAAACAACAATCAGCCAATCAAAATGCTAGATAACACAGCCACAATTAAATCATAATTGTACTCTAGATATTCTGGGGACACATCAACCCAATGATTAGAGCAACTTGAGGTTCAATTCTCCAAAATCATTATTCTTGCTTTTCATGACTTAGTGCACTTGTTTCAAAGGGAGAGAGAAGTACAAAACAATTGCTATTATAATCAATCGACTAACTGAAATATAGTGACAAAAGGAAAATTTCAAAGGGCCAGCAGAGTTCTGAGTATAAACAACAACCTAAATAAAGATGATTACCTCAAACAGTAACTAATTGCCATAAAGTACACTATAGAAACGATAGTAATTAAAATGGGGGTTCTTTCAAATAGGAGAGATAATATCTACTATCATTAATCATACAGATCCTCACAGTCTCAATTTCAATCTTACTCAACGGTAAAGAATGGAGCAGATTGACTATAACAATTCAAAATTGAATATGAGAATGAAACCAGAAGAATATCAATGATCAATTACAGAGTGGCTAAGCTTTGCCACAGCTTTGTCACCAGCTTTGGAATCTTTTAACTTATGATTCTATGCTTACAACTTCTCCTGCTATATCAGTTACCGTTCCACCAAAACGCTGCCTCAGCCACTCAACCAAGAATAAAAGACAGCAGGCAATACTTCTCATTAACTATAGAATAAATAGCTAAACTAGCAAAAACATCAAATAAAATATAAGTACAGGGATTCAATAAATAATTCGAAGAGAAAAGCCCAACTTTCAGTCCAAGAATATCAACTCAAGTTTGGTGTAGGCAATATTGCACTAAGATCTTAGAACAATATGGATGTGATACCAATAAATATGTTTTCTTTTAAAGTTTCTAAATGTGATGTGATACACCATCATATTGTATGAGAAAATGTAGCCTGTTTTAAGATTGATTAAAAATTAAGGACTAGAGCAGTTTATCAGCTTGCTTGAAAGATGAACATAACTGATGATATATATATATATAAGATCAACACTAACATGGTTCCGCTCATCTTGTCCCTCTTCTTCCAAATGTGTTGATGTTCCCATATCCCATGGCCTTACAAGAGTTATAATGAGATGTGATAATTGTAACTCCATATCATCATTGTCCACACCATCACCATTCTCAACATATGTTCCCTCATTTGCTGCCTCGTCCACATTGTCTCCCTCGTTTATTGCATATCGACCCGTACAAATATCTCTAACTCTTGACAACTCTTCAAATTCTTTTTTGATACTCTCAAGGCCATGAACATCTTTTGTAACTTCAAAATCACTACCTATAAGATTACCACAATACCGAACATTACCAACATGCCCAACATTACCATCAACATTTACAGCTCCAATATTAACATCTCCAGTGCCACTGCAATCATGGATCACCATGCATGACAAACGATGGCACACTACTGTTAACAGGTTGTTTAGGCTACTCAGATGTTTGATGGTTTGGAGTTTCAACATAGATTGTAGATGTTTCAGTTCTAGACGACGGCTTCTCACACTGCTCAACCTCAACGTACAACAGTGTGTATGATGATAAATGTTTCAAATTGTCTACAATTGGAAAAATATATTACGCTCACATTGGATGGGGAGCGGCCTCACACATTTGGTTAGGTTAAATTAGGCACTCAATTTCAACTTTGTTCGAAGCCTATCTAGCCCAAGGATTTCACATATCAATAGCAAAAACTCTTGGTAAGAAGTCTCCCTTTGAATCAACAATCGAAAGCCATCTCCACCGATGTAAACAACTTCCCCACTAGCATTCACCTCGAATTTTTCGTCGTAGAACAATGCAAAAACCGATATCCTCCATTTGGACAATCCAAAAAATCTACAAATTAGAGAAAATACAAAACAAACCCAAAAAATAACAAAAAAGGGTAAAAATAACAAGTCTGTCAAATGGTTAGACAGTTACACAAAATACTATCTAAGTGTAGAATTTCACTTCAAAAATTCAATGATTAATTCGATGACTTTTCGACAATAGTTTGACAATTCGACGACTCTTCGACGATTGACATCGAGGTTCGATGATGTTTCGATGGTCTTCGGCTATTTGACTATTGACTATCTAACCATCGAAATATCGTCGAATTGTTGAATTTATGGGTTTCTACACCTAGATACAAGCGCAGAAAACACGATTTCTTGCCATGAACTCGACAAACCAATCTGCATTCATCTACTTCAACCTCTGTTCGACTATATCTACGCATATGATATGATATTTATTATTCTAATCATTCAAAAACTTAAATGAATGAGTTAGAGTTGAGTTGCAAATATACATTACCTCAATTTCTAACTCTTTTCAATCTGAATATGTCTATTTTCTTATGTTTTTGGTGTATTATAATGTGTTTGATTGCTGCTCCAAAATGTGTTTATGTTGATTATGTGTTGTATAGCCATAGAAACCTTAGATAGTTAGAGAAAGAGAAAGAGATTTATGGTGGTGGTTAGTGTTAGTTAGAGAAAGTAAATGTCATGAGGGCAATTAGGTCATTTAATAGAGTTGTGAAGCTGAATCCTTGACGAGGAAAGTTACAGGAAACCTGTGGACGACTACAAAAATATATTGTCAATGCCGTAGTCCGTAGATAGAGAAGTTTTCCCATCTCAGTAAAGAGTAATGATAGGTATACAACCAAATTGTATAATCTAATCTATACAACCTGACTTGGCACAAAGTCATTGGATTGGTAGATCTCAATTTATTTATTAAAATTTATTTAATTTATTTTTTATTTTTATCTACTCACTAAATTTGTGTCATATCGGGTTGTATGAATTCGGTTGTACAATTTGGTTATATACCTAGCATTACCCCTTAGTGAATTAATTTTTTTTGACTCAGAAATTGCTTACACGTGCTTAGGCTATGGCCAAGTGAACTTTTTTATGCAAGTCAAGTCAACATTATTATGGGCAATAAATTAAACTAAACAAATACATGGACTTAAGGCAACACATAGGTGGTTCCATGTCAATAAATTATTACCTATACTTTGCTCTTATCAGGATTTTACTTGAGTACAATTTTATACTTATACAGTAATTATTTATTTTATATAAAAAAATAAACGGATATGTAAAAGTTGTAAACAATTAAATAAAAATTATATAAAATTTGTAACACTTTTACACATATATTAACCACTTTTACACAAAACGAACAGCTACTATATAGATTAAGCATCTAGAAGCTGTAACGTAGTTGAACTCCCTCTTATTGTCGTTGCAATGTTGATAGATTGACTTGACAGTTGAGTTGTTTTGTTTCCTATAAGTTCGACATGATTAACATTTAACAGTACTGTTATCAAAATATTTAAATGATTCATTATTAAAGTGCATGACTAATGGTTTAATTTAGGAGTTAGAAATTGACATACCTGAGTAAGACTAAGATGAAATATCAGGACGTAATTATTAAATAATTAATTCTAATGACAAACAATTAATTTGAAATTCTATTCGTTCTTCAACTCTTGGTAAAGGTGACGAGATTACGCCTAAAATCTTAGTTTAATGAAGAAAGATGTGATGTGCCACTGAATGAAATGTTACAATATCAAAAATTAAAAAAATATATACTTTCAAAATATTAAAAAAAAGATTTTTAACTCAAAATTTTAATGATACATGACTGAAATAATGGTTAACAGTTAAAAATTTATAAATGGTTATGACGAAACATTCTTGTTTGGAAAGCGCCATCTGTAATTAGGGGTGGGAATACGGGTTCACGGGTCGTGTTGAGCTATGACACGATAAGAATTAACCCAACCCGAATACGACCCATTTATTATTCGGTCAAAAACACCTAACCCGAACACGACACGATTATTAAACGGGTGACACGACTTGACATGCTAACACGAATAATAAACAGGTCATTTTCGGGTTTGACATGATTATGACACGTTTAAATGTTTTGACACGATTATGACACGTTTAAATATTTTGACACGATTATGACACGTTTAAATGTTTTGACACGATTTTGACACGTTTAAATGTTATGACACGTTAACAGACACGATTATGACACGTTAATTTAAATAATTAACACGATTATGACACGAATATATATTTCAATTTTCAACCTTTTTTTAAATAACAATAATCAAATATTTAAAATCCATCCACTACACAATAAAGAGTCTATTAAATACTAAGTCGTATACAAACTTCAATTCACAACACAATAAAGAGTCCATTAAATATCAAGTCTTATACAAATTTCAATCCATAACATAATAAATAGTCTACTAATTTTCAAGTCTTAAACAAACTTCAATCCACAAAACACAATATCAAACAAACTTGAAATAGTCTCAACCACAACACAATAAAAAGTCCACTAAATACCAAGTCTTAAACAAACTTCATTACAAAACATGATAAATAGTCAGTAGAATATCAAGTCTCAAACAAACTTCATTCCACAACATAATAAATAGTCTATTAAATACCAAGTTCCATACAAACTTTAAATTTAGAAAAAAAAAATCCATTTCAACTCTTTAACTCTTAAGCAACTTGTAAAAAAAATATATGTAAAAGATTATAGTTAATTTCAAGATAATATCAAAATTAAAATCATAATAACTTACACAATTAGTTTTACACTTACACAATTAAGACCTTTATTACATTTTAGAACTATCAGCCGATTCTCCAGCTTGTTGGTTGGTACTCAAGTTCAATATATTCTCAGTCAACTCATCTATCTTCAGACTTTCATCTTCTATAAAATCCAATTATTTATAAAATGATCAACTTAAATATTTATAAGCAAAAACTTATATATAGAAAGAGAGAAAAATTGTTAATAAGTTACCTTGTTGTCCAAACAACCAATCTCTAGTGTAAATCAAAGCCTCTACTGTATTAGGTGTAAGAGCGCTTCTATATTGATCAAGAACTCGTCCACCAACACTAAAAGCCGACTCGGATGCAACTGTTGAAACAGGAATGCTTAAAATGTCACGAGCCATACATGCAAGATCAGGATAGCGAAATTGGTTTCCTTTCCAAAATAGAAGAATATCCAAATCGTTCGTCCTTTCTGTCCTTGGTTCATCCAAATACATCTCTAATTGTGTCTTTCGAGTTGAAGTTGTTAGTCTAACATTGTGTAAATCATCAAATTCCTATAAATAAAATGAGAAATAAGAATCATCAATAAAATAAATAAATATATAACACAAAAATATATTTCTTGAAAAGTTTTGTACCTTCAGTAGAGCATCTTCCTCACTAGCATTCATAGTTGACAAGTCGTCTAAATTCATATCATCATGATTTGTAGATGAAGAAGGTGCACTACAAGCTGATTTTTTTTTTGGTACTCATTGTATAAAGAAAACAACTTCTCTCTAACTTTAGAAAACTCTAGATCAAAATCAACCCCATAAAGCTTTTTATATGCAAATTCAACAAATTGCAGTTTGTACCGTGGGTCCAGGATAACTGCTATAGCCAAAATAATGGAATAATTTGACCAATACTTCTCAAACTTAATTATCATGCGTTTGGCCATATCCATCAAATAGCTATGTTCACTTTCCAAGTGTTGCTTCAAAGTCAAATGAGCCACAAACACTTTAGGAAAGTACAACGATGAAGTTGGGTACTTTGAGCCAGAAAAAATACATGTAGTCTCATAGAACACACGCAAAAAGTTGGTAATTTTCTCCACTTTTAACCAATCCTCTAGAGAAGGGCAATAAGTGTAGTTACAATCACTCAACATCATGTGATAAAAAGCTTGATTGTAATACAAGTCACTTTCAAGCATGAGATAAGTGGAATTCCATCTTGTAGGAACATCTTGCCTCAAACCCTTTTTACAATCTAAAGACACTTGTTTCACACATTCAAAAAAAGCCTTTTTTCTTCCTTGTGACCCTTTGACATATTTAATGCTCTCACGAATTTTCCATATTGCCTTATCTATTTCTTTCAAGCCCTCTTGAACAATCAAATTAAGGATATGAGCACAACAACGAATATGAAAGAAATCTCCATTGGATAATAATGCTTTCCTTAAATTTAATTGGGCTTTTAGAAAATCAACACAAGTATCATTAGATGTAGCATTATCCAAAGTGATTGAGAATATCTTTTTCTCAATTCCCCACTCACTTAGCAACTTAAATATTTTATCAGACAAAACAACACCGGTGTGTGGAGGTAACAAGGCAGAAAAGTTTATCACCTTCTTTTGTAAAACCCAATCTTTATCTAGAAAATGGGCTGTAAGACACAAGTACCTATCTATAGTTATGGAAGTCCACAAATCAGAAGTTAAACATATCCTACCAGGTGCTTCCTCTAACATAGCTTTTATTTTAGACTTTTCCCTATTATATATCTTCAAAATATCAAGCTTGGCAGTTTTTCTACAAATGGACTTCACATCTTCATTCAAATAACTGAAAATTCTTCTAATACCATTATACTCAACAAACTGAAATGGTAAATCTTGCATAACAATTGCAGTAGACAACATTTCACGAAAGACAAGAGGATCAAATCTAGGATTACGGATTTCCACATGTTAGCCCTAAGGCTATATGATAATTTTGATGATAACAATACACATTGATTCATTGAGATTTACTAATATATTTATTTATGTGCAAGAATAAGATTATTGAAATAATTATAAAATCAAGAAGGGGTTTATTAAAATGAAGTGTTGAAGCTTAGGAGAAGACTACATGTTAAAGGCATCAAAGTTTAAGTACAAGGTTTGATTCAAGGAATGTGATATATGAGCAATGTTCTATCAATTGGTCATATATTTCTCTACAAATGTCCAAATAATGTGATTCTTGAGCCTTTGGAAAGCTTACTCAATTTATAACATTTCATATGTTTTAAAGAAATTCAAATTTTAAGTGTAAGATCGTCCAAATCATCATGCAAGTTGAAAGACAAATGGAAGCAGCTGACATGAGCACCGAATACTCTTTTGGACATATCTTGAGCTAGAAAAATCAAAATGACTTGATTCTTGCGGCATTAGAAAGATGACTTAATGGGGCACATTTCATATGTTTTGAAGAAATTCAAATTTCAAATGGAAGACCGACATAATTGACATGCAATTCGGTGGACTGACACAGAGAAGAAAAATCAACTCACATAAGCACCAAATGGTGTTTTGGCCATATCTTAAGATAGAGATATCCAATTGCTTTGATTCTTAATGTTTTGGAAAGCTTATTCAAATATGAAGATCTTTTATGTTTTGAAGAAATTCAAATTTCAAACGGAAGACTGACAAAATTATCATTCAAGTCGGTGGACTGACACATGGAGGAAAAATCAAGTCACATGAGCACCGAATGGTGTTTTGGCCATATCTTGAGCTACAGATATCCAAATGACTTGATTCTTGATGCGTTGGAAATCTTATTCAAATGTGCAGATCTTTTATGTTTTACAAATTTTCAAATTTCAAACGGAACATTGACAAAAATGGCAGACAAGATTACGGTTTTTATGGTGGGCAGAAAATTTGGAGATGGTGTCTTCACTTGATTAAGTTCATCTCATTTGCCTATAAAAGGAGCCATTCTCCCATGCATTCAACAAGTGCAAGAGAAGCATTTTATCAAGCAAAAAAGCCAAGAGAAATATCAAGTTTATAGAGCTTTTATATTCTTTATCTACTCTTTGAAGAGAGTTGTACTTTTGTTGTAAAAACTTTTCTTTGTTCTTATATTGTGTGAGAGTGAGATCTTCTTGTAAAGAATAAAAGATATCCTTGAGAGAACTCTTTCCTTGGTGAGGTTGTTCATCAAGAAGAACTCTTGGTGTGGTGTTATCAAGAGTTGAAGGAAAAAAGTCTTGGTGAAGTTGTTCATCAAGCAAGTTGTAAAGTATTCTACAACTTAGTGGAAAGCCTAGCTTGTGGAGGAGCTAGGAGCCCGTGGACGTAGGCAAGGTTTGCCGAACCACGTAAATTGAGTTTGCACTCTCTCTATCCCTATACTCTTTACATTTACTTGCACTTGAGATTATTTATTATTGCTATTCTCTTGATTGCATCTTAGATAACTTCTATTTTCATCTTCTTCACCTTTGTTCTTAAAGAAAGATTTAAATAATTTTGATCTTTCAAGAAAAGTTTTCTAAATCCGTTTTTATAAATAAAAACCCAATTCACCCCCCCTCTTGGGTTGCCATACCTGGGTCAACAAGTGGTATCAGAGCAAGGTTGCTCATTTTTTTTTAAATCTTAACCGATTTTTGAGCTATGGCAACTTTTAATTCAACTTCATATGTTGAGGGACTTTCTATCTCTAGACCTCCATTTTTTAATGGAAGTGATTACTCTTATTGGAAAACTAGAATAAGTATTTTCTTGAAATCTTTTGATTATGATTTGTGGTCTATTGTTTTGGAAGGACCTTTTATTCCTACCAAAATTGAAAATGGGGAATGCATGCTTAAAGAACCTAAAGAGTTTAGTGAAGATGATAAAAAGAAATTGAGTTTGAATGCTAAAGCTATGAATGTGTTGTATTGTGCTCTAGATAGAAATGAGTTTAATAGAATATCTACTTGTTCTACGGCACAAGAAATATGGCACACACTTGAAGTAACTCATGAAGGAACTAGTCAAGTTAAAGAATCCAAAATTAGTATGCTAGTTCATAGTTATGAGCTTTTTAAGATGAAATCGGATGAATCAATTTCTGAAATGTTTACTAGATTTACGGATATTATTAATAGTTTGAAATCTCTTGGTAAATCTTATTCTAATGTTGAAATGGTGAGAAAGATTCTTAGGTGTCTACCAAAATCTTGGGAGCCAAAGGTGACGGCAATTCAAGAAGCAAAGGACCTCACCAAACTACCATTAGAAGAACTTATGGGTTCTCTCATGACTCATGAAATCACCTTGAAGGAGAACGAAGAAGATTTCAAGAAAAAGAAAAATATCGCTTTCAAATCTTCAACAAAAGAAGATGATGAGTCCAACGATGAAGGAGATGATGAAGATCTTGCATTCATCACAAGAAAGCTAAAAAGGATGATTAGAAGAAACCAAGGATTCAAGAAGAACTCTAGAAGGGAATACAAAGGGCAAAGCTCAAAGCAAGATAAGAAAAATGATCAAGTCATTTGCTATGAGTGCAAGAAACCGGGACATGTAAAGATGGATTGTCCTTACTTCAAAAGTCAAAACAAGAAATCCAAAGCAATGAAAGCCACAAATTGGGATGATAGTGAAGCTAGCTCTACCGAAGAAGAAGATTGCGAAGTGGCAAACATGTGCTTCATGGCTTTAAGTGACGATGAGGTAAGTATTCTAAACTATGATCCTAAACTTTCATATGATGAATTACTTGAAGCATTCCAAAATTTACATGTGCAAATTGATAAGAAAAACTCAAAAATCAATGCTTTCAAAAAGAAGTCAAAAATCATGTTATCTCAATTAGAAGAGTTGGTAGAAATAAATGAAGCTTTAGAAAATGAAAATGAAATTTTAAAGCAAAAAGATTTTGAAAGTTTGGAAAGTCAAATACATTTTTTAAAAACTGAAAATGAGATTTTAAAACAAAAGGATTTTGATAAATTAGAGAAAGAAAATGTTATTTTGAAAAAGGAAAATAATGACTTAAGAAATATTGTTGATAGCTTTACAAAAAGCACAAAAATTTGAACTCTATGTTACAAAACCAAAGGTGTATTTTTGATAAAAGAGGCTTGGGATATAAAACTTATAAAAATCAAAAGTATTTTAAAAACTATTTTGCTCATGCATCCTCTAGGAAAAATCCTAATCATTCATGTACTTATTGTGGAAGAAAAGGACACAAAGTGCATTCTTGCTATATTAAGAGAAATCCTAAGTTGAAACAAATATGGGTTCCAAAAAGTACCATAACTAACCCCCAAGGACCCAAGAACTTTTGGGTACCAAAAAGTTACTACTTGAATGTTGATTGTAGAGACAAAGGAGTGGCAAACACAAGTGGTACTTAGATAGTGGATGCTCAAGGCATATGACCGGAGATGCCTCCAAATTTTCAAGATTAATCATGAAGAAAGGAGGATATGTGACCTTCGGTGATAATGCCAAAAGAAGGGTAATCGGACATGGTGATATTGGTAACCCTTCTTCACCTATTATTAAAGATGTTTTGCTTGTTCATGGTTTGAAAAATGATTTGATTAGCATTAGTCAATTGTGTGATAAAGGGTATTTTGTTGCTTTTGAACCTAATAGATGTGTGATTAAGGATGTTAGTAACAATAAGACATTATTTGTTGGTAATAGATGTGGTAATATTTATACAATTGATATTGATGTTAATGATCATGTAGAAATTGTTTCATTGTTAAAAGATGATGCTTGGTTATGGCCATAAGAAGGTTAGGTCATGCTAGCTGGATACAATTTCCAAAAATTTCTAAAAATGATTGTATTTGTGGGTCTTTCCCAAAATTAAAATTTAAAGGATAAAATTTGTGATGCTTGTTCAATTTGGAAAACGTGAGAACTTCTCCTTTTAAAAAAACAAAAGAAATTTATTTCAACAAATAAACCTCTACAATTACTTCATTTGGATTTATTTGGACCATCAATAACTCAAAGTATTGGTGGAAAGTATTATGTTTTTGTTATTGTGGATGATTATTCAAGATTCACTTGGGTGTTATTCTTGAAAACTAAAAATGAGGCCACACAAGCTTTTTCAAAATTTACAAAAGAGTCCAAAATCAAAAAGGGTATTCTATTGTGTTCATTAGGAGTGATCATGGTGGTGAAGTAGACAATGTTGCATTTGAAAATCTTTGTGATGAAAATGGTTTTGAGCATAATTTTTCTTCACCTAGAACTCCACAC